>JAQAHW010000046.1:3615000-4076287 GCA_027580185.1 Tuta absoluta
ATACACATGTACATATAGGATCTGCAGGCCGCCTACACGAGCCAGGCGGCGCGCCTGCAGCACCAGCTGCACGGTGCGCGCGCACCCTATCTGCGCGCCTTGAAGCACGAGAGGGAGCTCTATTGTGAGTCTCTACATACATACACATGTACATATAGGATCTGCAGGCCGCCTACACGAGCCAGGCGGCGCGCCTGCAGCACCAGCTGCACGGTGCGCGCGCACCCTATCTGCGCGCCTTGAAGCACGAGAGGGAGCTCTATTGTGAGTCTCTCTACATACATACACATGTACATATAGGATCTGCAGGCCGCCTACACGAGCCAGGCGGCGCGCCTGCAGCACCAGCTGCACGGTGCGCGCGCACCCTATCTGCGCGCCTTGAAGCACGAGAGGGAGCTCTATTGTGAGTCTCCTCTACATACATACACATGTACATATAGGATCTGCAGGCCGCCTACACGAGCCAGGCGGCGCGCCTGCAGCACCAGCTGCACGGTGCGCGCGCACCCTATCTGCGCGCCTTGAAGCACGAGAGGGAGCTCTATTGTGAGTCTCCTCTACATACATACACATGTACATATAGGATCTGCAGGCCGCCTACACGAGCCAGGCGGCGCGCCTGCAGCACCAGCTGCACGGTGCGCGCGCACCCTATCTGCGCGCCTTGAAGCACGAGAGGGAGCTCTATTGTGAGTCTCCTCTACATACATACACATGTACATATAGGATCTGCAGGCCGCCTACACGAGCCAGGCGGCGCGCCTGCAGCACCAGCTGCACGGTGCGCGCGCACCCTATCTGCGCGCCTTGAAGCACGAGAGGGAGCTCTATTGTGAGTCTCCTCTACATACATACACATGTACATATAGGATCTGCAGGCCGCCTACACGAGCCAGGCGGCGCGCCTGCAGCACCAGCTGCACGGTGCGCGCGCACCCTATCTGCGCGCCTTGAAGCACGAGAGGGAGCTCTATTGTGAGTCTCTACATACATACACATGTACATATAGGATCTGCAGGCCGCCTACACGAGCCAGGCGGCGCGCCTGCAGCACCAGCTGCACGGTGCGCGCGCACCCTATCTGCGCGCCTTGAAGCACGAGAGGGAGCTCTATTGTGAGTCTCCTCTACATACATACACATGTACATATAGGATCTGCAGGCCGCCTACACGAGCCAGGCGGCGCGCCTGCAGCACCAGCTGCACGGTGCGCGCGCACCCTATCTGCGCGCCTTGAAGCACGAGAGGGAGCTCTATTGTGAGTCTCTACATACATACACATGTACATATAGGATCTGCAGGCCGCCTACACGAGCCAGGCGGCGCGCCTGCAGCACCAGCTGCACGGTGCGCGCGCACCCTATCTGCGCGCCTTGAAGCACGAGAGGGAGCTCTATTGTGAGTCTCCTCTACATACATACACATGTACATATAGGATCTGCAGGCCGCCTACACGAGCCAGGCGGCGCGCCTGCAGCACCAGCTGCACGGTGCGCGCGCACCCTATCTGCGCGCCTTGAAGCACGAGAGGGAGCTCTATTGTGAGTCTCCTCTACATACATACACATGTACATATAGGATCTGCAGGCCGCCTACACGAGCCAGGCGGCGCGCCTGCAGCACCGGCTGCACGGTGCGCGCGCACCCTATCTGCGCGCCTTGAAGCACGAGAGGGAGCTCTATTGTGAGTCTCCTCTACATACATACACATGTACATATAGGATCTGCAGGCCGCCTACACGAGCCAGGCGGCGCGCCTGCAGCACCAGCTGCACGGTGCGCGCGCACCCTATCTGCGCGCCTTGAAGCACGAGAGGGAGCTCTATTGTGAGTCTCCTCTACATACATACACATGTACATATAGGATCTGCAGGCCGCCTACACGAGCCAGGCGGCGCGCCTGCAGCACCGGCTGCACGGTGCGCGCGCACCCTATCTGCGCGCCTTGAAGCACGAGAGGGAGCTCTATTGTGAGTCTCTACATACATACACATGTACATATAGGATCTGCAGGCCGCCTACACGAGCCAGGCGGCGCGCCTGCAGCACCAGCTGCACGGTGCGCGCGCACCCTATCTGCGCGCCTTGAAGCACGAGAGGGAGCTCTATTGTGAGTCTCTACATACATACACATGTACATATAGGATCTGCAGGCCGCCTACACGAGCCAGGCGGCGCGCCTGCAGCACCAGCTGCACGGTGCGCGCGCACCCTATCTGCGCGCCTTGAAGCACGAGAGGGAGCTCTATTGTGAGTCTCCTCTACATACATACACATGTACATATAGGATCTGCAGGCCGCCTACACGAGCCAGGCGGCGCGCCTGCAGCACCAGCTGCACGGTGCGCGCGCACCCTATCTGCGCGCCTTGAAGCACGAGAGGGAGCTCTATTGTGAGTCTCCTCTACATACATACACATGTACATATAGGATCTGCAGGCCGCCTACACGAGCCAGGCGGCGCGCCTGCAGCACCAGCTGCACGGTGCGCGCGCACCCTATCTGCGCGCCTTGAAGCACGAGAGGGAGCTCTATTGTGAGTCTCTACATACATACACATGTACATATAGGATCTGCAGGCCGCCTACACGAGCCAGGCGGCGCGCCTGCAGCACCAGCTGCACGGTGCGCGCGCACCCTATCTGCGCGCCTTGAAGCACGAGAGGGAGCTCTATTGTGAGTCTCTACATACATACACATGTACATATAGGATCTGCAGGCCGCCTACACGAGCCAGGCGGCGCGCCTGCAGCACCAGCTGCACGGTGCGCGCGCACCCTATCTGCGCGCCTTGAAGCACGAGAGGGAGCTCTATTGTGAGTCTCTACATACATACACATGTACATATAGGATCTGCAGGCCGCCTACACGAGCCAGGCGGCGCGCCTGCAGCACCAGCTGCACGGTGCGCGCGCACCCTATCTGCGCGCCTTGAAGCACGAGAGGGAGCTCTATTGTGAGTCTCCTCTACATACATACACATGTACATATAGGATCTGCAGGCCGCCTACACGAGCCAGGCGGCGCGCCTGCAGCACCAGCTGCACGGTGCGCGCGCACCCTATCTGCGCGCCTTGAAGCACGAGAGGGAGCTCTATTGTGAGTCTCCTCTACATACATACACATGTACATATAGGATCTGCAGGCCGCCTACACGAGCCAGGCGGCGCGCCTGCAGCACCAGCTGCACGGTGCGCGCGCACCCTATCTGCGCGCCTTGAAGCACGAGAGGGAGCTCTATTGTGAGTCTCTACATACATACACATGTACATATAGGATCTGCAGGCCGCCTACACGAGCCAGGCGGCGCGCCTGCAGCACCAGCTGCACGGTGCGCGCGCACCCTATCTGCGCGCCTTGAAGCACGAGAGGGAGCTCTATTGTGAGTCTCCTCTACATACATACACATGTACATATAGGATCTGCAGGCCGCCTACACGAGCCAGGCGGCGCGCCTGCAGCACCAGCTGCACGGTGCGCGCGCACCCTATCTGCGCGCCTTGAAGCACGAGAGGGAGCTCTATTGTGAGTCTCTACATACATACACATGTACATATAGGATCTGCAGGCCGCCTACACGAGCCAGGCGGCGCGCCTGCAGCACCAGCTGCACGGTGCGCGCGCACCCTATCTGCGCGCCTTGAAGCACGAGAGGGAGCTCTATTGTGAGTCTCCTCTACATACATACACATGTACATATAGGATCTGCAGGCCGCCTACACGAGCCAGGCGGCGCGCCTGCAGCACCAGCTGCACGGTGCGCGCGCACCCTATCTGCGCGCCTTGAAGCACGAGAGGGAGCTCTATTGTGAGTCTCTACATACATACACATGTACATATAGGATCTGCAGGCCGCCTACACGAGCCAGGCGGCGCGCCTGCAGCACCAGCTGCACGGTGCGCGCGCACCCTATCTGCGCGCCTTGAAGCACGAGAGGGAGCTCTATTGTGAGTCTCCTCTACATACATACACATGTACATATAGGATCTGCAGGCCGCCTACACGAGCCAGGCGGCGCGCCTGCAGCACCAGCTGCACGGTGCGCGCGCACCCTATCTGCGCGCCTTGAAGCACGAGAGGGAGCTCTATTGTGAGTCTCTACATACATACACATGTACATATAGGATCTGCAGGCCGCCTACACGAGCCAGGCGGCGCGCCTGCAGCACCGGCTGCACGGTGCGCGCGCACCCTATCTGCGCGCCTTGAAGCACGAGAGGGAGCTCTATTGTGAGTCTCCTCTACATACATACACATGTACATATAGGATCTGCAGGCCGCCTACACGAGCCAGGCGGCGCGCCTGCAGCACCAGCTGCACGGTGCGCGCGCACCCTATCTGCGCGCCTTGAAGCACGAGAGGGAGCTCTATTGTGAGTCTCCTCTACATACATACACATGTACATATAGGATCTGCAGGCCGCCTACACGAGCCAGGCGGCGCGCCTGCAGCACCAGCTGCACGGTGCGCGCGCACCCTATCTGCGCGCCTTGAAGCACGAGAGGGAGCTCTATTGTGAGTCTCTACATACATACACATGTACATATAGGATCTGCAGGCCGCCTACACGAGCCAGGCGGCGCGCCTGCAGCACCAGCTGCACGGTGCGCGCGCACCCTATCTGCGCGCCTTGAAGCACGAGAGGGAGCTCTATTGTGAGTCTCCTCTACATACATACACATGTACATATAGGATCTGCAGGCCGCCTACACGAGCCAGGCGGCGCGCCTGCAGCACCGGCTGCACGGTGCGCGCGCACCCTATCTGCGCGCCTTGAAGCACGAGAGGGAGCTCTATTGTGAGTCTCCTCTACATACATACACATGTACATATAGGATCTGCAGGCCGCCTACACGAGCCAGGCGGCGCGCCTGCAGCACCAGCTGCACGGTGCGCGCGCACCCTATCTGCGCGCCTTGAAGCACGAGAGGGAGCTCTATTGTGAGTCTCCTCTACATACATACACATGTACATATAGGATCTGCAGGCCGCCTACACGAGCCAGGCGGCGCGCCTGCAGCACCAGCTGCACGGTGCGCGCGCACCCTATCTGCGCGCCTTGAAGCACGAGAGGGAGCTCTATTGTGAGTCTCCTCTACATACATACACATGTACATATAGGATCTGCAGGCCGCCTACACGAGCCAGGCGGCGCGCCTGCAGCACCAGCTGCACGGTGCGCGCGCACCCTATCTGCGCGCCTTGAAGCACGAGAGGGAGCTCTATTGTGAGTCTCTACATACATACACATGTACATATAGGATCTGCAGGCCGCCTACACGAGCCAGGCGGCGCGCCTGCAGCACCAGCTGCACGGTGCGCGCGCACCCTATCTGCGCGCCTTGAAGCACGAGAGGGAGCTCTATTGTGAGTCTCCTCTACATACATACACATGTACATATAGGATCTGCAGGCCGCCTACACGAGCCAGGCGGCGCGCCTGCAGCACCAGCTGCACGGTGCGCGCGCACCCTATCTGCGCGCCTTGAAGCACGAGAGGGAGCTCTATTGTGAGTCTCCTCTACATACATACACATGTACATATAGGATCTGCAGGCCGCCTACACGAGCCAGGCGGCGCGCCTGCAGCACCGGCTGCACGGTGCGCGCGCACCCTATCTGCGCGCCTTGAAGCACGAGAGGGAGCTCTATTGTGAGTCTCCTCTACATACATACACATGTACATATAGGATCTGCAGGCCGCCTACACGAGCCAGGCGGCGCGCCTGCAGCACCAGCTGCACGGTGCGCGCGCACCCTATCTGCGCGCCTTGAAGCACGAGAGGGAGCTCTATTGTGAGTCTCCTCTACATACATACACATGTACATATAGGATCTGCAGGCCGCCTACACGAGCCAGGCGGCGCGCCTGCAGCACCAGCTGCACGGTGCGCGCGCACCCTATCTGCGCGCCTTGAAGCACGAGAGGGAGCTCTATTGTGAGTCTCTACATACATACACATGTACATATAGGATCTGCAGGCCGCCTACACGAGCCAGGCGGCGCGCCTGCAGCACCAGCTGCACGGTGCGCGCGCACCCTATCTGCGCGCCTTGAAGCACGAGAGGGAGCTCTATTGTGAGTCTCCTCTACATACATACACATGTACATATAGGATCTGCAGGCCGCCTACACGAGCCAGGCGGCGCGCCTGCAGCACCGGCTGCACGGTGCGCGCGCACCCTATCTGCGCGCCTTGAAGCACGAGAGGGAGCTCTATTGTGAGTCTCTACATACATACACATGTACATATAGGATCTGCAGGCCGCCTACACGAGCCAGGCGGCGCGCCTGCAGCACCAGCTGCACGGTGCGCGCGCACCCTATCTGCGCGCCTTGAAGCACGAGAGGGAGCTCTATTGTGAGTCTCTACATACATACACATGTACATATAGGATCTGCAGGCCGCCTACACGAGCCAGGCGGCGCGCCTGCAGCACCAGCTGCACGGTGCGCGCGCACCCTATCTGCGCGCCTTGAAGCACGAGAGGGAGCTCTATTGTGAGTCTCCTCTACATACATACACATGTACATATAGGATCTGCAGGCCGCCTACACGAGCCAGGCGGCGCGCCTGCAGCACCAGCTGCACGGTGCGCGCGCACCCTATCTGCGCGCCTTGAAGCACGAGAGGGAGCTCTATTGTGAGTCTCTACATACATACACATGTACATATAGGATCTGCAGGCCGCCTACACGAGCCAGGCGGCGCGCCTGCAGCACCAGCTGCACGGTGCGCGCGCACCCTATCTGCGCGCCTTGAAGCACGAGAGGGAGCTCTATTGTGAGTCTCCTCTATATTTCTCATATAGGATACAATTTTATTAGAGTCTGTACAAAAAGAGAAAAGGCGAGGAATATCATAATTGTAGTTTATGCAACTGTCGTATAATGGGGGTCATTAGAATACGAGTGTCTGTTGTCGGCTGCGCCTCGTGTGATAATAGTTTGACACGAGCATTCTTATGCCTAATTATAGCAGTTGCATACACTTTTTTATCTACACTCTCTAAAAAAATGCAGTTTAACACTTTTCCAAACGTCCGCACCGGCGATTGCAAGGCCCGATACAAAATCAAATTCAATAATATAGCTTGATATGAATTTTTGAAAATTCTATACTTTAGAAGTTGTTCAGATGTGGAGCCTAAACAATAACTTAATTAAACAACTGAACAACATCTAAACGACAACTGAACAATAACTGAACAACATCTGAACAGCATCGGAACAACAACTGAACAGCATCGGAACAACAACTGAACAACATCTGCACAACAACTGTACAACAACTATACAACACCTGAACAACAACTGAACAACAGCTGCACAACCCAATAAAACAACTGAACAACAACCAAACAATTACCATACAACAACCCCCGTTTAGGTGCGGCGGAAGACGGCGATTTGAGTATTGGCAAAAAAACTTCATTTCATTTCCAAACTTTATCGAGGTGGGAGCCTTCTCATTAAGTCATTGCACGTCTGTAATTTCCAATAAACTGTAACTTCTATGCAGAATGCATAAAACAGGTCTTTATACAATTGTTTTCGAATTCATAATTCGAACATTATGAGACGAGTGTAGATAAAGTTACAAATAAACTTGATCTGATGTTGAAAATAACCGATAGTATTACCTATCCTACTGAAAAAAACTGTTCAAAAGAGGTAAACGGTGATGTTTGTTACAGGCAGCATAAACTCCCAATCCCTGAGCGGCCCGCTCACTGTGCGCGAGCGGAAACAACTCCGCAAACTGAAGGCGTACGCGAGCTACCGACGCAAGCACGGGGTGCTCGCTGTGCTCGCTAGGAAACTACATCACAAGCGTGTCAAGGTGAGTACACAATCCCTAAGATTTATCTTGCATATAGTCTGATATTTCATAATAGCCTTTCTTGCACAATTTTTGTTTAATTACTGGTTTAAATTTCTTTAAGGGTAAGTCTTGAATATCTTTAGGAAGTTTGTTATAAAAGCGTATACAATTGCCCTTAAAAGTTTTACTTACTTTACTAAGCCTGCTCATGTGCACAGCAAGTTGCTCCTTTTTTCTATTGTTAAAATTATGCCTGTCACATTTTTTTAAGAATCTATATTTATTTTTACGTACACAAAATTTTCGTATATGTTTTGTAAAACAAAACAATATCATGTTTTTCTTTAACTCGATATGGTAGATCATTAATATATACAAGAAACAAAAAAGGGCCAAGAATCGAACCCTGCGGAACGCCCATGCTTATCTATGATCCAGATAATCTTTCACCATTGACATTAACCTTTTGGATTCTATTGTTTATATACAATTAAAAAAAAACTAGGTGTGGTCATTTACGCCGTATTATTGTAGCTTCCTGACAAGAGTATCATGATGAACACAATCAAACGCCTTGGACAAAACACAAAACACATCTACTGCATCATGAGATTCCTCCCAGGCATCGATTATATGATTGATGAGGTCCACACCTGCATCAGTAGTAGAGCGACCCCGTGTGAAACCAAATTTCTACAGGTGCATTAAACTATTACGATATATAAATGTCCTTGCAATTGACTAAAATAACTTTTTCAAAAAGTTACTAAGCGTTGGTAGTATTGATATAGGTTTGAAATTATTGGGGTCAGTAGTACTACCAGCTTTAAACAAGGGAATAACTTTTGTCTAATTCCAAGCTAAACTCCCGCAGTGGAAGCGATTTACACAGGTAAATTTCTAGTAAAATACCAGGAGTTCAACTGAAGGCAGACAATGGCCGCGTTACGCAGCGCTAAATAGCATACGCTGCACAATATAGCAGCGCATACTATGAATTAAACGTGAACCTAAATCTATTTAACTTAATTAACTAAGTTGAGTGAAATTGGCAAATGATGTGTTCTGACCTTTACATAACTCAATTCTGTAGTAAATACCGTCTGCCGATCTGGCGTTACGTCACACGTATAAGCACTAGATTATAAGTAAGTACCTCCAAATTATATCACCCCACGAATTCCGCAATTCGTACTAAGGAGTCACAATGATATGGTACAACAAATATGACTAAAGGGAACACACCATTAACACAAAGAAACAGTTTTATACTAAAACAACTAGGTTTACTTACAGTCGACGTGCCGGCGCAAATGCATAAAATACCCAACGGAGAAAGGAAGTACAGGGAATGGATCAAATAGGAATTCCGTGGGTACTTACAGGGCTGGGTGGAAAAGATATCGACACCCAGCATTCCACTACAGCCTTGGCGCGTTATTCACTTCAAACCACTCACAGCTTCTGTTCGTATTTCACTTTGATATTAGTCATTACGCGTGACCCAACACGAATTAGGGCCGTACAAAACGCGAGCCGATATGGCCACTTGATGCCTATTCAACGCGACGCTCACGTGGAAGACGTCGAGACATCCAACAATCACTAAGCCTGGTATTCTAGTATAACCCAGGAGAACCGCAATAATACGATGCATCAACACGCGCGATCTCAAATTGAATCGTCCATTACACGCGGCATCACAAAACGCGTGGCGGGAAATCCGTACAAAACACAATACGTTCTCGTCCGAACGGTTTTGAGTGACTGAGTAGTGCGGCGCCGAAACCACCGCTTGGCGCCGTCAGGCGGTCTGCGCGCACGTCGCCAGTCTCGCCCTGCGAGTGAGAAAGGGACAACACACGCCCAGAGCGACGCGTGCGATCGAGCACCGCGCCGCATTCATAGACCGTCATTAATACCTAACTTACCCTAGCATAACAACGCTAAATATTAAACATTCACCCGCCCTAGGCCGAATCCCTTAGGCCTATTCACTACTGGGGAGACGAGATAGCGTTGCTATTGCTCGCTTAAGAACTGAATCCCCTACCTGAACTGTCGCGACTCGAGGAGTGCCATCACTACCTGGGAACAAGTTGAGAATGCGCCCTCTGCGCCATCGCAGTGGCGGCAGGTTGGCATCCTTAACCAGAACGAGATCTCCGATGCGAGGGGGTTCAGTTCTGTCCGTCCACTTAAGGCGTTGCTGCAGAATGTGCAAATACTCAAGCGACCATCGCTTCCAAAAATTCTGAGACATTTGCTGCAGCAACTCATAACGCGTCAAACGATTGCTACTGACCTCTGTGTAGGGGTACTCTGGCAAGGCGTTAAGTGGTCGGCCAATTAAGAAATGCCCTGGTGTCAGGGCCTCCAGATCATTCGGATCTGAGCTAAGCGGACACAAAGGACGTGAATTGAGAACGGCCTCAATTTTACAAAACACGGTCGCTAGCTCCTCAAAGGTTAATATCGTTAAACCTATAACGCGCATCAAATGCGTCTTAGCGGACTTTACAACCGCTTCAAATATACCACCCCAGTGGGGGCATCCTGGTGGATCGAACACCCAGTTAATGCCCTGACGGGAGAGGCTCGTGCCGATAGCTTCCTCGTTCTCCGATAAAAACGTTATAATTTCTTTCATACATCGATCAGCGCCCTTAAAGTTGGTACCACAGTCCGACCTGATCAGCGCTGGTCGCCCTCTTCGCGACACAAATCTATCTAAAGCTGCTAAGAAAGCCTCCGTAGTGAGGTCGGCCACGAGTTCCAAGTGGACGGCCTTGGTTGCTAGGCACACAAATACGCCTTGATTGACTTCGCGTTGCGAAGGCGTGATGCCTTTACCATAAAAGGCCCCGCAAAGTCCGTTCCCACACCCGCAAACGTCCAGGCTTCCGTCACCCGGTCCGGTGGGAGGTCTCCCATCTGAGGTTGCATTGTGGCTGCCTTCAACCGATAGCAAGGCAAGCACCGAAACACAATGCTCCGTACCGTACGTCGTCCAGACAAGATCCAAAACTCGCGCTGCAGAATAGCCAAAAGTGCATTGCAGCCCGCATGCGAGTTTTTCTGGTGACGATCCCTAACTATAAGTTTACCAAAGGTCCCTTCTTTGGGAGTAACAGCGGATGCCGTGCTGAAAAGGGCAGGTTAGCGTTCCGAAGTCTACCTCCAACCCGGAGCATTTCATGCTCGTCCACGAACGGGTTGAGGCGCACAAGACCTCCCTTCAGCTTTCCACGGCCATTCCTGAGCAGCCTGACCTCTTCCTCAAAATGTTCCACCTGGACGACCCTAACCAATAAACTTAGAGCCGCATTCCGCTCCGCAGGCGAGAGGACAGGTGCCAAGTTCCGTTCTGCTTGAGGTTTTCTACAGTTGTTCACGAACCGTTTGATCCAACCTGTCACCCCTAGAAGTTTGTCGAGGGAGCTGTATCGTTCCAGCAAGAAAGCCGCACTAGGCTTAGGTACGATCTGCCCTACGTTCACTCGCAAACCTCGATCAGGTGGCCCAAGCGGCGACCCGCACTCATTGTATGGCCATCTCTCAGGTGACTCAGTCAGCCACTGAGGTCCCCACCACAGTGAGTGACCTACCAAATCAGGGGCCCTACATCCCCGTGAGGCGCAGTCCGCTGGGTTCTGTTCTCCCGGTACGTGTCTCCATACCAACGGAGTTTCCGATCCTTTAATCTGTGACACCCGATTTGCCACGAAAACCTCAAGAGTATGTACCGACGTCTGTAACCAGCACAGAACTATCCTACTGTCGGTCCATGCGTACACCGTTTCATCCAAATTGATGGTACCGCGTAGATTACTAGCGACATAATGTAGCAAGCGCGTGAGAAGCGCTGCTCCCGCCAATTCCAACTTTGGAATGGTCCATCTTGTCCTAACCGGAGCCACCTTACTCTTGGCCATAGCTAGACGCACGTCTACAGTTCCCGTTGAACTGACTGTCCGCAAATAGACAGCTGCCGCGTACCCTCGCTCCGAGGCATCACAAAACCCATGTAGGGTAGCCTTACATCCCACCGATGGGAGCAACTTGCGAGGTATGGCGATGCGTACGATCCCTGGTAAGGTGGTCACAAACTTGGTCCAATCATTCAACAGCTCTCCGGAGAGCTGGTCGTCCCAACCCAAGTTTGCTATCCACAACCTTTGCAAGAAGCACTTCGCCATGAACGTCACCGGTGCGATCCACCCGTTAGGATCGAAAGTTCTGGCGATCGTCGATAATACCGAACGCTTCGTCCAAGTCTTCTGCAAAAGGTCTGGCTCGATCTGATACGTAAAGACATCATGCGTTGGCCTATATTGCACCCCTAGGATGCTCAACGTATTTGGATTGTCCGGGTTCTCGAAAAGGTGCGGGTCCTGCTGGAACTCACCTGGCAACCCGGCCAGGAGCTCTGGACAGCTGGACAGCCATTTCCGCAACTCATAACCTCCTGATTCCATGATCGCGATCAGCTCGTCTCGTAGTAGCAGTGCTTGTTGCACGCTATCTGCACCCGTGCAAATGTCATCCACGTAGACGTCGCGATCCAGTACTGCTGCGGCTCGAGGGAATCTTACCCTTTCCTGTGCGGCCAACTCTCGCAGCGTGCGTACTGCCAAAAACGGACTTGGCTTCAGACCATACGTTACCGTGTTAAGCTCATAAGTGACCATCGGCTCGTCAGGGCTCTCACGCCACAAAATCAGCTGGTACCGACGGTCATCCGGGTGTATAATTGTTTGGCGAAACATCATTTTGACGTCTGCGACGAACGCTACTTGGTGCAACCGAAAATCTGTGAGGATGTCCACAATGTCCCGGTTCAACTTGGGACCCGCGTGCAGACACTGGTTCACAGACACACCATTCGATGTAGGAGCAGAACCGTCAAACACTACCCGTATCTTCGCCTCCGGTGCCTTCAAAACAGCCAGGTGTGGTATATAGTAATGCTCGACACACCTCCAATCTATGCTGGACACCGACATGTGGCCTAACTCTAGGTACTCCCTCATGAATTCGATATACTTCTGCCGAAGTGCTGCATCTCGCTTCATCTTTCTCTCCATAGCCAGTAGTCTCCGTTCCGCGATCTGTCGCGAACTACCTAAGGAGGGGCGGTTTGGGAGAAATGGCAGCCTGGTAACAAACCTACCTGACGAACTTCGTGCAGTGTTGTACTGATAGAACAGCTCGCACTCGTCATCCTCTGGCTTCCGTCTATCCGCTGTGGGTGGCTCCTCAGACTCCCAAAACCTCTGCAGCACCTCCGACAACACACTACCATAGAGAACCGTATCGCCCTCTGGTAGGTCCTGAGGTCTCCAAACTGGGCCAAAAATAACATACCCCCCTGTGGTATCAACGGCCACTAAACCAGTTTGCTGAAGTACTCGTTTTCTGCCACACCAGAATCTCCCGAGGACGTCTGACCCGAGGAGAACGTCCACCGTACCAGGAGTATCAAAGTCAGGATCAGCTAGCTCTAAGCCTGTGGTTAACCCTCGTACCGTTGACGGTAACCGAACCTGAGGAAGTTTCCCTACCACTTCATCCAGCACCACTGCTGAGTCATGATAGCTGACCCCTGTACCTGTATTACCTAATGTGAACTCGAAGTTCACCTGACCCCGAACGTCAGGCACATCTACACCTCCAATACCTACAGCCCCATCCGTTGTGGGCCTTATATTTAAGCGTAGCCTACTCACCAGCTTACTAGACACAATACAACCCTGAGCCCCTGTATCTAACAAGGCTCTTACCTGTATGCTGCGGCCACCGTATCCCCATACCCAAATCATTGCCGTAGGCAACAATACCGTAATTGGCCGGGGGGCCGAAGCTGGCGTGTAGGCGGCGATTACCTAGCAGGAATCTAAGCGCGGAGTGTCCGCGTCCTGCGGGGGGGTCCCCTCTCTCCGTACACCTTCGAGTGGGTCCCACTCCTGCTGATAGGGACCTCTGGTCCTGTACGCCATGGCTGGCAGCCTATAGTAACCCTGCGGCAGGCGCGCGTACCGTGGATGCGCCTGTAGCCGCGGGTGCTCAGCCAAGGGGAGAGGCATGCGTGGGTCATGGGAACTCACCATGTTGTTCAGACCCGCCGAGTACTGCATGTACTGGCCCTGGTGTTGGCACCCGCCCGTAGCATCACGTACTTGTGATGGGTGCCCCTGACCTTGGACCTGTGACCACCTACCCTGTTCCGGCACCTGCTGCCGAGGTGGTGACTGTCTCGCGCGTGGTGAAGGGGGCATCACCTGCTGATGTCCCTGGCCTCGTCCCTGAAACCCTGGTGGAAGAGGACTCCTCCTTGGAGGGGGTGGGGAGCGTTGCTCCCGTCTAGGTAGGGCAGACTCCGTCCGCTGACCCGCGTCAGCTCTGCCTCCGTAATCTCCGCTGCGGTTCATGCATAGGAGCTGATGGTGGGCACCCTGGCAGTACCTGCAGTTGGTGCTTGATGGGCACTCTCGCACCTGATGCGGCCCCATACACCTAAAGCACCAACGCCGTTGCTGCACCACACCACGACGTTTCTGCACCCGCTGTGCAGCGAACTCCTCACACGCAGTCACCTGATGCCCCGCCTCTCTGCAGTAGGCACACCTCGATTCCAAATTAGCGACATTGTATCGCCTGGGTGGCCTACTCTTACCGTCTCGCGCCTGTGCACCCGGCCGTTCCGGGCGGCGAGCGGCCGCAGACTCCGCGTGAGGCGACTCTCCAAATTGGGCATCTACCCGCCTGCACTCGGCCTCGAGGAAGGACTTGAGCTCCTCGAAGGTCGGGAGGTAATCAGATGTCTTACCTCCGTGTGACTGTTCAAAACGAGCGGCCATGTCGCTCGGCAGGCGGCGCAACAACGTGTGGACCAGGATATAATCATAGCCTGACACCGGCATCCCCTGTCTCTCAAGAGCGTTCACTGCAACGCAGACAGGGTTGAGGACCTTGGCCCTGAGGTCCGTCCCTCTTGTGATGGTCGGCACGGTGAGCCACTGTTCCAAGAGTTGGTCAATCATGAGACGTTTGTTGCTGTATCTCTCGATCAGCAAGCCGCGAGCCGTCTCGTAACTTGCATCATCGACTGGTAGATGCTTTACCAGCTCATGGGGCTCACCTTGCAGCTTGGCCATCAATTGTGCCATTTTATATGCCGGCTGCAAGTCAGTG
The DNA here is from genome assembly GCA_027580185.1 of Tuta absoluta. Lineage (NCBI taxonomy): Eukaryota > Metazoa > Arthropoda > Insecta > Lepidoptera > Gelechiidae > Tuta > Tuta absoluta. Next base: position 3,630,026 of record JAQAHW010000046.1, read on the forward strand.
CGGTTATGAATCACACTGTCAAACAGATCCTGGAATCGGGTCCAATCCGTGTAGTCCCCGTGGAAGACCGGAATCGCCACAGCCGGCAGGGGCACTTGCACCCCCGGTCCCCGCGGACCATGGGGTGGGTCCGGCTCCCCAGCTCTACGCCTGGTGATCACAGCAGCCGCCTGCTGGATCTCCTGCCCCATCTCCATGCACTGGGTCACATTCGTCCGGACCGTAAGTTTGACCTCCTCATCAGGCGTCCCATCAAATAACTCCTCGCATCCAGTGAGGCAATCCAACACCTCCGCGACCCGTTCGTCAATCCGTTGCGCACAAGCGATGAGTGCGTCCTCTCGGTCCCCGCGACCGACCATCGCCTGCTTAGTCGCGAACCACATTAGGTGCGTTCTAATTTTTGCCTGAAGCTGTGTAATTGTGGGAGCCATGGTACCAACTCAAAGTAACACCGAACCTTACAATAAAAAAAAATAGACAATCGGCCCTGATCCTACCGTTAGGATATCCGCACAGGGTAAACACAACGATAATAACAAGCAATTCACTAATTGATTGGCCCTGATCCTACCGATAGGATATTCTACACAGGGCACACACTACAATCACAATAAATATATTTTTTTTATGTAGGTAGATTAAAAATCCTATACTAAAACAATCTTAAATCTAGTGGTTTTCTGAACCACGCTCTGCTACCAAAAATTGTCTAATTCCAAGCTAAACTCCCGCAGTGGAAGCGATTTACACAGGTAAATTTCTAGTAAAATACCAGGAGTTCAACTGAAGGCAGACAATGGCCGCGTTACGCAGCGCTAAATAGCATACGCTGCACAATATAGCAGCGCATACTATGAATTAAACGTGAACCTAAATCTATTTAACTTAATTAACTAAGTTGAGTGAAATTGGCAAATGATGTGTTCTGACCTTTACATAACTCAATTCTGTAGTAAATACCGTCTGCCGATCTGGCGTTACGTCACACGTATAAGCACTAGATTATAAGTAAGTACCTCCAAATTATATCACCCCACGAATTCCGCAATTCGTACTAAAGAGTCACAATGATATGGTACAACAAATATGACTAAAGGGAACACACCATTAACACAAAGAAACAGTTTTATACTAAAACAACTAGGTTTACTTACAGTCGACGTGCCGGCGCAAATGCATAAAATACCCAACGGAGAAAGGAAGTACAGGGAATGGATCAAATAGGAATTCCGTGGGTACTTACAGGGCTGGGTGGAAAAGATATCGACACCCAGCATTCCACTACAGCCTTGGCGCGTTATTCACTTCAAACCACTCACAGCTTCTGTTCGTATTTCACTTTGATATTAGTCATTACGCGTGACCCAACACGAATTAGGGCCGTACAAAACGCGAGCCGATATGGCCACTTGATGCCTATTCAACGCGACGCTCACGTGGAAGACGTCGAGACATCCAACAATCACTAAGCCTGGTATTCTAGTATAACCCAAGAGAACCGCAATAATACGATGCATCAACACGCGCGATCTCAAATTGAATCGTCCATTACACGCGGCATCACAAAACGCGTGGCGGGAAATCCGTACAAAACACAATACGTTCTCGTCCGAACGGTTTTGAGTGACTGAGTAGTGCGGCGCCGAAACCACCGCTTGGCGCCGTCAGGCGGTCTGCGCGCACGTCGCCAGTCTCGCCCTGCGAGTGAGAAAGGGACAACACACGCCCAGAGCGACGCGTGCGATCGAGCACCGCGCCGCATTCATAGACCGTCATTAATACCTAACTTACCCTAGCATAACAACGCTAAATATTAAACAACTTTACTATGCTTCATCAAGTCAGGAAACACGCCACTGTCTAAACAGTCGTTAAATATACATGCTAGGTATGGAGAAATGCAATCGATTATTGAACTAATCATTTTAACTGAGAGGCCGTGGAGATCTGAAGTATTTTTCATTTCTAAACTTTTGAATACTTTTATTATTTCAATGTTACTAACGCGAATTTTTTTTAAATAATTTATCACAATGGTTTACATTATCTTTTAGACCAGATTCAGCGAGAATAGGGCATGAGTTTAACGATTTCGTAGTCAAAACTGCTATATCAGTAAAAAAGTGTTTAAAAGCGGCAGCAACTTCCAAATTAGTATTTTTAATTTCATCATTTATCATAAGTTTATAATTTTCATTACAACGTTTGAACTTTCCTGTTTCATTATTTTCAAAGAAGTTAGATTTAGCTATTATACAAACATGTCTAAAATTTTTAGAGTTACGTTTTACATAATCAGCAAAAGTTATTGATTGATTATATGTTCTTTCTTCATACAGATCGTATAACTTCTGCCTGCTTCTATGAATTCCAACTGTTGCCCAGTCACTAAATAATAATTTTGTGTTAACTTTAATTTTCTTGGATTTAAATACATTGTCATAATCTGTTTTGGCAAGACTAAATACTGCGTTTTATAATTTATTTGGATTTTTGTCATAATATGGCAATTCAGGTAATTTTGGAATAATATTTTCTCTATAACGATTTAGCCTACTTTCATTTACCGGTACACACGTAATATCAACAACAATATTTATCTGGCTACAATAAAAACTAAACTTGAGTGCATTCCGTTGAGCTTTTTCAACTATTGTAAACACTCCAAGTTCCCCATAATCAAAGGAATATTGGATTTATCAACTGCCGCATGGATAATATGAATGTAATCATATTGTTTCCAGGCGGGGGAACCTTCATCGTCTGCCCGCCCCCTACCGTCGGGCGTGCGTTGCACATTCGCTGAGGGCGGCGTGAGATGTGCGCAACACGCGCTCCCAGCCGCCAAGCACTGCCTCAAGCACATCATACACGACACGCAACAGGTCGGTAGTCTTCTAGACAGGGAAAGAGTAAGGGATGTGGGCAGCGCGAGCATGTGAACAGGTTACTCGCGAGTCGCGCTGCTACTCGTCATGCCGCTGCCACTTCCCGTGCTCCCGCGAGTGTCGGCTTGTAGTGCGCGAGTCAAAGGAACGGCAGCACGAACGCGTGTGGAATGTATTGCTATCTCGCTCACTCATATTGGTGAAAGAAGAGTATAACGGCAGTGTGTGAACACTCACTCGCGTTGATACTGCCGCGAAAGTATTTCGAGCAATATTCGCGACAGCGGCAGGAGCAGGAGCGGCACACCAGTGGTTTGTCTCATTCTTCAGTAACCGCTTTCAATTTGTAGAAATAGAACACTACAAGCATATTACAGGTGATATAACAAAGGGTGAGGTCTGCCCAAGCATGCGTCACTAAATGTATCCCCCAGGGGAGGGTGCTTGGTTGTGTGCTGTTTATCTTGTACATTCATGATTTACCTAAAATTATAAAAGATACATGTACCTACTCTATTTGCAGACGATATTTCTGTATTTCCGTGTGATGCCGGCTTAGAATAGCCTCACCCCATTTCTTTCCCGTGGGAGTCGTATGAGGCGGGCGACCAAGGGACTCGAGGGTGTGTACAACCTGTCATAATGGCGATACACAATTTTCCGAATAACCCTTAAATATTTGTCAGGCGTGGCGTAAATGTGCGTTTTTTGCGGCCGTTTACGCTCTGCTTATCCCGAAAGGGATTATAGGCGTGATATTGTGTACTGTAGTGTATTGATACCGGTTTAAACTTCTTTAAATTTAAAATTATCTTAGACGCAATCATTCAAAACATCCACATTTGGCTCCAAGATCACAACTTAAAAATTAATTACTCAAGACCAAAATAATGCAATTGTGACCCCACCAAAAAAGACCCCTTGTACGGTCTCGTACGACCGCACAGTCTTAATCAGCTAATTTACTTTTTACCTATGTAATGTATAAATCAGTTCACGTCATACAAGCGCATCGTGCACTCGCTTTCGTTAATATTATCAAGTTATTATCGATTGTCACATTATAACAAGGAAAATAAACTACATTATTCAAGATTACCATCTATCATTCAACAAGACATCATCATCTTCTTAAAGATACTGAAATCTAGCAAGAGATTATACATCTAATGGTCCTTCGAATATCAACGTGTCACTTGTGAATTCCGTGCGGGGCGAATCGGCTCTCTGGCCTCCCACCAGCGGGTCTCACCAGACGAGTTTAGAAGGCGCAAAAAACCAATCGGAGGATTACGAGGACACTGAACAAGACCAAGTGAAGAAGGAAATTAGCAACGCAACCAAGTGCTTTTACTTCTTTACAACCAAGTGTGGTGAATTTTGTGTTTATAAGTGAAAGTGCGCACCAATCACTTTTGAACACACTAGGCGCTATACCTACTATCGAGAACCAGCAAGCTAAGGAAACATTGTCCTGGAGGATATTTTCATCAAGTCAACAAGCATAGTAAACAAGGACTATCTCAGTCACCAAGGACTACCAAGGACTACAAGTGCACATTAAAATTATTTGGAACAAAACAACAAGCAGGTACCTAAATAACAAGCTATCTTGCGATTCCCACTTGACTGCTGGGGCAAGACAGATATTTTAACAAGTATATTTAACAAGATTTTATTAACAAGACTTCAAATTCATATAACAAGTTTTTGAATACAACAAGCTATCATGGAAAAGATAGAACCACTCTTAACCAATCAAGTTACTGTTCAACATGAACTAGAGCGAATTTTAGTCAACTTCAACAAAGATGGTGAAGACCGACAAACTCCTGACCATTACAAGAAACGTTTCAATAAGCTAGATTCGTTGTGGCAGAAATTTTCAGACGTTCACATACAGTTATTGGAAATATTGCCTGAAAATCATGAATACTTTACCAACGATTTGTATGAAGAAACAAGAGCCGATTACTTAAGAATAAAAGCAATTATTGAAAAAGAGTATTTAAGGCGACACCCACCTAGCGATGACAATGAAAATGCGAGTGAGAAGAAAAACCCCGTTAATGACGGAGATGATAACAACGAGCGCAACAAGGGTTCCAATTTCAGTAATACCGGCACCAACAGCAAGTTAGACGAGATGATGAAAAAACAATTAAGCAATTTTAAGGCCTTCGCTAGAACTGTATCCAACATTAACCCAGAAGCCATCAAAGAGAAATGGGAGTTTGAAGATTGTCTAAGAAACCTTCAGACCCGATGGAACGTTATAGATTCTATGCACTGGGAGATCGACAGTGAACTGGGTGGTACCAACAAGCAATATGAAGCCAGATTCACTGAACATGAACAAAAATTTAATATCATGAAAAGAGCTATAAATAGCAAGATGTGGTCAGTGGCACACCGAGAGAAATCCACTCCACAACTCGACATACCCATATTTAGTGGCAATTATCAGCAGTGGGTATCATTTAAGGACCTGTTTACTGAAGCTATACATAACAACCCTTCCTTATCGAATGCTCAAAAACTACAGTTCCTCAAGAGCAAGCTGAGGGGAGAAGCTGAGCGTTTAATACAGCATCTACAGATTAGTTCGGAAAATTATCGCACAAGTTGGGAAATCCTGAACCACAGATATAATAATAAAAAACTCATATTTACCACGCATCTAAACACCCTTATGAACCTCCCAGCAATGCAACAAGCTACATCGAACAATATAAAACGCATTCATGACGTCACATCTGAATGTTTAAACGCCATCAAGAACCTGGGTGTAAACATTGATACCTGGGATCCAATTCTAGTACATATTTTAGTACAGAAATTAGATGCTGAAACCCACAATGATTACCTAGAGTCATTAAAGGAGCCAAGGGAACTACCAAGCTTGAGTGAATTTCTAAATTACATGGAAAACAAATTCACCTCTATGGAATCAGCCCGACGGAAACAAGAAAATTATCAGCAAAAATCTTCGGCGCAGCCTACGACATCATACAAACAAGAAAGGTCATACAACTTTAAATACACGAGCAACAAGGCTATTTCGCAACCAAGTTACAAGCAAATAACACCTAAAATAAAATGCACAATTTGCAATAGTGACGAACATCGAATTTATTATTGCAAACAATTTGCAGAACTCACGCCAATCCAAAGGCGACAGAAAATTGCACAGTTGAATTTTTGCAGATGTTGCCTGTTTAGTCACAACGGCCAGCCATGTACATCAAAAAATCGCTGCCGAGTTCAAGGATGCAATGAAATTCACAATACATTGCTGCATGAAGCATACGTAAAGGGAAATAACACAGCACCCTCCAAATCAATATCTTATCAAGTAAGCGCTGATAATACAAAGCGCGGTGAGCACCACTCCTACGTGGCACAGGAAGATGATGAGTCAGAAACCCTCTTAGCAACCGCCATAATAAAAGTTCAAGCCGCTGATGGAGAATACGTAACCCTACGAGCTCTAATCGACCCTGGCTCACAAGTTTCATTGCTTAAATCCAATATCGCACAACTATTGCATTTACCTCGCCAGAAGTGTAGAGGCATCATCACCGGCATTGGCACCAAGGACAACATATGTACCGGAAAGATGAAACTAACATGTCAATCAAGTACCGAAAACTTCACATTCAATACTGAAGTTTACATCATTAAGAGTTTAACAAATGATTTGCCAAACTGCTCTTTCTCAAAACCAACATGGAGTTTTATAGAAACCATTCAACTTGCCGATCCCCAATTCAATATTCGCCAACCAATTGATATTTTACTTAGCGCCCGAGTTTATGCAACTATAATTCAACAAGGAATGTATAAAGTAGCTGACGAAGTAGTTACGATTGCACAACAAACAAGACTCGGTTGGATATTGTTCGGCGAGATACAAAATATGCAAAGTCAAAGAGAATATAATAGAACTAGCGTTTTAAGAGTTGGGACTCCGAAGAAAAAAAATGAACGACGCAAAATGTCAAAACGCAGTTCCCAAATCATTGCCAACATGTCAAAACAAGTCAATTCTAGTATAGCCAACATAAAGAACACACGTAGTGATGTGCCTACGCGACAGCCTGCAATTTATCGATATCGACAACGTAGCTGCCGAAACGGTGCGGCAGCTCAAAATAATATTTTTATTTTTATAATAATTATGTTTCAGCAATTTAGCAGGTAAGTTCCGAACAACCGACTTTTCCGAAGACCCTCAGCTAAACCCGTCAAACTTAGCAACTTTCCCCGAGGATCAAAAGTGAAAGACAACATTAAAACAAATTACCTCCCATACAAAAATTAAGCTGACCGAATAATACTTTATGGGAGGTAATTTTTTTAAAGTTTTGACCTATGCTTCTTGGGGAAAGTTGTTCAGTTTAGCCGGTGGAGCTTAGCGTTTTCGGGAAAGACGGTCGTTCGGAACCTCCCCGTATTTGAATATTATCGAAACAATTTTTACTCAATATTTCAATAACAATAAGTTGCCGAAACATAATTAATGGACTTTTTTTCTAAGTAAAACAAGCTAAAGGATTTCAATAATTATTACTTTTGTAAAATTCTAAATAAATATAATAAAACAGTAAGTCAACCAAGTGTGTACATTTGAATACTTAAAATTCCGTTCAAGTTATAGGTCTCAAAACAATAGTAAAAAAAATACTGTATCTATCTGTCTGTTTTTCCACGTTTCAAGCAAAAACTACTAGACGAATTTTTACCAAATTTTGTATAACTGGTCATTAGAGGATACTTTTTACTTCAAAAAAGTCCCACACACCCCATTCCCACAGGAAAACAGAGCAACTGGTTTGGCGGAGTTCATACAAGCATGTCCATGCATTTAATCGTCTACTATTATTAGTGAGGTCCTTTTTATTCATCAAAAACTTTGACCATATTTTCAATCATTGCACATAATTTGATTGTAGGGTAGATCGAAGATTTTTTCTTGTACCATTCGTTTAGGACTATATATCGGTACATTTGTTCTTCACCTGAAACATATAATAATATCTTATCAAATAATAAATACATTTAATTTAATACCAAATTGTTAAAACACTTCCCGTGTTATGTATACAATTTTAGAAAGCCCGCTTTTTTTTCAACCGTGGCCATGATTTGAGCCTGCGACTTTTTCCTATACTAGTGGCGACGCCTCATCTATGTGGGCTACCGCGGATCGTCCCCTGCCCGTGAACTTTGCAAGTGTATCTTATCTTACGCGGGCAGGGTACGAGCCGCGGTAGCGCAGATGGAAAAGGCTTTGCAAATGGTAAATCTCGACGTTTCATAGGGCCCAGAAGCGTTTACTCCAATATCCCCCCGCCCCGAAAAACATAGGTACTCTAACCCAGAACTCGGTTGTAAGGAAATGTTAGAAACATTCTCCATTAAAAAGAAATTTGTGACAAGTGACAACGCATTGTATCGATATCGATTATACATTATTTTTGGTCGCACTATATAACAGCAACTTCTTCAACTAAATAATAATATCAACTCAAATCAATGTTTATTGCTATAATTACGATGTTTATGCGTCATATTCCAAGCATTATAATGATTATCTTTACTAACCTTTCTTCATCCAGAGGAAACTGAGCCATGAAATGCCGTTTCTGTCCATTCTTTCTTGCGGCTTTTAATCCACAAATTTCACATTTCCTACACTTCATTATTCCTTGGTTTAGCCAAATACTAAAGTTTTGTCACTTTTGAAAATGAAACAAAGCAAAATAAACTAGGAACTTGAAAATAATTTCACAAACAACAATTACTTCGTTTTAACAAACTTGAACTGCCAAATTATGTCCACAGATCAACAGATCAAATGATGTTGACATTATTGACAAACAAAAGAGAAAGAAAACGGAAATGAGTGAAACAGATATAGCCGCCATGAAAATGCTATTGCGTTTCATACATTAATTTTTTTGTTTGAAGTTTCGATAGACTGTGCAAAGTCTTCAATGCAACGTAATTTTAAATAACACTGATGAAATACACAAGTTCTGGGAAATTGAAGATATACCTGAAAACTCAACTTTTACGGACGAAGATAGCAAGTGTGTCGAATTCTACAAGTCAACGACAACAAGGTCGAAAGACGGAAGATATAAAGTTCGAATTCCTTTGACGTCCGACATCAACGAGTTGGGTCAATCTAAAAAGAAAGCTGTCGCACAGTTCTTTAATTTGGAGAAAAAGTTCAGTAAAAACAAGGAACTAGAAAAAGAATATAAATTATTTATGCACGAGTATGAAAAACTAGGCCATATGAAGCTCGCCGGCGGTAAAACTATACCTGAGTGTTACTTCACTCATTTTTGCGTACAGCGCGAGGAATCAACAACTACTAAGCATCGCGTCGTTTTTAATGGAGCAGAGATTACGTCATCGGGTACTAGCCTCAATGACTGCATGTGCAAAGGGCCTAACCTACAAAAAGATCTTATGGAAATTATATTGAGCTGGCGACAATATAAAGTAGCTTTCATTGCCGACATAGAAAAAATGTTCAGGCAAATAGGGGTTCAAGACATTGACCAAGGATTACAAAAAATCGTCTGGAGAGACAGCCCTCATGATTTGTTGCGAGAGTATCAGCTTACAACTGTTACTTACGGCACCAAGGCCGCACCATTTTTGGCAATGATGACACTGCAGCAGTTGGCCGAAGACGAACAAAGAACCTACCCTGAAGCTGCGCAAGTTGTCAAAAACTACTTCTATATGGATGATTTACTACACGGGACACATTCAGTAGAATCAGCAAAATAATTGAAAGAAGACCTTATCAACATGATGAAAACCGGTGGATTCAACCTGAGAAAATGGAATTCTAATTATCGAGAGTTATTGCAAGACACAGACAACCAAGGCGAAAGCTTTAATTTCAAACAAGCTGAATCCACAAAAACACTTGGTCTAATATGGAATCCAGATCAAGATGTTTTCCTATTCAAATCAAGAATCAGTAACGACAAAACCAAGGATGACACTAAACGATCTTTGTTGTCAGAAATATCCAAATTATTCGACCCGTTAGGGTGGTTGACACCCTTATCGACTAAGTTGAAGCTGCTTTTCCAACAAGTGTGGAAAGCGAACCTAGAATGGGATGACAAGCTCCCTGAGGACATTAACACGGAATGGCAAAAAATCAAGGCTGATATCGAAAACATAAATAAGATAGAAATTCCTCGATGGTTCGGCACAACTGACGTCACATGCACACTTGAATTACACGGATATAGCGACGCGTCACTTAAAGCCTACGCTTGCGTCATTTATAGCAAGATAATCAAATCAGGTCAAACTGAAATTAATCTACTTGTCGGAAAATCCAGATTGGTCCCATCTAGCAAAGAAGTCTCACTACCAAGATTGGAACTTAGTGGGGCCCTTCTTCTGTCCAAACTCATGGAAAAAGTTCTACAAGCCCTGTCACCGAACCAAAATATCAAGACCTACGGCTGGATTGACTCTACTGCAGTTTTGGGTTGGTTACAAGGAAACCCAGACCGCTGGAAGCCGTTCGTGAGCCACCGAGTTCGAAAAATTACAAATATCATGCCAGCCGACTGCTGGCACTATGTCAAGTCATCAGAAAACCCCGCTGACAGCGCTAGCAGAGGTCTTACAGCCAGCCAGTTAAAAAATCATACCTTGTGGTGGTGGGGACCTGCACTGCTACAAAACAAACAAACTAATAAACAGATTGATAAAGTTTACATAACTAATGAAGAAATGAAAAAAGAGAAACAAGTAAACATCGTAACCACAGACTACAGAGCCCAAGACAGTATTGTTGATCGACTGTTAAACAAGTACAGCTCATTCACCAAGATTGTACGCGTACTAGCCTGGGTTCGCCGATTCATAACCAAAAAACAAGAAAGAAAACAAACTTCATGGCTACAATTGTCAGAAATACGAGAAGCTAAAGAAATCATCATCAAACAAGTACAACAAGAAGTTTTCAAACAAGAAATAGAATGCTTACAAGAAAATAAAAAGATTGCAAACAAGAGCAGAATCTTAAGCCTCACCCCTTACCTAGATGATTATAAAATTCTTCGTGTATCAGGGAGGCTGCGTAACGCAAACATCAATCCTGATATGAAAAACCCGATTATCTTACCTCAAAATCACCGTTTGACGGACTTGATAATAAACCAAGCTCACCTACTTACATTACATGGTGGAGCTAGGGTCACGCTGGCTTTCATTAGGCAAAAATACTGGGTGCTAAGTGGCAATAGAACTACGAAAAAATATATTCACCAATGCGTGATTTGTAAAAAGCAAAAACCAAACCTGCAACAACAGATAATGGCTGACCTACCTGGAGCCAGAGTTAACCCCACTTCCACCCCGTTTAAACATACAGGGTGTGATTTTACCGGACATGTATTCCTCAAGGCCAACAAGGGTCGTGGGATAAAGACGACAAAAGGATATGTGGCAGTCTTCGTTTGCATGGTCACAAAGGCCGTCCATCTTGAACTGGTCGGTGACCTAACTACCTCATCATTCTTAGCAGCGCTAGGAAGAATGTCCAACCGAAGAGGGAAACCAGCGCACATGTACTGCGATAATGGGCGTAACTTTGTGGGAGCAAGCCGTGTACTACAACAAGAGTACCAAGAGCTTCAACAGATATTTAATGACGAGTTTATGAATGAAATAACAGATATGGAAATCAAGTTCCATTTCAACGCACCTTCATGGCCATCAGCAGGCGGCCTCTGGGAAGCCGCAGTCAAAAGCTTCAAATTCCACCTAAAGAGAGTAGTCGGTGAAACACGTCTGACTTATGAGGAATTTTCAACAATAATTTGTCAAATCGAAGCTATAATGAATTCAAGACCACTTTGTGCTATATCGGAAGACCCAGAGGACCTTGATTATTTGACTCCATCACATTTCCTTTCAAGTGGACCAGTATTAACAATCGTCGAAACAGAAAAAGATCAGCGAACTCGCTGGTCGCTAGTCCAAAAAATAAATCATGATATTTGGAATCGCTGGCGTACTGAATACTTGTCTCAGCTGACAACAAGGTCAAAATGGAGGCAACCACACAACAATATAAACATCAACGATGTGGTTCTCGTACACGATGACAATCTCCCTCCAGGCAAGTGGATTATGGCCAGAGTAATAGAGCTGCATCCAGGGAAAGATGGTTACACTCGAGTTGTAACCCTGAAAACAAAGAGCGGATACATAAAACGCCCTATCGTCAAGCTATCCTTGTTGACCGGACATGAACAAGATACGGCCCCAGATGAAAATCTTACAAGAGACATGAAAACTGAAAATGTGAAAACGAACAAGAAAACTAACAAGGGAACCAACAAGAAGCCATGTTTTAGCACCTTATTCTCATCTTTATTGTTTTTCATGACCATAATATCAAGCACCGAAGCCTATGTAAATATCACCAAGTTTAGAGAAAACCAAACTTTATACTTTGACAAAGTTGCAAACATGCTTCTCATCAAAGACGAATGGAAACTAGTTGTATACTATAAAATGGAACCTTATTGGCAAGGAAATACGGCACTCCACAAGTACATTGAAGCACTCGATACGTCATGCAAAACGATACAAGATCTATCACACTGCAATGCAATTTTACTCCAGCTACGTCACGGCTACACTGAACTCGACTACTACAATCAGCTGCTGTTGACTCAGCACATGGGCGAGCGCACTACGAGAACGCGCGCCCGACGCGGCCTTATCAACGGAGTGGGCTACCTTGCCAACAGCCTATTCGGTGTATTAGACGAGAGTTTCGCCGAACAGTACAAGAAAGATATAAGCATGCTGAGAGAAAACGAAAACCACATAGTACAGCTTTGGAAAAATCAAACATCCATTGTAGAAGCCGAGAACAATTTATTGAAGAGAACTGAATTCATTATGAACCAACAACATAAAACGATAAATCAACATTTGATTACGTTGCAAAATACTCTAAAACAAGTAAAGTACGCCACACAAGAAAACGGCGCCATTTCAGATTTTACTATAGGAGCCCTTATAGCAAGCAATGTACTCCACAATCTACGAGAAACTCAGAATGCATTAATAGACACTGTAACAGACATATATCAAGGGCGATTTAACCTGCACCTGTTAACGCCGGAACAGCTGATCGACGAGCTTAGTACTATATCAAGTCAACTTCCAAAAGATGTCGCCTTACCTGTGGATAACATTCACTCCGACCTGCGAAAATTATACAACTTGCTTAATATCAAAACAAGAATGATGCGAGAATATCTAATTTTTGAGATTAAGATACCACTAATCAGCCGAGACACTTATGAGATCCTGAAAATATATTCGATACCCAAAATGCAAGAAACAAATGTAATCAATTTACTACCCGTATCAGATTTCATAGCAATGAACATGAAGAAAGACACTTTTATACCCATGTCTGAAATGGATGTCAGAGCCTGTTATACACAGATATCTTCATACCTTTGTCATAGCAAGCAACCAGAATATCACATCAAGGACGATAAAAATCTATGTATAATGGACAAACAAGATTGTCAATATACCATCAATAAATGTAAAAACAAGTGGCAAGAGAGCTATGCTATGAATACATATATCTATTTTTGTTGCAATAGTTGTAACGTGAAAACAATGTGTGAGGATCGTATGACAGCACATCAGCTGTCTGGAGCCGGCCTTATGACGGTTGATTATGGCTGCCTTATCAAAACAGAAGAGTTTACTATACATACCCATAAACCTCACACAAGCGAGGTACAGATTACTGCTGATTTACTATCTCCAATTACTATCTCACCTATCAACCACATGATCAACATAACTATCCCGCATTTCCTCATAAATAACAAGACGCATCTGGAGCTAGAACAAGAAACAACTGTTATTCAAAACAGGATAAAGAATTTAAAAGACAGCGCAGTATTAACTCATGACGTCAGTTTTCATGACATCCACCATTACGCAATGATATACGTGCTATTCTGCATTATAGCGATCGTAGGTATCATTGTCGCAATAAAGCGCTTTCAATGTAAATGGAAGATAAGTCAAACCAGTAGAACTGATCCAGGAGAAGTCATAGAGATGACGGTAGCACCACCAGAGCCTGCCTTGCGATCCGCGAGAGTGTCGACGCTTCGAGAAGACCAACTACACAGCAGCGTGCGTGCGGGACCAGCAACAGGCGCGGCCGGCACAAACACCAAGAGGCTAAAAGACAAGTCTACGAGCCCTATCCAAAGAAAATTCGATTTCAATGAAGATTCTGTTTAACGAAACATTTAATTTTTATTAACATTAATTATTCTTTGAATTTGTGTAATTTATTAATATTTTTATCTTAATTTTATCTTTCCTTTCTGCCCCGGGAAGATGTACGGTCTCGTACGACCGCACAGTCTTAATCAGCTAATTTACTTTTTACCTATGTAATGTATAAATCAGTTCACGTCATACAAGCGCATCGTGCACTCGCTTTCGTTAATATTATCAAGTTATTATCGATTGTCACATTATAACAAGGAAAATAAACTACATTATTCAAGATTACCATCTATCATTCAACAAGACATCATCATCTTCTTAAAGATACTGAAATCTAGCAAGAGATTATACACCCCTTAAAATTGATTATACGTTCGAAAATACCAAAATAGAAACCACAGAGTCATCTTCACAACTAGGCATAAGCATTGATGCAAGTGTTCATTGAAAAGAGCACATAGCGAAAGTATCGTCCGTATGACCTTAAAAATGCCGATATTAAAACTGCTCTCTAAGCTTATTATGCATATGATCATTCCTGGGCCCTGTATAATAAAGCTGACAATCCGACATAATTGTCAAAAACCTACAAATTTGTCGCATTGTCATGGTAAACTCGTTTAATAAAAAAGACAATTATGTCACAAATCGACAGGTAAAGTATTGACAAATTGTCGCTATTGTAAATGCGTTTAATAAAACTCTACAATTATCAAAAACCATGGTCGAGGCCTGTGACAATTGTCAGTGACAAAATTGTCGCATAATCGTGACATATTTGTCGGCTACTGACAAAATTTTCAAATATTTAATTTATGGAATCTTGTGAGGGTTCACTAAAATAATTTATACAATTTTTAATGTTTATTCGAATAAGAGGTTTTTGTGACAATAATTCTTGTTTTGTCGGTGTTTTTGGATACCTTTCAATTATGGATATGAACAATAAAATTACCACTTTGGGTCTGATATTTCACAATAAAGATTTACTGTTTGGCATCACTACTCTCGCTGTTAGACTCAAGCACCATTTTTGTAAAAATTAAGCTTTTATAAGCTTTAATTGATAGCGCGACATAGGGTAGGGGCACCTGTCAATAATATCCGACAATTCTACAAATATGTGAATATGTCGCGACAATTATCCGTTTAATAAAGCAGAATCGACAAGTTTTTCACGACAATTTGTCACCTGTCACCTGTCGCGCAAAAAGTTTTATTAAACAGAAAATTGTCAAATTGTCACGATAATCCGACATATTTGTAAATTTTCCACCATGACAATTTTGTCACCTGTAAGTATTATTGAACAGAAACTTGTCAAATTGTCGGAATTGTCAACCATGACATAATTGTCGCATAGTCAGTTTTATTAAATAGGGGCCTGGCTCCAATATAGAATAGTACTGTGGGGAAATAGCAAAAACTTTACCGATCTTTTTATTTTGCAAAAAAAAATGTGTTCGCATAATAGCTAACATAAACAAAATTACGAGTTGTTAGCAGTACTTTATAAAATATCAAATTCTTTCTCTGCCATCTCTGTAAATTCTGGAAGCTTGCATGTTAGTACGAAAACACCCAAAGTACCTACTCGCGCTCAAGTAATCTGAAACCCCAAACCAGGCTAGCTCGTCATTTTCAACAATGAAAATGATTGTTTGCATTGCATTTATATGGAGACTTAAAATATATGTGTTATAATTTCAATCTATGTTGCTCGGAAAAAGTTACTTCTCATCAGCCCGTCTTGAGATTTAGCTATCGGTCACAAGTAGAATTTCTTCCTATCCGTACTAATATAATAAATCTGAGAGTTTGTGTGTATGTATGTTTGTGACCTCTTCACGCTCAGACGGCTTGACCGATTTGGATGAAATTTGGAACACAGGTAGATTATACCTGGAATAACACATATAGGCCACTTTTTACCACAGGAAAACAACTATTACTATGGGAAAATGAGTGGCAGCGGGTGAAACCGCTAGGCGGAAATCTAGTAAGTTATAAATTATAATGTAAGTGTGACAGCACGAAAGGTTTTGTTACAATCAGCAAAAAGTTCAAACTTTGTCTTTTAGGACTCTCTAATATACATACACATGCCTTTGCTATAACTCGTGATATATTAGTATTACATACACATATCACGCCTATAATCCCCTGCGGGGTAGGAAGAGCGTAAACGGCCGCAAGAAACGGACATTTATGCCACGTCTGACAAATAATTGAGGGTTATTTGGAAAATTGTGTATCGCCGTAGTGACAGGTTGTTAGCCCATCGCCTAAAATTGTACTACACACGCTCCAGTCCCTCAGTCGCCTCTTACGACTCCCACAGGAAAGAAATGGTATGATGCTATTATAAGCCGATATCACACGGCATTTTCTAATATAAATAAATATAAAAACTTGTGGCATGGTACATCTGCTTGCATGTTAATAAAATGCACGTATTCAGGTGTTGTTCGCCCCTTGCGACGACTCGCGCGGCGGCGTGTCGTGCCGCGAGCCCGTCGCGCGGCTGCCGCTGCCGTCCGCCGCGTGCCGCTACCACACCGACCCGCCGCACTACACCGTCTTCACGCTCAAGGTACCACTATTTCACGTCCCGATTCACCTCTAAAGTTTGTCTCTTTCGTTCGCGCCGCGCCAGAGAGAAACATACAATTTGCGCTCAAAAATGTCTACATATTATGACATAGAAACTAGAGAAATGCCGATAAATTGACCTCAATTCGTAATACAAATTCTCTCTTCTTACCTTAAATTAGTGCTGTCACTTTCCATCAAAAAGGTTTAGAAAAGGATGGTACATATCTTAGTCATGTTATATCTTATAATTTGACGCAAAATACGGTGTTATCTGTCAAAATAAGGCGACTATGAAAACAATGAAAATGAAATAACTTTATTCAATGTAGGATAGCATTATCACTTATTGACGTCATGATCGGTCATTGTCATCAAGGTACCACTACTCACACCGTCTTCACGCTCAAGGTACCACTACTCACACCGTCTTCACGCTCAAGGTACCACTACTCACACAGTCTTCACGCCCAAGGTACCACTACTCACACCGTCTTCACGCTCAAGGTACCACTACTCACACCGTCTTCACGCTCAAGGTACCACTACTCACACCGTCTTCACGCTCAAGGTACCACTACTCACACAGTCTTCACGCCCAAGGTACCACTACTCACACCGTCTTCACGCTCAAGGTACCACTACTCACACCGTCTTCACGCTCAAGGTACCACTACTCACACCGTCTTCACGCTCAAGGTACCACTACTCACACCGTCTTCACGCTCAAGGTACCACTACTCACACCGTGTTCACGCTCAAGGTACCACTATTTAACGCCCCGATTCACCTCTAAAGTTTGTCTCTTTCATTCGCGCCGCGCCAGAGAGAAACAGACAATTTGCACTCGAAAATTTCGCGAGATTTTACGGTTTTACTGACATAGAAACTAGAGAAATGCCGATACATTGACCTCAATTCGTAATACAAATTCTCTCTTCTTACCTTAAATTAGTGCTGTCACTTTCCAACAAAAAGGTTTAGAAAAGGATAGTACATATCTTAGTCATGTTATATCTTATAATTTGACGCAAAATACGTGTTATCTGTCAAAATAAGGCGACTATGAAAACAATGAAAATGAAAATGAAATAACTTTATTCAATGTAGGATAGCATTATCACTTATTGACGTCATGATCGGTCATTGTAAAAAAAAGAAATTTGCATAACGCAATTTTCTTCTATTTATAGCAATTTTGTATTCTCCTAATAGAAAACCGGCTCGGGCGGGATAAAAAAATAACAATAAAGGCACTGCCTCGGGGCTGGCCAGGTTAATTACACAGCACGTAACTTTACGCCACCACCTTTTGTAAATGGTGGTGACTCACACAGTCTTCACGCTCAAGGTACCACTACTCACACCGTCTTCACGCTCAAGGTACCACTACTCACACAGTCTTCACGCTCAAGGTACCACTACTCACACCGTCTTCACGCTCAAGGTACCACTACTCACACCGTCTTCACGCTCAAGGTACCACTACTCACACAGTCTTCACGCTCAAGGTACCACTACTCACACCGTCTTCACGCTCAAGGTACCACTACTCACACAGTCTTCACGCTCAAGGTACCACTACTCACACCGTCTTCACGCTCAAGGTACCACTACTCACACAGTCTTCACGCTCAAGGTACCACTACTCACACCGTCTTCACGCTCAAGGTACCACTACTCACACCGTCTTCACGCTCAAGGTACCACTACTCACACCGTCTTCACGCTCAAGGTACCACTACTCACACCGTCTTCACGTTCAAGGTACCACTACTCACACCGTCTTCACGCTCAAGGTACCACTACTCACACCGTCTTCACGCTCAAGGTACCACTACTCACACCGTCTTCACGTTCAAGGTACCACTACTCACACCGTCTTCACGCTCAAGGTACCACTACTCACACCGTCTTCACGCTCAAGGTACCACTACTCACACCGTCTTCACGCTCAAGGTACCACTACTCACACCGTCTTCACGCTCAAGGTACCACTACTCACACCGTCTTCACGCTCAAGGTACCACTACTCACACCGTCTTCACGCTCATGGTACCACTACTCACACCGTCTTCACGCTCAAGGTACCACTACTCACACCGTCTTCACGCTCAAGGTACCACTACTCACACCGTCTTCACGCTCAAGGTACCACTACTCACACCGTCTTCACGCTCATGGTACCACTACTCACACCGTCTTCACGCTCAAGGTACCACTACTCACACCGTCTTCACGCTCAAGGTACCACTACTCACACCGTCTTCACGCTCAAGGTACCACTACTCACACCGTCTTCACGCTCAAGGTACCACTACTCACACCGTCTTCACGCTCAAGGTACCACTATTTAACGCCCCGATTCACCTCTAAAGTTTGTCTCTTTCATTCGCGCCGCGCCAGAGAGAAACAGACAATTTGCACTCGAAAATTTCGCGAGATTTTACGGTTTTACTGACATAGAAACTAGAGAAATGCCGATACATTGACCTCAATTCGTAATACAAATTCTCCCTTCTTACCTTAAATTAGTGCTGTCACTTTCCATCAAAAAGGTTTAGAAAAGGATAGTACATATCTAAGTCATGTTATCTACACTAATATAATAAAGAGGAAAGATTTGATGTTTTGTTTGTTTGTAAGTAATCGATAAACTCCGAAACTACTAGACCGATTTCCAAAATTCTTTCACCATTAGAAAGCTACAACATTCCTGAGTAACATAGGCAACTTTTTACTACGGGAAAATTCCTCAATCCCGCGGGAAAACGGTTGGAAGCAGGAAAAGCGGGAAATATAGCGGATATTACCCAAATTAGCCAAATCGATTTAGCGATCTTCGTGAAATTTGGTACTGATATTGGTGGTATATTGAAAACGGACTTGGACTACTTTTTGTCAGCACTTGAGGATCTGGAGTACCTGATGCAGACCTGTTGAGTAAGTTCTGCTGGAACGGAGTAAAGAAGTAAACTAATTTTTACTGCGGGCAAAGATACAATTTCTACGGGTGGGCCGCTAGTTCCTTATAATTTGACGCAAAATACGTGTTATCTGTCAAAATAAGGCGACAATGAAAACAATGGCGACTAAATTGACTTGAAATTGCGAAGAACCCATTGACATTAAACATGACAGGCCTTAGATAACTCCTATCCTTTACAACTCTATTTGATGAAAAGTGACAGCTCTAATTTAAGGTAAAATAAGATTATTTATATCCCGAATTGAAGCTAATGTCTAATTTAGGTTTTCGTTCTAGAAAAGATAGGTATTTGAATTATAGCACACTTTTATTGTAATAACTTTAAAATTCTGGACATAATATTGAAAAAATATTCAAATAGAGGTTACGTTGGTTTTTTTTTATCGAGTCAAAATGTGTAACTGATAGGTATATATTATCTTATATGTTAGATCCTCCAGGATAACATACATTTTTTTTTTGTATTTTATGGCTGTAATTGTCTAAATGAAACTGGTTTATAAATCTTGCTCACGCTATCCCCGCCAACCGAACCGGTTTTCTGTATCGTACTGGCCCGATGGCGTAGCAGATAGAACCCCTGCCTGCTACGCCAAGGTTCGTGGGTTCGATCCCCACAAGACACAAACATATGTGAAGTAAATTTTTCAGATATTTGTGTTTAGTCTGGGTGTTTTTTATGTATAATATATAAGTATTTTACACGTACATAACTACTAGTATAAGGCGGTTGAAAAACTCTGACAACAGGGTTCATCGCGTCGTTGGACGACTCGGTGTCCCACACTAAAAGAGAGAGAAAGTAGTAATATCAGCATAATATCCTTAGTACAAGCTATGCTTAGTTTCGGGCTAGATGGCGCTATGTGAAATGTCCAGGATATTTATTTATCAAGATAATACAAAATTCTTAAAAAAATAAGAATAAATACAAATACAAATACAAATACAAACTTATTTATTGTGACACACAGGTTATAAAAGATGTAAACATAGGTAGAGAGAGTACACTGAGGTCCGCCAACAGGCATACAAAGAAAATAATAACAATAAAATTAAATAAACTAAATTCAATCACTCACTATTAAAAAAAAATTAAATTAAATGTCAAATTAAATCGATTACATCATATTCTATACATGTCAAATTATCCTAATTCACGGTCATTCATAAATTCATTAACAGTATAATATGTTTTATCTACAAGTAAGTCATATAATTTAGTTTTAAATAGTCCAATATCATTTAAATTTCTTAAACTTCTAGGTAACTTATTATATAGTTTCGGTGCCATTCCAATTGCACTCTGCTGGCACAATGTTGTTTTATGCGGCATGGCTCGCAACTGATCACATCTCCGTGCCCTTAAAACGTGATTAAATAGTTCTGGGTGACGTTTAACGAAGTGTGAAATTTCAAAAATATATAAGGAGGGAACAGTTAAAAGTTTTAGTTGTTTAAAGTGTAGCTTACAACTGTCCCTTCTTTTAAGATTACATAAGGCACGTATGCATTTTTTTTGTGCTTTAAGTACGCGTTCTACGTTTATAGCGTTTCCCCAAAAAATTATACCAAATCTGAGTCTTGAGACAACATAACCGTGGTATGCTGCCAGTAGAGCCTTTTGGTTGACAGTCTTTGATAGCTTACATAATGCATAAGAAAATTGACTAACCTTATTACAAACAAACTCTATGTGGGATTGCCATTTTAAATTACTATCTATTAATACACCAAGAAATTTTGCAGTTTTTGTTTCGAAAACTTCTTTATCGTTGTATTGTATTTTAGTCGACAATGATCTGTTCTTTAATTGATGAAAACTCATTAATTTTGTTTTATCCAAATTTATAGTCAAATTGTTATTTTGTAGCCATGTAATCACAGAGGCAAGACTATCGTTGATCACATTTTCGTCATGATAAATAACTGTACAGTCATCTGCGAATAATGTCATTGGGTAGTTTGTGGATTTAGGCATATCATTTATATATATGAGAAATAGCAAAGGACCTAGCACACTACCTTGGGGTACACCTTGAACTGTGGTTTCAGGTGTAGAATCAAAAATATTTTCTGTTTTAGTTTTAGGATTTATCCTGCTTATACGAGTGATTTGAGTTCTGTTTAGTAAGTAAGTCTGTAATAATTTGAAAGCGTTCCCCCTAATACCATATTTTTCAAGTTTAATAAGCAGTATATTATGATCAACGTAATCAAAAGCACACGTCATATCCATATACATTGCTATTGCAGATTTACTTTTATCCACTTGTCCATATACAATGCTAAGAAACTCATATAAAGCTAAATCAATAGATTTGTTTTTCCGGAACCCTTTTTGCTCATTTGTTAAAATATTATTCATCTCAAAGTAATTGTACAGTCTCTTAAAAATTATTTTCTCAAAAATTTTTGAGAAAATTGATATAAGGGCAATTGGCCTATAATTTTTAATATCAAATTTACTGTCTTTTTTGTGAAGTGGTTTAATTATTGACGCCTTTAGTGCCGATGGGAAAATACCTTGTTCAAAGCATAAATTAACTATATGACAAAAAATTGGAGCAATCAAGTAGCGAACATATTTAATAACTTTAGTAGAGATTTCGTCAGAGCCCGTACTATTGGTAGATTTTAAATTTTTAATTATTGATAATATTTCTTCAGGATCTGTTGGATTGAGAAAAATAGTTTTATGAAAATCAGAACAAGTGTGTGACCAAGATTTTTGATTAGATGAATGTGTTTGTGAATGATTAATAAAATATTCGTTAAACAATTTTACTATTTCACAAGGACTTGTAACATTAATGTCATTAATAATAAGATTGTCAATATTTTCTTTCGGGACGTTCTGTTTCTTATTATTTATTATATTCCAGGTTGCCTTGGATTTGTTTGTCGAATTTAGAATGTAATTATTATTTTGGGATAATTGTTTTAATTTAATTATCCTTTTGTATTTAGCAGAATATGATTTGAAAGATTTTTTGTCCTTGGAATTTTTAGATAAGCGGTATTTCCAAAGAAGGTGCCTATTCCTCTTACTACATTTTTTAATACTATTTGATATCCATTTTGGTCTTGAGTTTACATAGTTTTTAATTCTAATCAAGGGAAAACATAAATAATAAAACAATTTAAATGTTTCATAAAATTCCGAAAGAGCTTTATCAGCATCATTTTCGTGTAGAACTTCGCTAAAAGATAGACTCTCTAGATATTTCCCAAACTTGTTTAGATTCTCTTGGCAGTAATCACGTTTAAAAGAATACCAGTAGGGAAAAGTACATGTTCTTTTAATTGGGCATGTAAACAATTGAGCTTTATGGTCTGACAATGCTAGCTCATGTGTTTGAGTCTGTCCGCCTCGGATATTATGTAAAATGTTATCTAAACAAGTTCCACTACTTGGCCGAGTGATCTCTCTCACAGAAAACTTAAGATTATAACTAGCTACAAGTTCTTCAAATTCTATCGAATATTTAAATTTCGTTAGTAAATCTATATTGAAATCTCCGCACAATACAATTTTTTTCTTGCCTCTTATGGTTAGAGTATACAAAATGTCCTCTAAATTACTAAAAAACTGTTTGTAGCGTAAAGCAGTATCTTGGTTGGTAGGGACTCTATACATGCATAAAATAATAATGTTATGGCCATCTAATTCAATGGCGCAAGTCTCTAAGATATTAGGAATATTAAATTTTAAAATTGTGTCAATTGTTGTGAATTTCCAGCCATATCGCACTAAGATACATGAACCGCCATTTCTATTATTTCGCGCAAAATATGCTGCTAATTTAAAATTCGGTATATTCAAGAAACATGTGTCATCTGATATCATATTATGTTCAGTTATGCAAATTACATCTATTTTAGTTCCTTTGCTTTCCATTTCGTCTAACCAAACTGATAACATATCCGATTTGGTCATAAGTCCATTTATATTCTGATGAAAAATATTGATTGAATTAATTACGAAAAAAATCATTTGAGTTATTATTATTAACAATAATGTCATTTTTGTGCAATTCTTTTGAACAATTCGAGACTTTAGAATCAGAGTCAAAGAATACATTATCGTCGAAACATTCTTCAATGTAACAAATCATTTTTGATAGATCTTTAAAAATTTGAATTAGACCGCTTTGCTTTAAGAATCCTTTTTTGGTAAACATGTCTTGAGAATATGTTAAGTTTTTATTGGAGTCTAATAAATAAGCGTACTCATGTGATAGATTATCTAAATACAGTAATTCATTGAATATTTCGATTTATTTTCTTTTGTTAATTAAAGTTGAATTTATACAACATCTGAAAGTCGGTACACACAGTATAATATTTGTATGTTTGATGATTTCTAATTTTTGCCTTATGAGAGCGATTATTCTATTATAATTTTTAGTTTCAATAAAATCATATTCACCAATAAAAACTATACAATAGTCAGATAGCGTGAAATTTTCTAATTTTTCTTCTATTCCATCGAGCAAATGACATATACCGCCACCTGTCTTTATATAGTGACAGATTGTAGTATTTTGTAAGTGGGTTTCAGCAGTTGAATGCATTTTAAGTTTGTTGTTACTACTTATCAAACACACTTTTTTGGATAGTTGTTTGCTCTCTCGTTTTATTTGTTTTGGGACAAGTGCAACATCACAGTCAATTGATTCATCTATGGTATTCTCTTCTAGAGTAGTGGGCATTGTTTGGTTCTTACTCTTACGCTTCTTATTCTTCTTTTTTTTCTTCCTTTTAGTTTTAGAAGCAGTTGCCGTCGAAGTCGTCTCAAGGCATAGTTTCGTTAGAAGATTAAGTTTTGTAGTGTACCTTGTTATGTCATTCTTTAATCTACAGTTATCTGATAAGAGATTCTCTATTTCTTGCTCAGCAGAATCGAGCTGCGTTTCTAATAGTATGACTTTTTCTCTCAGAATATCTAACTCGTTGCCTGCAGTTATTGTATTAAGTTCCGGACAGCTCCTTTCTAGAATTGATTTTTCCGTTGATTCTGAAGAAGAGTCGTCATCATCAGTTTCCTGGTCTTCACTGTCTGTAGGTATAGTATCAGCTAAAGAGTCAAACGTATTTTTTATTTCAGCGTTGATAACTTTAATTTTGCTCTTACTTTGAGTGACTTTATCATAATTTATTAAGGAAAGCTGAAGCGAGTGTAAGGTAACATTATGTGTAGGCGAAATTTCAGGATTACTATCATGGTTTCTGTTCCCTCGCGAGATTGTTGTATCCATAGGACTCGTGTTATTTATACGACATGTAGATGACGTGTTAGAGCCAGCTATATTAGTTGTGGGGCTTATCATGTCACTAGGTAAAGCAGTTGTCACAGAATCTGCTGTTCCAGTTGGGCTTTTGACACCATTTGATGCAATATTTGATGTTGATGTGGAGTTTGAAGCTGAGGATCCCGGTGCAGAAATGGGTATTTCTCTAGATTTCTTGCTGTTAATGTGTTTCTTAGTGATTAACGGCGTACTAGATTTTTTGATACAAATATCACATTTCCAGGTAATATATATAATATAATGTTTTATTAAACCACTGTACGTTCCTTATAGCCTTACTTATAGAGATAGAGATCTTCCTTTGCAGCGATTGGTCGCACTTATCTGTTCCAAAGCTGTGTGATTGGTTACGTATGCCCCCACACCCCACCCCACTCCGACACGGCAGGGCGGGGCGAGTCGGCCCGCTTGGCTTCATTGGCGATTTTTCTTTCGCAGTGAGCGGTCGCGCTCAGAAAATAATTTTTTAAATTTCGATAAAGTTTTAAATTTTAAACTTTGAAAAATTATTTTCTTACAATTTTAACGGTTTTGCACCGTTCGTTTTTGAAATTAATAAATTTAGTGATTTAATTGTTCCTATTTAAATAAATTTTAAAATCAGTGTGTGTATAAACTGGGTAAGTCCTTTATATTTTATTATGCATGTGGCAAATCAAATTTCTGAAGGCGGTTTTCCGTCGGACACAACTTTGCAATTTCTTACAATTTTAATAAATTATTATTGAAATCTGTCAAGACCGTTTACGAATAAATAAATTGTTCCTGGCGATCCGAATTCTGTGAACAAAATAGTTAATAATTTATGGGAATTATTTGTCAAGAATAATGATCCCAAATAAATAAGCAAAGTGTGTTATAGAAAGGTTGCTATCGAAGTTTTAGTTACCCGGATTTAACAATAGTGAATTTTTTTTACGAAAAGTTTTTAATCCGGAAGTAATTAATTCGTTCGATTCTTTACGAACGATCAAATGAAAATCCAATAATCATAGTGCACTTCGCACAAGCTTTGAGTGGCATTATTTTAAGATTTTCAATATAAATGTTCATCCCTCGCAGGTTTTTAAACTAGTTACCTTGAACTGATAGGTAGGTATTCCTCGAGAGAAGTAATACCTTTTTTCTATTTATAGGTTACTACCCCGTCGAACTAGTTTCTACATATCCCCCGTGCACGTTTTTTATTAATGTGCCTGATTGATTTATGGATTTTCATTTGTGAATGATTATTTTATTTTTACACGTGTTTTTGTAAATTGTTATTTGGACATAAATACATTTTTATGTCGTTTACTGGAGCTAGTAATGGTATACAGATGCTCCTTTCACGTAGCAACGTGTTATTCAAGTAACGCATCAAATACGTGATCTGTAGGTATTGTTCGGATACCTTCAAAGTTCTTTAAATAAATAAGTCGAACAGCGACAATTTTTATTTTAAAAGGGGGCCGCCATGACCCTGTGAAATGCTCTTAGTAATAAGAATGTTTACGGAAGTCCAAGTCCGTAGAACGTCTTATAAAATAGAGTAATAAGAACTCCTCAAGGATCTTTTCGTTGTACCTAGAATAAATTGCAGAAAATGTATATTCTAGTTGATTGCTATGATATGAAATGGCAGCACAAGCCAAGCTACATTTCGTCGGTTTTATAAGCTACCTCTGCGCAACGCAAGGTATACCCTATTTTATAACATCATCAGGAGTTCATTAGGCCGTCAGCGCATGACGTGTCCTTAGACTCCTACATCCCCGCGCAGGGGTTGTACCTTTTGATGTCATGCAGAATGCCCTCGCTTGCACTTGCAGGGCCTGAAATTCCGTCCTCGAGCCTTTCGTATACTTGACGTATTAATAAATCGACATGCGATACAAATTCCATGCATTATAGACGGTTTAGATGCAAATATTGCCAAAAATACTAACAAGTACCAAAAAGTATTTGTGTTGTGGGTTTCGGTACGATATGCAACTCAAAGAACTGGGTCCTCGTGGAGCCAAAGTTTCGAAATGTACCCACCAATATATTTTTAATACCTCGTGCAGAGTCGGCCAGCACCTTTGATAAAACGTTATTGCTTTAAGTACAGGTATTACTTTTGGTACCTACCTACCTTTTTATCAAACTTCCAAAAGTTTTGATGGCATCCGGCACATGCATGATTTGCTTTTGTCTGATCAAAGTAAAGCAGTCTTTCTTTACTTCTATGCTTATTTGTCTTCTAACGTGACAGTGAAATGCCCTCGTTAAATTTTGTCTTATCTGAAAGTACATCGTCCGGTCCACCGCCTGCGATGAGATAAAGCAATTGTAGCGAAGGGTAGTGTGTAGCACTAGTATTAATAGTGAAGCGCGCAGGTTCGAATCCTGCATGTGGTATAAAATTAGCCAAGTTTCCATAATTTTATACCTACCTAACACGGTTAAGGTTAAGTATTAAAATATATTTAAGAAATAAAAGCTTCGAAAGGTGTGTTACAGACTTGAGTACAAGGAGTTTACTGTCTGACACATGTGTTACCACGAGCGTATTAGAAAATAGAACGCGAGGGGATTCCTAAGGTGTTAATTTGAAAATATTTTTACCTTGCACGCGTTCATAAGGTCCCCCTCTTTTAGTTCCATGAGCTTACGCTTTCAAATAACGATAGCTAAATTCCACTGAGAATTTGCAAAATAGGCTATCTGTAGGCAAAATATACCTACTTAAATGTTTGAAAAAATGTTTCAAATATAACATCCTAGCCCGAAAAAGTCTTGGCTATTAGTGTGGCAAATGAATGAATCTGCCCGGAAAAGTCAGGGGCGGAAAATTTTATGATTGAACTTTGTTACGACTAGTAAGGCGACAAACATACTAAAATACCCCACCCCTCCGACTTGTGCCGCGGGGGGGGAAGCTCATTGAAGGTCCCAATTTTGGGTTATTTGCCCATATCTCAGAAACGAGACGTTTTATGAATTTTTGTTGTACTACACAATGAAAGCCAATAAAATTCCCTACATCTTTATTCTTGACCGTTTTTACCTATTTCAAACACTTGCTTAGTTATAAGTGATTTAAAATATAAACATTGTTACACCCCCCCCTCGAAACGAAACGCAAGAAATAAATTTACATTTATATACAAAAGGTGCTTCGCCGCCGCTTTAGGCGTGAGGGACCTGGTTGTTCTTCCTCAGTGTAGTACTCTTATCCTCCTCGTATGTCACATCGTCCTCAGATGTAGGTACACAAGCCCCTACGTCTGCTATGTCATCGTCACTGCCGTCGTCATCGCTTTTGTCCTTTAATATGGGAATGCTATTTGTGCAAGTTCCGTGGCAATGTACAGCCACATCTAGCACTACTGCAGTCAGTGGTGCAGCGACAAATTATCATAGACAACATACGAGAGCGTCGGGTTAACGTGCCCTTCGAAGCATGCCTTGGCAGTTCTGGCCAGCAGAGGCAAAGTACCTACTACCTCTTACTCAAGTCAGGCGATCCAGAAACTGGGCTTTAAAGATATACTATTTCTACACGCGATCACTGGATGCGACACTACGTCTGCAGCAATTCGAAGAAGTAAAGTGGGCTTCTGTAAGCAGTATTTAAAGAACCAAAAGATCCGTCAAGCCGCAGCGGTATTTTCAAACCCCACCTCAACACATGCTGACGTAAGAGAAAGTGGAAACTTCTCTTAATAACTTTTCTGTATCGAACGTGAAACCAGACATTTCCTCCCTACTACCAACTGAGGGAGCAGCAGCGGAGCACTCATTCCGCACATACCACCAGGTCCAGGTTTAGCTTGTAAACGACCTTTCCCCTGAAACGTAATGAAAGCAATCTTCTAGTGCCTATCCAAACCAGCTGCACCGGAAGAAATATTAAAGCTTATATTTTGCCGCTGCACCACTGACTGCAGTAGTGCTAGATGTGGCTGTACATTGCCACGGAACTTGCACAAATAGCATTCCTATATTAAAGGACAAAAGCGATGACGACGGCAGTGACGATGACATAGCAGACGTAGGGGCTTGTGTACCTACATCTGAGGACGATGTGACATACGAGGAGGATAAGAGTACTACACTGAGGAAGAACAACCAGGTCCCTCACGCCTAAAGCGGCGACGAAGCACCTTTTGTATATAAATGTAAATTTATTTCTTGCGTTTCGTTTCGAGGGGGGGGTGTAACAATGTTCATATTTTAAATCACTTATAACTAAGCAAGTGTTTGAAATAGGTAAAAACGGTCAAGAATAAAGATGTAGGGAATTTTATTGGCTTTCATTGTGTAGTACAACAAAAATTCATAAAACGTCTCTTTTCTGAGATATGGGCAAATAACCCAAAATTGGGACCTTCAATGAGCTCCCCCCCCCGCGGCACAAGTCGAAGGGGTGGGGTATTTTAGTATGTTTGTCGCCTTACTAGTCGTAACAAAGTTCAATCATAAAATTTTCCGCCCCTGACTTTTCCGAGCAGATTTCCATATGAGCATTCATTTACCACACTATATTAGAAAGTACAGGGAACAATATTCCTACGTAAGTATGAACTTTATCTACTCGGAATAAAGTTCAAAGTTAGAGAGCTGTCTAACGTTTTACAATGATTCTTAAGCAGAAGACATATTTGTCGTAGATTCACCGCATTCAGTCCCATCCTAGTAACCGTTACTGCCGAGTCTAAATTCTCGCAGGTTAAGGAAAATTTATAGACGGTTTAAGTCTGAAACAGTTTTCCTTTATGATCATTTCAGTGGCCTACCGAGGCCACGCAGTAAGACTATGAGAAACAACTTGATTTATTAGGTAACTGTGGAAACGACTGAATTTATAAATTTTTCCCTTGCTCACTGTCCTAAGTAGCAATAATTCACTTCTATTTCTATGCTATCACAGACCTCGTAGTGCTAACGCATTTCTGAGGGAGATCCCTCACGCTTGTCATTTGTTTACTTCTTTGAACTATGATCAAAAAGTGGCGTAAGAGTACCTACGTTAAATACTCGCTATGATTCTGGCATCAATCACGGAAGGGAATATGTACGGTCGCATTCTAAAGTGGAGTCATAGTTAACACAAACCTCAGAAAACAAGTCGCTCGCACCCGCGGCGACACTCACACAATGACACAAATGACGTATAACATACTATTATTTGACGAACTACCATTGTATAATAGGCTGAGTAGTATTGACTATTTCACTACATGAATCATTAGCTTCGGTAGCGTGGTCAGTAGCGCGGTCAAGCAAATTCTTGACCGTTATTGTGGAGACAATGGATCGAATCCCGATTTCTTCGTTCTAGTTTTTATTTTATCAAATGAAGCAAAATTTAGTAAATTTTGAATTACATTTTAGTTGTTGCTAGATCGTTTGCGAGATAGTGCGTGTGCTAAGTGATTTTTTTTAACCTAAGTTTATTTATTAAACTTCAGTGTTTATTTCTTCGAAATGCATACTATTATCAGTTTGCAGGATAAGCAGCGTATTGTTGCGCTGCAATTATCTGTGGTGCTGCATGATATTGGATTTAATTTAACTCAAATTGCTAATCAGACTGGTCTGGCCGTAAGTATAGTTTTATTTCATTACAATTGTATTTTAAATATTAAAAACTTTGACTCATAGTATGTTGGTAGCTGTGAACCGATTAGTATAAACTTTTTTATTAATAATGCTACTTTGTTTTAGTGGAAGACTGTTAAACGTTGGGTTACACGTTTTGAAGAGGAAGGTAGCGTAAAAACTCGACTCGTCTTATTAATGATTCACAGCGGAGGATGATGGTGTAACAATATGAAGAAAATGGTTCTGCCGCTGGTCCAGGCAAATTAGTAGCACAAGAAACAGGGCGTTCAACTGCCGCTAATTATGTTGATATGCTACAGGAAAGCATGCTACCGACGACGGTGCGAAATGTTTAACTGTTTATCCTGCTAGTTAAGTTCCTCGTGCATCCAGTGCATCGAGCTGCCGTGGTGTATAATTGGTTTAGCCAGCACCCAGATATCCAAGTTATTCGTTGGCCAGCAAAATCTCCGGACTTAAATCCCATAGAGAATTTATGGGGTTTAATGGTGCAAAGGTGGGACATGCGCAATGAAAGAACTACAGAAGCTTTAGAGGCTCACTGCCTGGGAGTGTGGGAGAGTACCAGAGGAACAGATATATGCACTTATTTGATCGAGTCTATTAAGTGTTTATTAAGTGTTGTTGAAAACAGCGGAGGTAACACCAAATACTAATTATGTAAGCGGCGATTTTTACTTAAGATTCCAATCAGACCCGATCTAGCATACATTGCTTGTATTTCATTATAATATATGAATATACACAAAATAATCAGCAATGTATGCCGAAGCGGGCCTGATAAATCGTTGCTCACTCAACCTCTGTTTACCTGCTTACCCGCCTACTATTGCAGTAGGTATTTGTGGAGCATTACATTAGCAATTAAATTATGCTAAAACATCGATTTATATTTATAAAAGATTGATAATTATTAGTCAGTTATCTTAAGGCCTTGCTTCAATATCTTTTCATTACGAAAACGAGTACTTAAGCTTAACCTTGAGATGTAGGCAAATAACTGATTTATTATTATTACAATTACTTTTACTTCCGAGGAAAGTGCATCATCGTTAAACATAGAACAATAAAATAATTACTAACGAAATTATTACTTAAATAACTTTATTGAAAGATTCAATCCAAGATTTGGATCATTCCTATGATCTTATAAATAATTACCTATCGATGTTTCAGCTAATGAACACTTAATATCATTTTACATAATATTGTGTTTTATCATTCAAACAAAACTATTAACTAAGTATTACGACAGCAAGTATTTTATGTAGTTTTACATACTCGTATCTTATGGTTACCAAAAGTTCTCATTCATGTCATTATGTTATTTACATAAAGTGATACCATACCTACCAATAAAATAATTTCTTACCTTACTTTTTGTTTTATTACAATATTATAGGTTTATGTTTTTAGATATAATATTTTGATACATAATTTACAATAAACATTTATAGATATAATACATAGATGAATATATAGAACAATATTATATAAAATAATTATTACTGGAGAAAATATGGTAAAAACATTTAAAAAAACATTATTCAACATACAGAGATCGGATGGGAACCCGGTTCCGTTCTGATTAGAAGGTAAGAACTATTACCGCTAAGCTACGGTAGCTTGTGATCAATACGACGAAATAAAGATATGTAATCTATTGCTTTACTACAAGTGAACGAATAAGGATAACTATAATACGGTTTTAGACAAACCAGTGTGATGTATACTTTGTGGTGATGTGGTGGCGAATAGGCTATCACCGAGTAATTATTTCAAAGATTACATAGATGTCGCTTATAGGTGGTAATCTGTTTAAGTTTTAATGCTACGCCTTAAGGTGGACTTTTCTACTTACAGTCGATAATCTTACGTGTGTGCGTAAGTTAGTAAAGTAAGTACAGAGGATAATAACCCGTATTGCAATCTGTCAAGTGGTCTAACTATGACTCCACTTATGAATCCGACCGTACAATCTAAGCTCTCTAAGTGCAGTGTTGTCCTAAAATAGTCCTACGTTTTTCTTAGCAACATGGAAACAGACAAATGTGGGGAGAGAAAACGGCCTTTTTGTAATGGCCTCATCTCAAAATGGATAAGTAAATAATGAAGACCTACCCATTTAATAGATCTCACACCGAAACTATAATAATTTTTACTTTTTAATTCATCGTGCATTGAGTGTACGGAGTAAATTTCGTGAGGTGGAGATGTATGTAGGTAATTTACTTATTCCAGCATGTTGCAACTTGGGAGCTAGGTACACCCTATTGTTAATTCTGCTATATCAAGCTGTATAACATCAAAACTAGTGGAAGGTTGTCTAGCTGCTAAGGCTAGTGATGTAATATATACCTATTTGGTATATGCCAAATTTTGTGTTAACTACTCGAGTGCCTTGATCTTGAACATGATATTTTCTTCAGGTGCGTTTATATTGCCCGAAATATTATGAATGAAATGCATATTACGTAATTTGTATAACAACCTCCACTAGAGATGAAAAGTTCATGATATATTTTTCAGGTGCTTTCATATTACCTGAAATGTTATGAATGAAATGCATATGGCTTAATATGTATAACAACCTCCTCTAGAGATGAAAAGTTTTAGAGCGATAGTGGCGAATAGCAATAATGCGACACTGTCCCAGAAGATATTAAGTTTTTATTTCCTCAAGTGTAGTCATGCTTACTACACCTACTTTTTCGATAATGAATGAAAGCTTTTGGGCAAGTAAACAACAAGTACCCACAGTCTATGTGGGTATTTTAAATAAATATACAGGTTACAATCAGAGGGTACTTTTGCTAATTGATATTTGTGTAAGTGCCCTGTCTGCCTTGTTTGGGTTTGAAACACGAGTATCTACTCCTGTGTATAACATTGTTAGATGGTTGTTAGAAACGTACGATAGTGAACATAATTGCCTATCGTAAGACGTCAGCCTAAAATAATAATACCGTTGTTCCAATATATTTGCTCTGAATGTCAAGCACAAGACGTTGTTAAAAAATGCTTGAATGTACCTACGTACTAGGCAAATAGTTTGCCTATCAAGTAAAATATTTTCAGAATAGATATCTAGCGAGAATTATATTGGGAACTACCTACTACGTTTAATAGCTAGTATATTTTACCAACGGTGATCATAATGATATATAATATTTGTACGGTGACCCACGTAAGATCTAGGCTTCCACAATTAATTTGCAATGTTGCAATGTTTGTACTGTCTAATAGACAATAACGTCGTTTACCGACGTACCTTCGGATTAAATTTTCTCCGTAGGTAAGCTGTTAACAAAATGATAAAATTCTTATAATTTAAACTTTAGCTCATATTCTTTTATAGCTAGCTCGTTTTTGATTGTACATAAAATTAAAGCAAATTTGTGCCCTTTTCAAGTTTTAAACAGAGATCTGGGCTTTGCATGGGACGGTCAGAGGTAGTTATGGCAGAAAAACAATTTCAATAATCGCCTCTTTTATTATATCAAGTTTAGGTAGATTTACCAAGATATTAATTAACTATATTATTATATACAATATAGTTTATTCAGAGGCCCGAGTGATGTTTTAAATAAAGCTTGACCGTTACTCCGACAAAGTAAACAAGGTTAGTTATTGATCATTATGTATTATAGCAAATATTATTAAGGCAAGCCCAAATGAATCATATTTAAAAAATCATATGAAGGTATGATTTGATAACAAATGTATATGCCAAAAGGCAGAATAAAAATTCTCCTGGGAAACTAGGTAGTCGTTTGGCCAGGTTTTTTGATTTACCTGCTTAAGCCCGTTTAGGTCAATGCATATCTTAAACAGTAGTGTTGACCTTATAGTAGGGAAATTTAACCTACTTATTACGTTACCTATAGCTTGAGTGATCAAGCACAATTACAATATGTAAGCTATGTTTTTCTGTGTAAAAGAGCTATTTATTTACTATGTAAGTAAATAGATATTTAAAAGGTTTTATAAAAACGACCTGCAATGCGTATTTACCTCTAACTAAAGGTTCAATATTTTTATATTTTACTATTTTGGCTATTGAGTTTCTCAATTTTTTTTTTTGAAATTTTCTGTTTACTGTTCGGAAACTTTCAGATGAATTTCCGCGTACTTTCTATCTTATAAAAACGTATTGAGACTTACATAATGAATAACTGTATTATGTGCATTTTTTATTAAACACGAGGTAAAGTTTTTCAAAGACATTATAAATGGCATGTTACGAATGCATCATTTTCATCATTCTATTATGCTTACCTAGAATGCCGTAATATAGTACAAGAGGTTTTGAATTACATTTTCATTATAATTTATTATATTTTATCGTCATTTAAGGGTGAGTTTATGATATTACAGTATTTTTTAATAAATACAATATAAATAAATTTTCAGTATAGTGGATCAAAATCATTATTGTTGATAAAGAAATTCATTTTTCTTTTTTAAATAATAATAATACCTGTTTCTATTTATAGTTTTTCACATTGGCGATAGCTCCCACTCCTCCAGGCGATATCAAACATGTCTCTATAAGTAAGGCTATAAGGAACGTACAGTGGTTTAATGACAGCATTTTACCTACCAATAAAATGCTTATTAAACTACTTACCTTCCTTATAGCCTTAAATTTTTAATTCTGCCTGGTGTATTTTGTAGTAATAATATTCTAATAAGAATATTATTATGAGACGCAATGAAGCCAAGCGGGCCGACTCGCCCCGCCCTGCCGTGTCGGAGTGGGGTGGGGTGTGGGGGCATACGTAACCAATCACACAGCTTTGGAACAGATAAGTGCGACCAATCGCTGCAAAGGAAGATCTCTATCTCTATAAGTAAGGCTATAAGGAAGGTAAGTAGTTTAATAAGCATTTTATTGGTAGGTAAAATGCTGTCATTTTAACGAATTATTCATCTAAATACTTACGAGGTAATGCGAGGTTAAACGATATAAGAGAAAATCTATATATCTGTACTATTTATTGCCAATTAAAATATACAATGTCTATTAGAAAAGTATTAAAAATGTACGTGTTTTCACGCAATTTCCCGTGATGGACAGCGCAATTAGGTGAATATATTAATGCATAAGATATATTCACAAATAATATGTTAAATGTGGCTGGTCACTTGAATATGCAATTATTATAATTTGATATTCTATTTATTTTGGATCAATGATGATTGGCAATATTCACACAAAAATGTGGTCAAAATTTGAATGAAGCTTTTATATTTTATTGTTTGGAAAGCATTCAAGCAGAGTGTGTTTATAATAAAGTTTTAAAAGAATTTCTATCTACGACACCTACGGGTAGAAAAGATGATGCTGTTTTAAGCCGGCATCACACAGAAGACCGATATAAACTTATTAATTTGAAAGGATTTATTTTCATAAGCTTTTTATTCCAACATTGTTTGATATTATACGAGATTATACATGGTGTAAAAAAAATAGCTGAGAATATTTTAAGGGGTGAACCAGTACATGAAACTGAACAACTTTCCCCAAGGAACATAGGTCGAAATATGAAATAAAAATTTGGCCCTCCCATACAAATTATCCCGGCCGGGTAACACACTAAGTATGGGAGGGTCAAGTAATTTTTTCATATTTCGACCTATGTTCCTTGGGGAAAGTTGTTCAGTTTCACGTACTGTTTCACCCCTTAAAATATTCTCAGCTAATTTTTTTACACCTTATATACCGTGTGATGTGCCGGCTTAGAATAGCATCACCCCATTTCTTTCCCGTGGGAGTCGTAAGAGGCGACAAAGGAACTCGAGGGTGCGAATTGCAATTTTAGGGAATGGCCTGACAACCAGTCGCTATGGCCATACACAATTTTCCGAATGACCCTCAAATGTTTGTCAGACGTAGCGTAAATGTCCTTTTTCTGCGGCTGTTTACGCTCTGCCTACCCCGCAAGGGATATGGGCTTGATGTGTGGTTTGTTATTTTTGCACTCGGCTTGATGCTTTCCAAAACATCGTTGTCGCGTGTGCGAATGTACTCATTTAGATTTGACGTATTTATGTAGTAGCGTTTAAACCAATTGTAACTAAAGAGGCTTGAAAGTTTTGAACTTTGCATCTTATGTTATATATGTTTCATTTTATATATACAGGGTGTAAGGGACAGCCCTCTGAATACTGATAGGTTGCATTATGATCATGAAACTGAACAACTATCCCCTAGGGACATGTGTTATGTTAAGGAAAAAAATCATCTCGCAATGACAATCAGCTGGCTGCCTTTACTATTTTACTGGCCCGATTGCGTAGCGGATAGTACCCCTGCCTGCTACACCGAGGGTCGTGAGTTCGATCCCCGCAATACACAAATGTTTGCTAATTCATTTTCAGATATTTGTGTTTGGTCTGGGTGTACCTACTATGTATTTATTTACAAAAAACAGTATTTAAGTATTAATATCAGCTATCTAGTTCCCATAGTACAAGCTTTGCTTAGTTTGGGGCTAGATGGCGCTGTGTGAATTTTCCAAGTTTTATATTTTTTACTATGAAGAGTCATTTATGTCGAAGTTTCCTGAAATATATTTCTGGTGGAAAGTTGTTCAGTTTCATGGTCTGAATGCACCGTATTAATATAAGAAGAGCTGTCCCTTACACCCTGTATACCTTCTGGCCATTAGAAAGAATTATAAATAAAAATTCCGTGTGATGCCGGCTTAGAATAGCATCACCCCATTTCTTTCCTGTGGGAGTCGTAAGAGGCGACTAAGGGACATGAGGGTGTGTATTGCCATTTTAGGCAATGGGCTGACAACCTGTCACTATAGCGATACACAATTTTCCGAATGACCCTCAAATATATGTCAGACGTGGCGTATATGTCAGTTTATGCGACCATTTACGCTCTGCCTACTCCGCAAGGGATAATAGGCGTGATATGTGTATAACTTTTTAAGCACTCGCGAGCACTTTTATTCATTTTTAGTATTAGACCGGGTCTATCGCGATAGTATTTAGGTGTGTCCCGACGTTTCAATACAGTTTAATGTATTGTGGTTGCGGGTTGTATATTAAGTACTTATATTTACCTAAATACTATCGCGATAGACCCGGTCTTATACTTAAAATGAGTATTGTGTATAAATAAAAACTAAAAAATGAATTTCTCAACAGAAAGACGACTCGGACTCAGACTCGGAGTCTGTGACGAGCGTGGACTCCCAAGCCACGCGCTGCGACACCGACGAGCTGCCCGCGTTGCCCCACCTCACGCGTGTCGCCCCACAGGAGACCATCGCGTGACCCCCCCCCCCCAAGCCACGCGCTGCGACACCGACGAGCTGCCCGCGTTGCCCCACCTCACGCGTGTCGCCCCACAGGAGACCATCGCGTGACCCCCCCCCCCCAAGCCACGCGCTGCGACACCGACGAGCTGCCCGCGTTGCCCCACCTCACGCGTGTCGCCCCACAGGAGACCATCGCGTGACCCCCCCCCCCAAGCCACGCGCTGCGACACCGACGAGCTGCCCGCGTTGCCCCACCTCACGCGTGTCGCCCCACAGGAGACCATCGCGTGACCCCCCCCCCCAAGCCACGCGCTGCGACACCGACGAGCTGCCCGCGTTGCCCCACCTCACGCGTGTCGCCCCACAGGAGACCATCGCGTGACCCCCCCCCCCAAGCCACGCGCTGCGACACCGACGAGCTGCCCGCGTTGCCCCACCTCACGCGTGTCGCCCCACAGGAGACCATCGCGTGACCCCCCCCCAAGCCACGCGCTGCGACACCGACGAGCTGCCCGCGTTGCCCCACCTCACGCGTGTCGCCCCACAGGAGACCATCGCGTGACCCCCCCCCCCAAGCCACGCGCTGCGACACCGACGAGCTGCCCGCGTTGCCCCACCTCACGCGTGTCGCCCCACAGGAGACCATCGCGTGACCCCCCCCCCCAAGCCACGCGCTGCGACACCGACGAGCTGCCCGCGTTGCCCCACCTCACGCGTGTCGCCCCACAGGAGACCATCGCGTGACCCCCCCCCCCCAAGCCACGCGCTGCGACACCGACGAGCTGCCCGCGTTGCCCCACCTCACGCGTGTCGCCCCACAGGAGACCATCGCGTGACCCCCCCCCCCCCCTAAGCCACGCGCTGCGACACCGACGAGCTGCCCGCGTTGCCCCACCTCACGCGTGTCGCCCCACAGGAGACCATCGCGTGACCCCCCCCCCCCCAAGCCACGCGCTGCGACACCGACGAGCTGCCCGCGTTGCCCCACCTCACGCGTGTCGCCCCACAGGAGACCATCGCGTGACCCCCCCCCCTAAGCCACGCGCTGCGACACCGACGAGCTGCCCGCGTTGCCCCACCTCACGCGTGTCGCCCCACAGGAGACCATCGCGTGACCCCCCTCCCTAGTGAGACACCCTTCTCCAAGCGTGACACCCCCCCTACAAGCGTAACACCCCCGTCTCCTAGCGTGACACCCCCCACTACTAGTTAAGAAACCCCCCTACTAGTGGGACACTTCACTCCCCTAGTGAGGCACACCCCCCACCCTAGTGTGACACCCTCCCCCCTTATGAGACACCTTTTAAGTTATTATATCGGTTTACTACATTCATTCACTACAACTAAACGTGTAATAATCGCTCTCTTATTGCAACCATCCCGAAAAGCACCATCTCACCGAATATTAAACATATATCAGGTTATGGTTTATGAGCAAGGAATCGCCAGAGACTCTTATCGAATATAAAGTTGTGGAACCGTTTTTACCATCTTCAAGTAATAATAAATTTTAAACTGTGAATAAACATAAAAATGTGCCTGTAGAATTTAAGCAAGGTCGTTGAAGAAAAAGAAATGAGAGGTGGTCTTTAGTTAGCTATTAACCTTTGGTATGAGTAGGTGGTGCGCAAACATGTAAACGTCAACTGTGTCAAGTTCGTAATGAGTGACCAACGCGCGCGCCGCCCTTTAGAATTTGATGAAAAACTCCTTTTATTTATATGAAACTGACTAAACTAATGACTGTTCCTGAAACCTAAATAACTAATCTATCTTATACACTGTGTTTTATTGATAAAACCTGTTTTGTTTTTATTCTACAGACCATTGATCGCAGATAGTCAACCAAAAAATTACTTGTCCCTGAAAATGAAAGACTTTTCAATATATTCCATAGATCAATTTTTGTTTTATTTCTTACTACAAATAGTCTAATAAATTTGCAATTCACAAATATAAGAAAGTTATTACTTTTAACACTTCTTGACTTGTAAATACCAGTTTGAAAATAACAAATTATTTAGTCAGTTTCGCCATTTTGCATTTGTTTACATCGAACTTTATACTTCTCTTGGCTTGTAATAGTATTGTCTTAGACACTTTTGAGTTCATATTTACGTAAATAATTTATCTATTTTCACTTAAAATCATGTAAAATATGCCTAAATAATTAATAACACCACTTATTTTGCTAATAAAGTGAAGAGTGTATGAAATAACCTAACTATTTTCGTTTACTATTTTTTGACATTTGAGAGTGTCTATGCGTCACTAAAGTAATGGTGTGGCAAGTATGAAAAATTCTCTTCCCTACCATATATTATACTACAACAGCTTTCATAGATAATATTGATAAAAAACAGTAAAACAATAACGGTTTTATTTCTATATTTTTGTGCATGTGTGCGTGACTTGCTAACTGTCTTAGCTGTGTAGTCCCGGATCCGAGCCAAGATGGCGGAACGTAAAAGTCTCCTATTTGTTTAGTCCCGGATCCGTGCACGGCAGTTATGCACCAATCTGTTTTAGCCCGGATCCGTGCATATACAGTATGTTCATATTTCTGTTTCGGTAGATGAATGAAACATGGATAAATATTTTAGATATTTTTTTTATAAGAATAAATGAAATTATAACAAAAAAATTACAGTAATCGTATATTCTGACAAAACTATCAAGTTGTCATAGTACAGCGTGTATAAAAAGTTTCATGTCTGAGCTGTTCGTCATTGAAGAGTTCCCTCATGAGAAGACAATCCTGGCTGCAGCAGCATGTCATGGTGGAGATCATGTCAAGTTGTCACAGTACAATGCATATACAAAATTTTATGTCTGAGCTGTTCGTCGTTGAAGAGTTCTCTCATAAGAAGACAATTCTGGCTGCAGCACCAGAAGCAGAAAAATTTCATCCCAGATTCGAACTAAAAAACATACAAACAAATACAATCTTGTAAATAAATAATAGTTGCATTGTCAACAAACAATTTTTTTATCACTTTTACTGAACACGCTATATAACCTAACGGTCTCTGTCGGTATATTGTGTACATACAAGGAAAAGATGGCGTACATCGTGTGAATGTGTGCGTGTAATTGAATTCCAATACATCGAAAATATCAATTTATATCAGTATTTTTATTTATTGTAAGTAATCCATTTATTGGATTTTATTGAGAATAAAGTTCTCGTTCATAATAAATAAAGTTATCTATAGAGTTCATAAAATTTACGCGTAAAAAACACTAAAAACTTTAGCAACTAAACAGAGTAACTTCAAACTTTCGTGTTTTGAACTGGATAAAACAAGAAACATGGGCAGATTTTACAAAATAAAGGTTCTCTTGTATAAGTATAATTATAAAAAGTAATATTTACTTACCTTTTTAATGTTTTTCTAATTATAATTCACTTTATAAAGACAAACACTTATCACCAAATGGAACGAATTTTTGACAATTTGAAATGACTTTTTTGATCGAATGGTAAGTTTTATTGAAGGAGCGATTGTTGTCAATAGTTCGTTCATTCACTAGGAAACAAATGCAAGCAATAATATACCGTATTTCTTAGTAATAAATGTAATATTGGTGTAAAAGCTGACCTAACTAACCGTGTCCCGTATCCGGGACTACTCAGTTAGTGGGGGCGGCGCGGATCCGGGTCAAACCATACGAGGGGTTAAAGCTTTATATTATTAAGTATAGGTTATAAAATTAATGATGATAGGCAAAGGATTCAGGATAAAAGTATTAACACTTGAAAAAATCCTTTCAATATTGTATGGCATTCCTTTAATCAAGTATTAATTGTACCTACGTAGAAATACACCAATTATGTTGATACCAAAAAATAAATAAGTAATTAATTACATTTTGTAGTTTCATTTGATGACTCTGCCGCAGATCAAACGAGCACTTTTCATAGAAATGTGGGGTCGAGTGTACCCGTAAACGACCTGGACAGTGGCGCCACTTCACAAAAAATATATTTTTCACCTCTCCAGCTTGAAAATAACAGTTTTGCCGCGTAAATTCAGTGGGCAAAACTCGTTTTTATCCACTCGATTGAGAAAAGTGATTTGAATTTCGAACATCCTCATTTTATCAGAACTAATGCGATGGTGCGTTCGGAAAACTAATTCAGCCAGTTATTTATTTCATTTGTAAGCGGTTTTTCTATAAAATATTTCTGAATATTGGTACATATTATAAAATTTCTGAACGAATCTTGAAAAAAATAATTTGACGGGAATTTTATTTTGTCCGAGGCATTCGAGCAGTACAGCAAATTTCCCAAACTTGACATTGGCAGAATTTTCTCTCACTGGTAGAGGTGAAAAGTTGTGTGAAATTAATTCGTATCTCGTGCTGTTGAATCCCCCACTGAGCTCAGTATACAACTTTGCTTTTTAGTATCCTTTGCTACCTCGGGATTCAAAATTAGCACTCGAAGCAAAAATGACCTTTGCCCTCTTGTTGTACAAATAACTATTCATACAAACAATGTCCGTTGCCCTAGTTTTTAATATTACCCTTATGTAAACCTGCAAACTTAATGAAATATTCGCTGTTATTAAAGTTGTGACAATTAATACCAAAAGTGGCCATTTTTAGGCACTATATCCCATAACTTAAATTGTAGCGAATATTTTATTGAGTTAGCAGGTCCTAATTTTACTTGAGGATTATACGAAAAACTTGGACATCGGACATTCTGATAGATTGTTTTTATAAAGATAAAACTTTTTTTGTGAAGTGGCGCCACCATTGAGGTCGTTGACGGCTACACTCGCCTTAAAAAAGACACGTACGTATTTGAGTGCCAACGCTCCGAAAGGGCTGCTGCAGACCAAACGTACGTTTAGCTGTAACACGGCGAGATGTCGTTATGTTCGGAGGGGTCGCGGCGTGATGGCGCTTTGACTGAAATCACTAGTTGGGTGTGTTGCACTTCACTAGCGATGTCATTTATATTTCATATTCTTCGCACGCTTTCGGAAAAAAATTGTAGTTCCTCGTGAAGAATTTTTTTTTTTTTTATTCTGGATTCAAGGACTTTTATTTAATACCCTTTTGTCGACGTAGCGCAGTGTAGTTAACTCGTTTCGCCCGCAATATTTGGATCGGAGTAGCGCTCACTTAGCTCGCAATATACGGGGTATAAGGGACCCTTCGAAGAATGATAGGGTGCATGCAGACCATGAAACTGAACAACTTTCCCCATGAAACATATGTCAGGAAACGACAAAAAAAACGATGTCCCATACAAAATCACAATCAGTGGCCTGTGCTATCATTGAACAACTACAATTCTACAGGCGAAAAAGTGGCAACATCGCGCCAAAATTAATATTTAAATAGCAACACTGATGAAAATTACAACTACAGGCGTTTTTTGAAGCTACAGGTCTACAATTTTACAAGTCACAGCTACAGGCACCTGTAGATTTCCATCGACAAACCATAGGGTAGATTTTGCTTTTAAAAACACAATCGAGCAAGTTTTTACAGGTGTTCATCAAAAGACTTGTAAACTACAACTGTAAAAACTTACAACTTGTGAATAATTTTACAGGTCGTCTGACCCAGGTAATTATTTTACAAGTGCAAGATTTCTGCATAAAAATCTATTCAATATGTTCAAAAGTACTCAAATGCGTTCCTTGCCAAATTATTTTGCTCGAAGCGTTAAATAAAGCAAAACTTTATCGTCAATTGTGGATTATTATTATTAATTCACAACAGTACTATTTTAACGTACTCTATCAATAATATATGATTTTAATTAGAAATATTGTTGATTTCATTTTTGTAATTTCCTTTTTATTAAAATAATAATTTTCAGTGTAATGCCTTATATATATATATTTAGCAAAGTGTTTACATACTTTCACATTATTTAATCTGTGCTATAACATTGACG
Source organism: Tuta absoluta (assembly GCA_027580185.1). Lineage (NCBI taxonomy): Eukaryota > Metazoa > Arthropoda > Insecta > Lepidoptera > Gelechiidae > Tuta > Tuta absoluta. The sequence continues at coordinate 3,673,942 of JAQAHW010000046.1, forward strand.
TTGAATTTGAGTGAATGAAATGAATGAATCGATAGTGTTGTACATCGACTTGTAAAATTTACCTAGTCGAGATTTTGGAGCGGTACTGACAATGGTAGCTTTACAAGTGTCTTCATAAAACGCCTGTAACCTGTAAATTGTAACTACAAGTGTGCTACAGGCAGATTTTCGCCTGTAAATGTGGACCTGTACCTGTACAATGATAATACATGGCACAGCTGACTGCAATTACTATGGTACTTAAGTCAAAAATGTTTTGATGTTTCCTGATTTTTTTTATAGGAAATTGTTCAGTTTTATGGTCTGAATGCACCCTACGAGTATTCGGAGGGCTGTCCCTTACACCCTGTATAAGTATTGTGTCGCAAGGTAATGAGCACGGCTATTAAGCAATAAGGAGAGGAATTTCATCTACCATGAATAAAACAAACATATGAAACAGAATTGTCGCTTTATTCAGCATTTTCCGGTTGAAATAAAATAATCAACAAAACTACACGGAAATAAAATTCTGAACATGACTATTTTTTTACAAACAATTTACAGCGATTGAATATCGGCGGGACACAGCGCGCGCCCGCGCCCACAAATAAACTAAACAGTTAAAAAAAAAGAAATATTTACAGTGAAAAAAATCGCACGAACGCCATCTATAGCTGATAAGCTAAAGAAACAAAATAATACAAGTGCGTAACGCAGGCCCCGCCGCGCCTACACTACAATCAGAAACTTAGAGGTACACTTTCCTATACTCTTTACTAAGCGTATGTTAACGACCCCAAATAATGGGGCCAATTTTTTTTTACATTTTTTTTTCTCAAATTTGCAGCCTTTTTGTACAGTATATGATACTTACTAATTATATATGTATAGACATAGTTAAAACCATTACTTTTTTTGGTCGCGAGTTCTTTTTTTTATCAGGCCACGAATGAGCTGATACGAAAAATTGCTCACTGAGTTTTTTTAAGTTGTGACAACAGGACATTTTGCGTAAACACGTCAATATAAGTTTCGCATAGCTAGATTAAACCCCAATGTTTAGTTTATAATATTTATATTACATATATTTTTTAGTTTTTTTTTTTTGCTTTTTTTTCTCTGCAATGACTAAGAAGTGAGTTGAACGGGCGAGTAAGTATCTTGAATGTTATCCCCAAAAGAAACTACACGTTAACAGCAACTTAGGGACGACGTACATCTATTTTTATTTGACGCGCGCCGTTTTCGGTATCAAATTGAAACTAATTGTATCGTAATTTTTAATAAAATCAATATTAGCTGGAATTGAAATATCGACTTTAATAACGTTACAATACAGTTCTTATTTTTTGATATTGATAAAGACTCGCGCCAAATACCGCTAGATGTTGGCCGACCTTATCAGTACTTGACGCAAATGTGCCATCGTTGCAACACGCAAGGTCTAATTACAATTTATTGACAGCAAATTTTAGTACTATTATAATTAACCATCCAATATTATCGTAACACTTAAAACACAAATTACAAAGTTTCTACTTCAATCAGAACATGGACAATTTTGAATGTGAATTCTCGGATATTTCTATTATTTTAACACAAAAAATATTTTAAGTAACTCCATATCTACAGACCCTTAACTTTTAACAATCCAAAATGTATTTGTAACAATTTTACAAATCTAAGTGAGTTCTAGATATAACATATTTGGACGAGCTATTCTCTACAAATTGTAAATTACATCCGTATTCATGAAGATTTTCATTTGTTGTTTTGGAGGCTTTTTCCAATTAGGTATTTTGTAATACACAACATACTCAATAGCCTTTTTTTCACATTTTTTAATTATATTGGATGAATCTATAACATGAATTTGCAACTCGAAAATTGTAAGTATTATTTTGAAATTTTCACAACTTTTTACATGTTTTCTGTATATTTCGTGCCTCCGAAATCAAATTGAATATTCCAACCATTACATCGCATAAGATAACGGAAAACGTATCCAAAAATATTGAAGAGTTTTAATCTTAGCATCTCACTTCGTGTCATACATAACAACAATTACAGCTAAGAATTTAATCAAGTTAAGTTGTAGTTTTTCCAAAGGGTAAGAAACATCTTGACAAGATTAATTATACATGGAGTTTTCAGTTCTTTCAAAATACTGTTAAAGTTTAATCTATTAAAAACTTGGTAAGGTGCAAAAACTGCTGCAAATATTTCGAGTCTTTTGCCATGCAACTGAACAACTTTATTCGATGTTCAGAATACAAAATAAACAACTAAGACTTCCCATGCAAAATGCGTTGCTGAAGAATTTTAAATGGAAGATCAAATTTATTTTTGGAAGTCGACCTAGATGTTCTTTGGAGCAAATTGTTCAGTTTCATGTCACCTTAAAATATTAACACATATTTAAGACACCTATATCGATGACATAGTTTAAAATCAGAATGGCATATTGATTTCCATGTATAATATATTTGTCTGGATGTACAATGTGATTCCATACATTTATATGTATATAATATGTGGATGAAAACATGTATGTTATACTGTTTACTACTAGCCTTCTAACGAAAGCAGACTAAGAGAGTCATATAACCCCCAAGCCGTTGAGTTTTCGTTTGGTAATAGAAAATATCGCACTGAGAAATTGAACAAGTAAATGATCAAAGAATTTACCAAATGTTATTTTATTCGCTCTGGAATAGTTTACGCGTGCCGACTTAGAAAAAAGAATTGGAACTAGTATTTGCGATAATAATATTTTATCTTACCAAACGAAAATTGCTATTAATAACTTACTTAATACCCAATTTTAGATAATGTTACAATTTAAATCTTTTGAAATGACCGTAGATTTTCAAAATACACCTTTTTAGATAAAATACCACAAACTTTTTGATACACACAAAAATTTGCAGTTGATACTTGGGTTTTGAGAACTACACAAAATTGTGAAAGATGCTTAAAAGTTGTTACATCAAAACACTTAGGCCCAACGCAGTGGACTAACACCAAGAAAACACGTTTTTTTTATTTCTAGACAAAATTTTGTGCACTATTTAGTACACTACTGATTTCGTCAAAGACAAGTCACAAGTTCCTTTGAAATATCGACAAGATATAATTGTATTTTTTTTAGATTGGAGTTTAACGCAAAATAAATGCAAAGTGAAAAAAAGCGTTTTGCTTTTAGTTGATTTTCAACTTATTAATAAATAGAGCTGAAATAATTACTGATATTATAGGCAAGTAGAATTCAAATTCTATATAGGATGAAATTTCACTAGTGACCGATAGTGAAATCTCAAGACGCGCTGTGGTGATAAGGAACAACATTCCCTAAGTAACATAGGTTGAAATATGACAAAAATATTTTGAGTTTTCATTAAAACTTTAATCAGCTGAATAGCAAATTTGTACGGAAGATACTTTTGTTCGTATTTCGACCTATGTTCCCTGGGGAAAGTTGTTCCTTATTAAGTTTTCATTATTAATCACTAGTAAAATTTTAAAGTAAAAATGTATTTTTATTAGAATTAATAAGTCTGCGAGTTTTTAATAACCAAAAGCAATACGCTCTGCACATAATTTTTGCGGTATAGTACAACGAAAAAGGCATTGGAGAATACGACGCCGTTACAAAATATACACGTAACCTATATGATACACACGACTGTTAAAATATACACCAGTGGACACGCACACCAATCATATTCATTCCTAAAAATACGCAAAAACAAAAGTGGACTCTTACAAAAATATTTAGAGAAAATTTTATTTAAGTGATCTTTATTAAATTGAGTTTTACAGTGGTATTTTTAATTATTAATAAGTAGCCATGTAATGCCGGCTTAGAATAGCATCACCCCAATAAGCGTGAATAGCGACTGAGGTATAAATTTAGGGAATGGGCAGCAACTATGAAAGCAATATCTTGCACTGCACTCTCCAATGTGCTTGCCAAACGTGGTGACTATTAAGATACACAATTATCTGAAATAACCCACAAATTTCGACAAACACAGCAACAACGGCCATTTATGCTCTGCTTACCCCGCAAGGTATATAAGGCTTGATGTATGTATTAAAAACAAATACGATTGGTGCACGCATCACAAATACATTGAATACACCCTCGGTCGAACCGAGCGAAACTAACTTTTAAATCGCGGGACAAAATTATGATAACTAACGAGTGTACGCGGATGACAATGTGGTTTACTGCCCCAGGGTTCTTCGGATCGTTCTAAGACTTGGTGTCTCAATCAAAGATTGGTTGCCGTTATTACCAGAATCAAAATGTAAACCAAATTGTTTTAAAGTGTTTGCCAGCCAAAACATGTTGAAATTATTTACACTTTGAATTGTGATTTCTTGATGAAACTCCATTGTACTCTAGAATAAAACACTTTTTAACACTAGTTCCACTATTATTTTAATTAAAATGCTTTTAAAGCGACATGGGTTGCCTGTTGATGTATTAACGAAACCGGTTGCTTTTAAAGCATTTTAATTAAAATAATAGTTAAAAAGTGTTTTATTCACTAGAATAGTTGTTGAACTTTGTATGAATAGTTTGGTAATTCGAAAATGAGAATTACCATAATTTTATAAGGCTTATTGTTTCTTACTACTTGATTTATTAGACAAGTATTTTTCGCTATTTCAACAATGATGAAAGACTCATGACCATTTTTAGGTCTGATTTGTCGCAAGCGTAAAGTTATTTTTAAAAAGTTAACAGGTCCAATGATATTTTCGTAGTTTTTTTGTCCACATTGTCATTTCCGCGTACACTATGATACAAAATAAACTACTTCACAGCCACGTAACATACTTCGACAGCATCTAAATTAATGATTACTAACGCCGTTCGGGGACGCCTGGACAAATTCTTTTAAACTTTTGCGAGACCAATTTTTGTTCAAATTTGGCCGAATCTGCCGATTATTTCCTTAGCTAATTAAAGTTACTCATGTCACTTTCTTAATTACGGAAAATAAATACAGGATGTAAAGCACAGCCCTCCGAATACTGATAGGGTGCATTCAGACAATAAAACTGAACAACTTCCAATAAAAAAATATTTCAGCAAACGTCAAAACATTTTTGACTTCCCATAGTAAACGCAGTCAGCTGATTGAGATTTGGTATGAGAGGTCGATATTTATTGTCGTTTCCTGACATATGTTTCTAAGGAAAAGTTGTTCAGTTTCATGGTCCGTATGCACCCTATCAGTATTCGCAGGGCTGTCCCTTACACCCTGTATATGATTAACAGTGTTTGCGTGACACTGGCTGATTCACTGTCTAATAAGCCATAAATTTAAAAAGTGGAAAGAGACCGTAGCTTACATTTGATTTCTAGTCACTTTTATTCCTAAAATCAGTACTACCAAGCGAAGCTTATATATTAACTGTGGCAGTACGCTATTTAAGAATACGCCGTCGTAGAGAAGGCTTAATTTCAGGAATCAAATGCCACTAAATGAAAGTTGCAATCAATTTATTCTTTACTCAAAATAGTCACACTGAAAACTTTGAATTTGCTAAGTATTAATAATCGGCATCTGCTTACCAAGTACAGTTCAAAAGAATTTGTAAAAGTTACGCTTACTTTTTTAAAACACTGTAACTGAATAGTGACATCACGACATCATCAATACAATATGAAAATTTACTTAATCCCTTTAATTCTTAAAAATCACCTAAATCGTATAACTGCTTAAAATAATTCCTTGTAATTCCATATACCTTAAAATTATAATTTAACTATAATCCAATGTTTAGTAGTATTTTCAAACTTATCAGAACATCTGATGTGCTATCTCTTTCGCTCCCAGCGTTTATTGCATGTGAGCAATACAAATATACTTAAGATGTTTTCATAAGATTGTAATTAGGCGAACCCCGAACAGGCTTTTAACTAAACGAAACTAAATAAAAAAACAGATTCTGGTTTATTCATTTTCGTTTTTTTAGTTTTCGTAATTTTAGTCCTAATTTGAGGTATTGACGTAGTGTTTTATAAAATAGTTTCAGGTTATCAGAAATTGCGAAGTTCCATTAAAATGAGCGAATGTTGATTTTCTCATCAAGCTATTTTATAAAACACAACATCGTAAGGTCAATCCGATATAGAGTCAAACTCTGAATAAATAAGTTACATTAGTTAGAAGCTAAACAGCCATTTTAGATATTTTAAACACTAAAGTCAAGTCCTTTCTTATAATGTACATATGTTTTTCACTGTGTCACTTCACCTATTTCAATTCTATAATTTACAAAACACTATAACATTGTTTACGTCTCCAATGTAGTTGGTATCTCTGGCATAGACGAGTCTGGCGCAACTGTTAACAGTTCTGGCTGTACAACAGGCATTTCTGTATTCTCTAGCGAGTCGAAAGAAAATCCAGTAAAATTACCGCCTAAATTTGGTGAATCGTCTGAAAATCCTGTGAATTCCATATTTGAAGTTTCTGATGGTATACATTCTTCTATTGTGGTCAAAGGTATTTCTGGCAAAGTGGGCGATGAGTCTAAAAGCATTGCGGACATTTCTTCTTGAGTCGACGACCCAGGTATAGCCATAGGTATGATTTGAAACAATGCTTTTGATAAAATATCTGTCGGTTCTGATGATCTTGCAGTCAAATTCGGTGGGTTGAGATAACTGTCTGGTGAAAATGAAGATTCAGGTATAGATTTTTCGAACATAGTTTTCATATCTGATGGTGTCATTGATGTAGATGATATATCTGGCATTATTGCTGAAGGTTCAATGAAAGCATCAGGTATTCTAGAACTTGTTGGAAATTCTATAGGTAGTGTAGGATATATGCCTGGAGTACCCGGAACTACTATGTCCGGTGTAGCTAAAGGCGTTCTATTTACACCCGGTGTAGCCGAAGGTGATCTTTGAGGTATAAAAGTAGATGTAGGTCTGTTTCCCGATATACCAGCAGATATGACTTCTTGCCAACCAGATGCGATATTTACCATTGAAGATTGAAATGTATTTGTTGGTTGTAGACCTGAAACAGCTGAACTTGATTGCTGTGAATATGTTTCGTTTGTCCAAAAATCTATCATTGATGTTTTGTCAGTAAATTCTGGGTTTACTGATACGGTGAAATCTGTTGATTGCGGCAAAGACGAAATCTCTTGTAGCGCATCCATATGCGTTGACATTTGTGACGACATTGTATTAGTTTCTGGTAATATAGAAGGTATTGCAGAAGTTTGCAAAGGGGCGGCCTCCGAAGTAGGTCCGCTGGTTGCTCTCGGCTAGAATACCAGAATTGGCAATCCCCCCGCATCTATATTAAGGCCGGTATTCATGACGGAGCTTTCTACTTTATGTTCTTTAAGTAGAGCATTAATATCAAATGGAACTTCTGAATAAGATGGTGGTGATTTAGTTATAGGTGATTGGTTTACGGGAGTTTCTGGCGAAGAATCTGATATCACTATTGGTGAGCCAAGTATCTTTTCTTTCTTAGGTTTTTCTCTTGCCCGTAACTCTATGTTTTGCATAGGCACCAAGACACCGCCAGGTTGCAGTTTGAAAACTCCCATTTTAGTAACTGACGGAGCTTTTATATTTTTCGATCCAGTTTTCTTTTGCTGTGCTGGTTTTGGATTCGGGCAAATTTTTGGTACTGGCTTTGAAGTCGGATAATTTTTCCTTGTCACGCTGCTATCTAAAGTTTTAGAAGTTATTGGAAACTTAGGAATTTTCTTGATGATTTTATCTTTACGCCCGGGTTCTATCTTTATTGAGATATTTTTCGGTTTCTTTAGATCCGTGGGAGCTTTGGTGATGACAAATTTCTTAACATCGAATTGCTCTTCGATGTCTAATACGCTTTGTTGGGTTGTTGAAGGATATTGATCTGTTTGAATCATGTTAACAGGATTTGCAATTTGATAATCGCTTATAATATCAATCAAAGGTCTCACGGTTATATTTGGAACACGTGATAAGCTGCCGGATGAAATATTTTGGTTATTAATTGATGATTCTTCAACATTGTAACTTGCGCTGTCTGATATTTTGGTTGCAGTTTCTACAGAAGATGTTGCTTTAGAGTTATCAGTAACTGAATTTATCTGTATGTGATAACCAGGGTAAGATAAAATCTCGTCATAGTTTACAGTTGGATTCACAACAACTTCAACATTCTTTTTATCACCATCATTAGAATCATCTGTTTCAGTTAAATCAATAATTGGTATTTCAATGGCTTGGTTAATATTTAATATTTCTTCAGTTTTAACGACTTCTATGCTAACATTCTCTTCTGATCCTTGTTTATCTCTTGAACTGTTTGTATTAGAAATAATTTTAGTGTTAATATCGGGAGTAATCTGCGAAATTTCGGATATTGAGACTTTGATATTATCGTCTAAGTTTTCCATCAATTTTTCTGCATCAGATGTGATTTTAAAGTCATAATTAGTATCAGGAATTTGATGTGACACTTCTGCTGACTGTTCTGAAGGTTTCTGTGGATTGTGTTCTTCGTTATGTGTCTGGCTTGTTAAGCTAGACACAGAGATTTGTGTAGTTGGACTGTATATGTCTGTTTGACTTTTGTTCGCAACTAGACCATTTAATTTGTTAACAGTATCGGATTGATCCGATGTTTCCATCGTTGGCATGTCATTGTTTGTTGGATCTTTTGGTATCTCACAAGCTGGTGTGACGGCTAGGTTTTCAACATCTAGTAGACTAGGCGAATTGCCAACAGAGTCTATTTCGTTTATAGGGTGTTCGATAGTAGAATTATTTCCATATTCATTGTTAAGCCAGTCTTCTGAATCATTGACTATTTGATAAACAGTTACAACATCATCTGTCTGATCTGTTATGTTATCATCAGAAGGTTGAGAAAAACTTTCAATTTTCTGTTCCGGGGCGCAACAATCAGCAGCACTTTCCGTTTGTTCTATTTGGCTATCATTATCCGGTAAATTGACTGCTTCATTTCTAGGGTTACAATTAGCCGTCTGAATGACTGGGTCTCTAGAAATTCGATACTCATAATTTTGTTTTTCTTCAGAGCGAATGTTTGATTGTTCTGCTACGTTAGCATCATCTTGTTTGTCTTGATTATCACCATCTGGGTTTTGATTAAGCAGAGTATTATTATCAACCTTAAGATTTCTAAAATCAGTAATATTTTTGAGTTTGTCATCAGATTGTTCTACTGCAATACCATCACCTTGTTTTTTTGTTTGGCTATTATCATTGCATTGGGCAGTTAGCTCATCCATTAGCCTATAATTCGGCGAATCGCATTCATACGGAATGTTGACCAAATTATCATTGTTTGTTAGATCAACTTGACTTTTCGTTTCTGGTTGTTCGAAAAGGTTACCAGTAACTTCTGAGTTTACATCTTCTGCTTTGTAATTCAAATTACAGTTCGGTTCTTCCATTAATTGATTCGCAACTGGCTCTAATGATTTTTCATCAATTAGAGGATCGTTTGGGGTATCTACAGTTTCGTTACAAAGCGGATAATTTGGGTTGTCTAGCTGATCTGTAGGGCTACTCTCATCAGGTTGTTCTACTATGACTACTACGACATTGTCTTTATTGGATTTGTCACTGTCCGAATTAGAATTGTCACCATGAGTTGACTGGGCTGTTGCGTTCCCATCTTCGGTCTGGCTACCATTATCTGTTGTTTTATCTTCATCAGTAGTTTCCACAGATTGATCTTTTGGATTGGTACCATCAAGTTGGCCTATCGGGCTTTCAACTGTTTGATCTGAAGTAACATTTTTCTGTACACTAATATCAAAATTCGACAGAGCATTGATATTTTTAATGTCCTGCTGGCTTATAATAGTACTATCAAATTCATCATCTACATTGCCATTATCAGTATCAATTTGATCATTCTTAGTTTCCTGAGGCAAATCATCATTGCCTTTTTGATCTGTAGGGTCATTATCCATAGAATCATCTAGAAAAGCATTGGTTTGATTATTATTACTTTCCAAATCATCATGGCCTGCCACATTGGTATGATCATAATCCATTAAGTTGCCAACAACTACATCAGTTTCATTATTATTAGTTTCCTGAACCAAATTATCTGCATTATTAGTTTCCTTAGGGAAATCATCATCGCCTGCCAGTTCGGTAGGATCACAATCCATCAAGTTGTCAACAACATTGTCGGCGGGTGTTGGTTTGTCTGTAACGGCTTTTGCGGCGGAAGGGTCGCACTTACCGGATTGTAAGGCGCCCGGGGCAGAGGCCAGTTGTCACGTAACCTGAGGACAAGGGTCAATATTATAGTGGTCAAAAAGGTAGTGGGAATACAGTAACTGAAGTAAGTAAAAACACATTCAAAAGACAAACACATAACTGTAAAACTTAAACGATTACAGTATTGAATGATTTAACAAAAATCTCGCCGCAAAAATAAAGTAATTATTGACCATAGAATAGAATCTTATGACTCCAGTGCTCAAATTCAGCATCAATATGCAATATGCTTTGAACTAAAATAGAATAAATATCGAATTTAAAATACTTCCCGTGTTAGGTGTAATTTTTATTTTTAAACTTGCAAAGACTTGCTTAGTCTACATTCAATCTGTAAAGAATGGATAAGTCACTGGGAATTAGATGCAAAACTAACCGTACCAGCGTTATTGGCATTAAGATACACTTGCACAATTCGCGGGCTAGGGATGAGCCGCGCTAACCCAGATGAAAGAGGCGTCGCCACTAGTGGTAGCGAAAGTCGCACGTTCAAATACTGCCCGCGCTAGGAAACTTTGCAAGATTTCTTAAAATTACTAAAACGGGACGGGATACGGTGAATATTAAAGTGGGAAGCACTTACTTCCATAGGAAGTGTATCGTTCCTTCGCACCGCGCCAGTTTCGTCAGTTTCCGCCTGACCTTTAGCCGCGTTGACGGCGCCACTAGACGTGCCGGCCACCGCTTCCACTATTTCACTGCAAATAATTACATTGCTTTAATATTAGGTTTTGCTAAAGTATTTCTCAGTTTTAATGTCACTGCCTGGTGTCGACTGCCGAATACAACATTAACATTCCATACATTACTCACACAATCACACATAGTTCAAACTAATCGCATAATTTACAAAAACATGTTAACTTAACTTCCAGACTGTCTCACATAACTGTCACCAAATTTACGTTACAATATCGTCTCATCCTAGCAATTGACCACACATAATAGTAGTTTATGCAACTGTCATATAATGGGGGTCATTAGAATGCGAGTGTCTGTTTATCACACGAGGCGTAGCCGAGTGTGATAATAGATTGACACGAGCATTCTAATGCCTAATTATATGCAGTTGCATACACTATTTTATCTACACTCTAAAAAATTAACTCAGTTGACACTTTTCCAAACGTCCGCACCGGCGATTGCAAGGCCCAATACATGGTCAAATTCAATACGAGAACGTAATATGGCTTTGTATGAATTTTTGAAGATTCTTTACTAACAGTTGTTTAGATGTCGAGTCTCAACAGCAAATAACTAAACAACTGAACAACATCTGAACAACAACTGAAAAACAACTGAACAACATCGGAATAACATCTGAACAACAACTAAACAACTAAACTGAACAACATCCGAAAAATTACCGTACAGCAACAACTGTCAGGTGCGGCGGAAGATAGCGATTTGAGTATTGGCAAAAAAAAAACTTCGTTTCATTTCTCAACTTTATCGTATTTAGAGTTTTCTCATTAAGAGGCCGTACATAGTTTTGAGTAATTTTGTCTTGTTTCTTCAATTCTGTAGGACCTCGTTTAAAAAAACAGAATAAGTAACAATGTGTTATGATATGTTTTATTGAAGATTAATTCAATATCTAAAAATTGGCCCAGACAAATTATTGATTTTGATTGTTCAGTTTGTTTAATAGTTAATAACCTGAGACGTGTTTTAATTGTTTTCGATGCGTGACGTTCGTATCATTATTGTTTACATGAATTTTAAAATATGGAGTGGTTTATAAAGTATACAGCAATAAAGACATTGAAAAGTGCTAAAAATTGGCCGAGGAGATTTTTGTAATTTAATTCAAAAATTCAAAGAAAAACTGCAGTAAAATGGCCCTACTTTGAAGAAATTTTAAACGTATACAGCGTCGGATTTCTAGTACAATACAACACGTTTTTAAAAAAATCAATTTACACATTGAAAAATAGATTCATGCTAACACATTAGCTATAAAAAAAATTGCAAATATGTATTTTATGAAATTTATCGAATATTTTAAAGTTCTCCGGAATTATCAATTATATACGGGAGCGCAAATGCTGTTTCGGCAGACCGCGCGCCGCGCTCTTGGGAGAAGGACGTGTATCCTGCTGCGTCACACTCACGCACACATACAAAATTACGAATGTGTGTCGATCGCGCGCGTAGAGGACAGTAGATCACGCGTCACAGGCGGAATTATAGTGCGACCGATACGTTTTGATCCTGTAAGTATTTTTTTCAGTGCGGTATTAATTTATGATTGATTAAATTAATTGAACTAGATATTGTGATTTTACTTCCTATTAGAGTATAAATAACTTGAAATTTCGGGATTTTGCAAATAAATGGCCATTTTAACGGAATATAATGATACATTACAGATTTAACTATCCACACTATCCACACTAATATTATAAATGCGAAAGTAACTCGGTCTGTCTGTCTGTCTGCTACGCTTTCACGGCCAAACCGCTGAAACGATCTTCATGAAACTTAGCACAGAGATTGCTAGCATACCGAGAACGGACATAGGCTATTTATTATCACCATTCGAGGGTCTGGAGTATAGATGTAGACCACCAGGTGTACCATCAGGAGCCAAGCTAAACTATTAGAGATACAGGCATGGTCCTAAAACAAAAGTTGTTTAGTATGATGGGCCGCTTCTTTTTACAAGAACATTTGAGGATCTGGAGTATCTTATGTAGACCACCAGGTCTACCATCAGGAGCCCACCTAAACTATTGGAGATACAGAAATAGTTCCAAAACAAAAGTTGTTCAGTATGATGGGAATAAGTTGAGAAAGGACATTGCCTACTTTTACCGAGGATTTTTTATCATTACTGAAAAATACCGCTGTGCCGCCGCCGTTTGCATCGTATGCACTACCTTCATTGTAATTAGGCATATCTACTTAGGTGATACGTTACCATGTTCTGAACTGAAAAGTATCATCCACATAACACGTTAAGTCGGGGATCACATTTGACGTCCGATGCGGCGTATTTTGTAAGTGTAAGGGAGTAAAATAGAAATTCGCGATTTCCTTTCGTCTGACATACGCATGCGTTATGGATATGTATTGAAAATACACAGCAACTAAATAAATAATGCCCGGTCTTATGACCGCGGCCGCGCGCACCGGCCGATCCGGCGCGGCGCGGCGCGCGCGCTTTGGCGGCGATGCGGGGCGGAGGGGGAGGGCGCGACAGGGTGCGGCTACCCGAACGGGCATACACGTGAGGGCAGACTCACGAGTGTCAAACCCACAAAATCTTTGTTTTCGCAAAATACAGAAAAACAAAAAATGTGGTATATCAAAATGTATTACAGTAACTTAAAATACCTTTTTATCTGTCTTATCTACTTATGCTGACCATTTTAGTGTTCTCAAATCGGCACCCCTGGAGTAAGTACTCTGTTATCTACTGACTTTTATATTCAATTTTTATAAATATTGGTCTCTCAGGCCGGATAGCAAATCTTGAATTGTCCCTTTAACAACAGAAGCAAGCAAGTTATCTCTAAACAGTAGAGATAAGAACTGTTCTAATATCACTGTCACACTTATTATGAATACACATAGGTACCTACTTTAGAACTTCTGCCAAAAAAAACTATCTAACGCGGACGAAGTCGCGGGTAAAAGCTAGTAGGCAATAAATATAAATTCGGCGCTGTTAAGCGAAAAAAAGATGCTGGTACATGGGCACACCCCTGAATAGTAGTCGGTAATTAATTAGTTTCGATAACATTCCACAAATCCCAAAATTCTTAGTAGGTACGCAATAATTTTAAACTTTTTCATACAATTGCCACCAAAACTATAAATAGGATCGAAACTGATTGATCGAACTATACGCTGCTGTCCGCCGCTGGGTCTGCATATCGCCGCCGCTCGGCTGCACGATGACGCGTTCTAATGCTAATTACCTACTTTCGCCCAGCGCAATTTCATGTACGGCCTCTTAAGTCATTACGCTTCTGTAATTTATAGTAAACCCTAGTTTTTATAGGCAGAATGCATAAAGTAGGTCATTATGCATCTGTTTTCGAATTCATAATTCGAACATTATGAGACGAGTGTAGATAAAAATAATTATATATCTCACAACTATTATTTATTTTATTCCCCCATATTTGCTGCTGTGGCTGTTAATGTACAGTCGGTTGAAGCACATAAGGTACCAGGGGTACTACAAAAGAACTCAATTATTTTTATCCCCAATTAATACATATTAAAAATTTAAAGTTATTCTCGTAAAACAAGTGATTTTCTACTAATAAATATTAATTTCTAGAAAAAAAATTATGCTGGGGACTAAAATAGTTCAGTTTTTTGGAATACCACTGGTACCTCTTATGTGCTATAACCGACTGTACACAATTTCACCTAACTATCATACTTGTGTTACTGACCACACTTCATCAAATTGAAATTGAAATTGAAATTCTTTATTCAATGTAGGATAGTATTATCATATCACTTATTGACGTCATGAACCGTGATTGTAAAAAAAAGAAATTTGTATCACACAATTTTCTTTTTTTTATAACAATTTTGTAATGTCCTAATAGAAAACCGGCTCGGGCGGGATAAAAAAATATAAAAATCAAAGCACTGCCACGGGGCTGGCCAGGTAAATCACACGGCATGTAACTTTACGCCACCACCATCTGAAAACGATATTTGTTTCAAATTGAAGTCATAAATGGCTACACAATGTACTAACTTCTGCTTGAGCGGGTGATGTCGCGGCTGTATGAGCCTCGCTTGCCGAGCCTTCAGCTGAGCCGTGGCGAACGCGATCGCCTGCATGCTGCCGCCGACATTCACGTTCCCTACGTTCACGCCGCCCACGCTCACCCCGCCCACGTTCATCGCGCTTGAGATCGCTATCTTTTGACCACCTGTGGAGAAATAATAGAAAAGTATATAACACGTACTAATTAACTATTAATATAATATAAATCAATTCAAAGGGCCAAGTACAAAGAAGTTGTAGTTATACTTATATTATACAATACAAAATGCTTTATTGGAACATTTGGAACAGCAAAATCCTAACACGATTTAAACTTAATGATTTTTGGCACTGTACATATTGAAA
This sequence comes from Tuta absoluta, assembly GCA_027580185.1. Classification (NCBI taxonomy): domain Eukaryota; kingdom Metazoa; phylum Arthropoda; class Insecta; order Lepidoptera; family Gelechiidae; genus Tuta; species Tuta absoluta. The sequence continues at coordinate 3,689,328 of JAQAHW010000046.1, forward strand.
CTGAAATCTTCACAGGAGTGGAACCCGGAGCATATAATGCAAGAATGTATATTTATTTCACGTTTAAAATAGTATTTTCTGATGTGATGCCGGCTTTGAATAGCATTACCCTGTTTCTTTCCCGTGGGAGTCGTAAGAGGCGACTTAGGAACTCGAGTCGATGATATCGATGAGCTCTCAACCTCTCACTGCGGCGATACCCAATCCGAATGACCCTCAAATATTTTCAGATGTGGCGTAAATGACCGGTTTTTGGGGCCCTATACGCTCAGCCTACCGTGCAAGTGATTATAAGCGTGCTATGTGTACTATCTCACCTTTGGGCAGCACATTCTTATGCAGCAAGTTGGCGACAACGGAGTGCGGTATGGTCTTGCTGGCGGGCGTGTCGGCGCCGGTGCTGAGCGCCGCGCGCACCGGCGGGATCAGCGCTCGCCCCTTCAGCTGGAAACAAAATAACATGTGGTGAAATTAATTGTGTTTATAAAGAGACTATAAAAATATAGTTCTTAAACGGACTTCAATTTATTCCCCCGTTACCCTAACTTTGCTTTTGTGATGCCAAAAGTACTGATAGTGCACCAAGATCTACCAAGATTTTCCACGTGTGGTCCTCGATATACAGATATGTCTTATAATAAGCATCTAAAACATTTAATTACACATACTTTCAAACGAAATAATAAACCTTTTACTCAAGTGTTATATTTTAAATATTGTTATTAATAAAAATATCTTCATGTTGCTGACTTTGTTTCTATATGATATGTTTAAAATCAACTGCTCAATAATCAAACGAGTCAATAGTACCTGAAACGTGTCAAGTTTAATTCAATTCAAATAATCCTCTATTGCGATTAAGTGTACAGAGGTCTTAAATATTAAAAATAAAGCTCTTATAAACTTAATCGTCCTTTTCGGACGTAGCAAATATCAAGTATCAGAAGCAAGTTAATGAAGGTCATGAAAAAAAACTCAATCATAAATTGCAATATATATTATACTGGCGAAATGTTTTATCATTAACATATGAACATGTAAATCTATTCAAATAGAATTCTGCTCAATGATAATCGTCGAATTGTAGACGGAGGGGCGAGGGCCTAGTCCCACCCAATACTTGACCAATTTATCAGCATACTCTCTCGCCTTAGTAAGCGATTTGTACTCGTCAGGGTCTTTTACGTACAAGTCTTGCATGTGATAAGAACCTTCTATCATGACAGCCGGTGCATCGTCAGACAAGCTCTTTGTAACACCCAGTATACGTTTAGAAATATTGTGTTCGTCAGTTTCGGAGTCAGCTCTCCGTAATATTTGTTATGGTACGCCACCCCGTTATTAAGACACGTCTCGTTGAAGTCTCGTCCCATTAACAATGTGCATATTGCATAAGCTTGTAAAATAATCGAGAGGAATCCCTTTTCCGAACGGTTGGTCGTCTGAGTCTGTTGTCATGAAATATCCGTATTCTGTGCAAAGCTGATATAACCTGACTTTGTAGTCAGTACTTCTACTACAGTCACGTACTTAAAAAAAATATTCAATTCATAATCAATGCAATCATTTTCCATAAAATCATCTGTTGGACTCATGATACGATCACAATGATTTTTAATGTCGCTAGCGCCGTCATATACAGCTGTTGACATAAACATACCCCATGTATAAGTTACATAAAAATGTGCCTGGTTCAAAGGTTTTGTCATATCTGTATCTTCACAAATGTTGAATTAATTTTTTAATTGTGGATATATGTTGGCTCGTAGATTTGCACGTTGCTCAGAAGATGTCAAAATTACGCTTTTTAAGGCGTTTTGTCAATCGCTATACACGTGTACACTGTGGCTCAGCTTTACGCAGCGGACATACAGCGATCTTTGCGTCCAATATAACAACGCCTTTAGGTTGTTGTTGGGCATGCCGAGATTTTGTAGCGCATCCGGTATGTTTGCGGAAGCGCAATGTAACGCCTCAATGATGAATAGATTACGGAACAGTACCAACAGCATCCTACAGGTGTTATCCTCGCGGTGGGACAGCCCCTTTATGCGGAGGTGGATGCTCCTTCATAGCACGGGGTATGAAGGAGCATAGCGGGGTAACATAACCCCCAGTAGTTAAAGACCTTCCTTTCTGCTCCGTGTTAAAGACTATGAATGACAGTTTTTGTCTAGTCCTGACCAGTAGCTACAAATAATCTCTGTCATTATAAAAGTTAGAGGTTATTCACAGACGACTGACTGAAATACCAACGACGAAACGTTTGTTACGTACGTGAGTTCAATAACAGTACAGGATGGAATAAAACAAAAGGTGGACTTATTCCACATAGGGATCTCTTCCAGTCAACCTTGACCAGATATGTGCATGTGTGTGGTCGTCAAGTGTTTCAGGGTAACTTGTATTGGAGCATTCCGCAAGTATGTGTCATACTGCCTTGCGAGCTAGAATAGAACGATATATTACATGGTCAATAAATACAAAATATGCTAACCTGTATCTGATGGTGCCTCAGATGGTGCGCCCTGACCGCCACGGTTTGGTTCGGTGCCGCTCTGACTACCCCCCTGGCCTCCACAGACACGTTCACTCGGTGTGGTCGCGTCACCGCCTGGATGTTGCCTGTTACAAAAATGTTATGTATACACACTTCAGATTGTAACACAGCTCTTGCCCCCAAAGCAAAGTTAACTTACAACAGAGTGTTACACACAATCTTACCCCCGAAGTTGATTGATTAAGTCAGTTGGTTGGTTTCGTCTATTTAGTTATAAGAATTGGTCTTAAATGAGACCTAGCTTTGAAAGTGGCGACCACTTGTTGGGTTCATTGACCTCCAGCCGCGCGACGGCTGGTTTGGTTCAGTCAGTTAGTTGGTCAGTTTGGTTTCGTCAGTTTTCTGGTTGATTCCGTCAGTTAGTTGATTGAATCGTTACATTAAATGGTTGGTAGGTAGTGATACACAGTTATCTGATTGACCCTCAAACTTTTGTCAGACATGGTGTTAATATCCGTTGAACGGCCGTTAACGCTCGGCCTACCCCGTAAGGGAAATAGGCGTGATTATGTTTGTATGTATGTTAGTAGGTAAGTACTGGTTTGTTCAGTCGGTTTATTTTAGTCGTATCGTTTAGTAAATTTGGTTGGTCTGTTGGGTCATTCTTTGGTTCAGGATTTCAGATGTCATGAAATTACAATGTTAAGTCAACGTTACTGACATTAAGATACACTTTCAAAATTCGCGGGCAAGGAACGAGCTGCGGTAGCCCAGATGAAAGTGGCGTCGCCAGTAGTAATGGTGAAAGTCGCAGGTTCAAATCCTGCCCGCGCTTGAAACATTTGCAAGTAAAAAAAATAACAGTTGGTTGGTCCGTTTGGTATCGTCACGATAATTGGTTGATTCCATCAGTTAGTTGGCTGATTTGTCTGGTATAGTCAAGTATTCACTTGTTCAGTTATTTGTTTGTCATTTGGTTGGTTTATATCCTTGTTGTAAATCCTACCTTTGAGCTGCGTGCCGTCTAGAGTGGCGACAACCTGTCGCTTCTTGGGGTCGTTGACATCCAGCCGCGCGACGGTGGCCTTGGGCGCGACACCGCCGGGGTGCCTCACTACGTTCACCAAATGTGGACCCTGAGGAAATTCAATGTTAATTAGAGTCTGTGCGGAAAAAGAACAAGTGTGAGATGAGGGGGCGACTCTGTGCCTCTGTATGAGAAATAGCATAGAAACTTATGAAAAAATAATTAGTTCCCCTTTAGCCCACGCCTATGTTCTTCCCGCACAGACTCTTAACTATTGGGTCGATAGTATTCCCTATACGCAAGGTTAAACGTCAGAAAAGTGGCATTACCAAAGAAGAAGCTAATAATGCATAAATAACTAAATCATATAATTTAAACAAGTTTTATCGGTTGTAAATAGTATTTATGGGTAGTAATTGTCGCCAATTCATAATTTGCCATTTATTTTCCAAATAGATGGCAAATACAGGAGATCGTGCCTTATGGCGTACTCTGGGGGAGGCCTACGTCCAGCAGTGAAGTTTTGTGAAGATTTGTTAATGTCCGCCGTCTGTTAAGATTTCCGTAAAAACTTACATAAACAAAATCACGCGTCAAATATTGTAATATGATGAGGAACGATTAAGGAATTTTACATGGAACCCTCAGGTTTCTTTTCCCCTCCCATTGCATTTAGATTACCTTGCCAAACGGCGTGCCCTTGATCTCGAAGAACTGTGTGACGGATCCGGGGGCAGCCTTCAATAGCGCAGTGTTAGTCGTCTTCGCTTCTCCGAGTGTCGCGAGTGACACCACGGCTGGTAGTTGGGTTATGTTCCTGTTTTGAGCGGCTAGCTGGAGCTGCAACAAAAGGTACAATTATTATACACATACACATATCACGCCTATAATCCCATGCGGGGTAGGCAGAGCGTAAACGGCCACATAAAACGGACATGACGAATAATTGAGGGTTATTCGGAAAATTGTGTATCGCCATAGTGACAGTGACAGGTGGTCAGCCCATCGCCTAAAATTGCAATACACACCCCCCTCAAGTCCCTCAGTCGCCTCTTACGACTCTTACGGGAATGAAATGGGGTGACATTTATCATACTATTTGAAAATCTTGACTTGAATTTGAAACAAATGTCGTTTCCTAGTGATTGTAAAGTTCAATTCCTTGTGGTTAACCCGGCCAGCCCCAAAGGCAGTGCCCTCATTTTTATTATTTAACCCGCCCGAGACATTATTTTTGCATATAATGCAAAATTGTTACAAAAAAGAAGAAAATTATGTTAAACAATTTTTTTTTCAATGACGGGTCAGCTCACTACATACCTGCGTGCGGTGCGTGTGTGCGTGTGTGAGCGGCACGGTGTGCGCGTGCAGCACTTTCAGCTTGTTGGGCGGCACGTGGTGGATCGTGTGCGACGCGCTCAGTACAGTACATACCTGCGTGCGGTGCGTGTGTGCGTGTGTGAGCGGCACGGTGTGCGCGTGCAGCACTTTCAGCTTGTTGGGCGGCACGTGGTGGATCGTGTGCGACGCGCTCAGTACAGTACATACCTGCGTGCGGTGCGTGTGTGCGTGTGTGAGCGGCACGGTGTGCGCGTGCAGCACTTTCAGCTTGTTGGGCGGCACGTGGTGGATCGTGTGCGACGCGCTCAGTACAGTACATACCTGCGTGCGGTGCGTGTGTGCGTGTGTGAGCGGCACGGTGTGCGCGTGCAGCACTTTCAGCTTGTTGGGCGGCACGTGGTGGATCGTGTGCGACGCGCTCAGTACAGTACATACCTGCGTGCGGTGCGTGTGTGCGTGTGTGAGCGGCACGGTGTGCGCGTGCAGCACTTTCAGCTTGTTGGGCGGCTCGTGGTGGATCGTGTGCGACGCGCTCAGTACAGTACATACCTGCGTGCGGTGCGTGTGTGCGTGTGTGAGCGGCACGGTGTGCGCGTGCAGCACTTTCAGCTTGTTGGGCGGCACGTGGTGGATCGTGTGCGACGCGCTCAGTACAGTACATACCTGCGTGCGGTGCGTGTGTGCGTGTGTGAGCGGCACGGTGTGCGCGTGCAGCACTTTCAGCTTGTTGGGCGGCACGTGGTGGATCGTGTGCGACGCGCTCAGTACAGTACATACCTGCGTGCGGTGCGTGTGTGCGTGTGTGAGCGGCACGGTGTGCGCGTGCAGCACTTTCAGCTTGTTGGGCGGCACGTGGTGGATCGTGTGCGACGCGCTCAGTACAGTACATACCTGCGTGCGGTGCGTGTGTGCGTGTGTGAGCGGCACGGTGTGCGCGTGCAGCACTTTCAGCTTGTTGGGCGGCACGTGGTGGATCGTGTGCGACGCGCTCAGTACAGTACATACCTGCGTGCGGTGCGTGTGTGCGTGTGTGAGCGGCACGGTGTGCGCGTGCAGCACTTTCAGCTTGTTGGGCGGCACGTGGTGGATCGTGTGCGACGCGCTCAGTACAGTACATACCTGCGTGCGGTGCGTGTGTGCGTGTGTGAGCGGCACGGTGTGCGCGTGCAGCACTTTCAGCTTGTTGGGCGGCACGTGGTGGATCGTGTGCGACGCGCTCAGTACAGTACATACCTGCGTGCGGTGCGTGTGTGCGTGTGTGAGCGGCACGGTGTGCGCGTGCAGCACTTTCAGCTTGTTGGGCGGCTCGTGGTGGATCGTGTGCGACGCGCTCAGTACAGTACATACCTGCGTGCGGTGCGTGTGTGCGTGTGTGAGCGGCACGGTGTGCGCGTGCAGCACTTTCAGCTTGTTGGGCGGCACGTGGTGGATCGTGTGCGACGCGCTCAGTACAGTACATACCTGCGTGCGGTGCGTGTGTGCGTGTGTGAGCGGCACGGTGTGCGCGTGCAGCACTTTCAGCTTGTTGGGCGGCACGTGGTGGATCGTGTGCGACGCGCTCAGTACAGTACATACCTGCGTGCGGTGCGTGTGTGCGTGTGTGAGCGGCACGGTGTGCGCGTGCAGCACTTTCAGCTTGTTGGGCGGCACGTGGTGGATCGTGTGCGACGCGCTCAGTACAGTACATACCTGCGTGCGGTGCGTGTGTGCGTGTGTGAGCGGCACGGTGTGCGCGTGCAGCACTTTCAGCTTGTTGGGCGGCTCGTGGTGGATCGTGTGCGACGCGCTCAGTACAGTACATACCTGCGTGCGGTGCGTGTGTGCGTGTGTGAGCGGCACGGTGTGCGCGTGCAGCACTTTCAGCTTGTTGGGCGGCACGTGGTGGATCGTGTGCGACGCGCTCAGTACAGTACATACCTGCGTGCGGTGCGTGTGTGCGTGTGTGAGCGGCACGGTGTGCGCGTGCAGCACTTTCAGCTTGTTGGGCGGCACGTGGTGGATCGTGTGCGACGCGCTCAGTACAGTACATACCTGCGTGCGGTGCGTGTGTGCGTGTGTGAGCGGCACGGTGTGCGCGTGCAGCACTTTCAGCTTGTTGGGCGGCACGTGGTGGATCGTGTGCGACGCGCTCAGTACAGTACATACCTGCGTGCGGTGCGTGTGTGCGTGTGTGAGCGGCACGGTGTGCGCGTGCAGCACTTTCAGCTTGTTGGGCGGCACGTGGTGGATCGTGTGCGACGCGCTCAGTACAGTACATACCTGCGTGCGGTGCGTGTGTGCGTGTGTGAGCGGCACGGTGTGCGCGTGCAGCACTTTCAGCTTGTTGGGCGGCACGTGGTGGATCGTGTGCGACGCGCTCAGTACAGTACATACCTGCGTGCGGTGCGTGTGTGCGTGTGTGAGCGGCACGGTGTGCGCGTGCAGCACTTTCAGCTTGTTGGGCGGCACGTGGTGGATCGTGTGCGACGCGCTCAGTACAGTACATACCTGCGTGCGGTGCGTGCGGTGCGTGTGTGAGCGGCACGGTGTGCGCGTGCAGCACTTTCAGCTTGTTGGGCGGCACGTGGTGGATCGTGTGCGACGCGCTCAGTACAGTACATACCTGCGTGCGGTGCGTGTGTGCGTGTGTGAGCGGCACGGTGTGCGCGTGCAGCACTTTCAGCTTGTTGGGCGGCTCGTGGTGGATCGTGTGCGACGCGCTCAGTACAGTACATACCTGCGTGCGGTGCGTGTGTGCGTGTGTGAGCGGCACGGTGTGCGCGTGCAGCACTTTCAGCTTGTTGGGCGGCTCGTGGTGGATCGTGTGCGACGCGCTCAGTACAGTACATACCTGCGTGCGGTGCGTGTGTGCGTGTGTGAGCGGCACGGTGTGCGCGTGCAGCACTTTCAGCTTGTTGGGCGGCACGTGGTGGATCGTGTGCGACGCGCTCAGTACAGTACATACCTGCGTGCGGTGCGTGTGTGCGTGTGTGAGCGGCACGGTGTGCGCGTGCAGCACTTTCAGCTTGTTGGGCGGCTCGTGGTGGATCGTGTGCGACGCGCTCAGTACAGTACATACCTGCGTGCGGTGCGTGTGTGCGTGTGTGAGCGGCACGGTGTGCGCGTGCAGCACTTTCAGCTTGTTGGGCGGCACGTGGTGGATCGTGTGCGACGCGCTCAGTACAGAACATACCTGCGTGCGGTGCGTGTGTGCGTGTGTGAGCGGCACGGTGTGCGCGTGCAGCACTTTCAGCTTGTTGGGCGGCACGTGGTGGATCGTGTGCGACGCGCTCAGTACAGAACATACCTGCGTGCGGTGCGTGTGTGCGTGTGTGAGCGGCACGTGGTGGATCGTGTGCGACGCGCTCAGTACAGTACATACCTGCGTGCGGTGCGTGTGTGAGCGGCACGGTGTGCGCGTGCAGCACTTTCAGCTTGTTGGGCGGCACGTGGTGGATCGTGTGCGACGCGCTCAGTACAGTACATACCTGCGTGCGGTGCGTGTGTGCGTGTGTGAGCGGCACGGTGTGCGCGTGCAGCACTTTCAGCTTGTTGGGCGGCACGTGGTGGATCGTGTGCGACGCGCTCAGGACAGTACATACCTGCGTGCGGTGCGTGTGTGCGTGTGTGAGCGGCACGGTGTGCGCGTGCAGCACTTTCAGCTTGTTGGGCGGCACGTGGTGGATCGTGTGCGACGCGCTCAGTACAGAACATACCTGCGTGCGGTGCGTGTGTGCGTGTGTGAGCGGCACGTGGTGGATCGTGTGCGACGCGCTCAGTACAGTACATACCTGCGTGCGGTGCGTGTGTGAGCGGCACGGTGTGCGCGTGCAGCACTTTCAGCTTGTTGGGCGGCACGTGGTGGATCGTGTGCGACGCGCTCAGTACAGTACATACCTGCGTGCGGTGCGTGTGTGCGTGTGTGAGCGGCACGGTGTGCGCGTGCAGCACTTTCAGCTTGTTGGGCGGCACGTGGTGGATCGTGTGCGACGCGCTCAGTACAGTACATACCTGCGTGCGGTGCGTGTGTGCGTGTGTGAGCGGCACGGTGTGCGCGTGCAGCACTTTCAGCTTGTTGGGCGGCACGTGGTGGATCGTGTGCGACGCGCTCAGTACAGAACATACCTGCGTGCGGTGCGTGTGTGCGTGTGTGAGCGGCACGTGGTGGATCGTGTGCGACGCGCTCAGTACAGTACATACCTGCGTGCGGTGCGTGTGTGAGCGGCACGGTGTGCGCGTGCAGCACTTTCAGCTTGTTGGGCGGCACGTGGTGGATCGTGTGCGACGCGCTCAGTACAGTACATACCTGCGTGCGGTGCGTGTGTGCGTGTGTGAGCGGCACGGTGTGCGCGTGCAGCACTTTCAGCTTGTTGGGCGGCTCGTGGTGGATCGTGTGCGACGCGCTCAGTACAGTACATACCTGCGTGCGGTGCGTGTGTGCGTGTGTGAGCGGCACGGTGTGCGCGTGCAGCACTTTCAGCTTGTTGGGCGGCTCGTGGTGGATCGTGTGCGACGCGCTCAGTACAGTACATACCTGCGTGCGGTGCGTGTGTGCGTGTGTGAGCGGCACGGTGTGCGCGTGCAGCACTTTCAGCTTGTTGGGCGGCACGTGGTGGATCGTGTGCGACGCGCTCAGTACAGTACATACCTGCGTGCGGTGCGTGTGTGCGTGTGTGAGCGGCACGGTGTGCGCGTGCAGCACTTTCAGCTTGTTGGGCGGCACGTGGTGGATCGTGTGCGACGCGCTCAGTACAGTACATACCTGCGTGCGGTGCGTGTGTGCGTGTGTGAGCGGCACGGTGTGCGCGTGCAGCACTTTCAGCTTGTTGGGCGGCACGTGGTGGATCGTGTGCGACGCGCTCAGTACAGTACATACCTGCGTGCGGTGCGTGTGTGCGTGTGTGAGCGGCACGGTGTGCGCGTGCAGCACTTTCAGCTTGTTGGGCGGCACGTGGTGGATCGTGTGCGACGCGCTCAGTACAGTACATACCTGCGTGCGGTGCGTGTGTGCGTGTGTGAGCGGCACGGTGTGCGCGTGCAGCACTTTCAGCTTGTTGGGCGGCACGTGGTGGATCGTGTGCGACGCGCTCAGTACAGTACATACCTGCGTGCGGTGCGTGTGTGCGTGTGTGAGCGGCACGGTGTGCGCGTGCAGCACTTTCAGCTTGTTGGGCGGCACGTGGTGGATCGTGTGCGACGCGCTCAGTACAGTACATACCTGCGTGCGGTGCGTGTGTGCGTGTGTGAGCGGCACGGTGTGCGCGTGCAGCACTTTCAGCTTGTTGGGCGGCACGTGGTGGATCGTGTGCGACGCGCTCAGTACCTGAGGAAAAAACTAAACTGTTAATTTGAGGCACTTATAATGAGTCTAGTTTGTAATTGCCTTTTAAGGGGACTATTATAGGCACTTAAATTGATTCCACATCTCTTAAATTACAGACAATATTACCATAGATAATATTCACTCAATATTGAATCTAAATTAAGATACAGAATTCAACTGTGGGTAAATAGTGATAAGTAAAATGCGGAAAAAGAGTTCCGTTCTCAAAAGAGAGCATTTAGAACTATAGTAAGAATATCATCCTGGGAATAGTGTGAGTTTTAAAAGAGAACAGCGTTGAAATAAGAACGAAAATACGTCTTTTTAAATTTTACCTACGAATTTTTCTTTTTTGTATGGAATGTACCAAAAAATTTCTGAGAAATGGATAGTCGGACCTTGGTTTATCCGAAAATGATACCCAAGTTGCCCTTGCGCATATACTTTGAGAGTCATAATAAGTCTTCAAGTTTAGCTCGGAAAAATCAAACATTCCCCCCCTCTGCCCACCACTACACACTGTCTATGCAGTACTTACTTGCGGCGTAGCGAGCTGTGGTTGGCTGACGCTGGCCACGCCCACCCCGCCCGCCAATTGGACGAGCGGGCCGCGTGACGTCACGGCCCCGCCCACTGCGGACACGCGGCGCGTGTGAGCGGTGTGCACGATGTTGCCGATCCCGCTGCCCACTGTCGCCACCGACGCCACTGGGGAAGAAACAAACAAAACTTGTTAGTTATCATAATATAAGAGATTGACACACGCGGATCTTGCCCCCGGAGTAGACACACACACAGGGGATTCTTACACACACCCTGTATTATGAACTGTAGTATGAACGCAAACGCCTGACATAAATTGTGAAGCAAGATTGTTATTAAATAGCTAATGTCTAAACGGTAGGCGCTCTCTCTCTAGTTCTAATACAATCGGTGTGTGTCACATAATTTTTGTTATATCAAATAAAATACTTATTATATATAATCGTGCCTTGTTTTTAATTGTATCAGTCCCTTCCATATCCTCCATACCAGATTTCAAGCATTAATTGACCGGAACATTATTAAATAAAATAGAAATACTTCTAAAAATTAAAGTTTCTTTTCATGCCCCGGTTCGCCCTTCGATGGGGTCGTGATATATTCCCGTAACTCCGAATAACTTGTTGTAACTCACCAGTGCTGGTGGTGTGATGCTGGGTGGAGACGTGTGTGGGGGCGGACACGAAGGGCCCGTTGCCCACCAGACCCACAACCTGCCCGCCCACGCCCACGCCCACGCCCACGCCGCTCACGCCCACGCTGTGACCGCTGGACACGATGTGGTTCTGGATCCGGACCTGGCGACCAGATTAACATTGTTTTGGTATCAGTTTTCGACAAGCGTTTTCAAAAACAGTAAATATGCAAGGGCCACGCCACGCTTCGGCAAGCGTAGCGTTGGAAGCCCTCCAAGCAAACAGACCAATGACTTAAAAAAAGCGGCTGGTAGCGACTGGATGGTGAAAACGAGAGTTCGTGCCCTATGGTCTGGGGGAGGCAGCAGTCTAACAGTCGACTGCAATAGGCTAATGTATGTATGTAGTTATGCAAGATGGCATTGCACGCTGTCAACATAACTGTTAAAAGACAGCTTTCAACAAATTTTAGTAGTTTATTTGGTTTACCTTGAGGTGATCAGAGACGGCGACAGTGAGAAGTTGAGGCTGCTGTGTGACGTCCTGTAAACAAACAAATATATATTTAATAAATAAAACAAAATATTAATAAACAAAATGATTGGTCATTGTTAATTAAAAATAGTCATCTAAATTCACGATTGGTCCCTTTAATTCACAATTGAACCTTAATATTCACGATTGGACACCTAAATTCACGTTTGTTCCCCAGAATTCACTATTGGTCATACATAATTCATGATTGGTTCCCTAAATTCACAATTGATCGCCAAATGAATCACGATCGATCGTCAAAGTTTTAGTTTTTCATGTTTCTCAAACGACTAAATTCAAGATTAGTCACCTAAATTTATGATCGGTCACTAAAATTTTTAGTTTGAGCAGTCTTAAGATTAATGTTGAGATTAGTCTCCTAACTAAATTCATGATTGGTCCCCTGAATTCACGATTGACGACTATATTCACGATAAGTCACCAAAATTTATGATCGGTCACTAAAATGTTTAGTTTGAACAATCTTAAGTTTAATCTTGTGATTGGTCTCCTAACTAAATTCATGATTGGTCCCCTGAATTCACGATTGACGACTATATTCACGATTACTCATCAAAATTTATGATTGGTCACTAAAATGATTAGTTTGAACCGTCTTAAGATTTATGTCGTGATTGATCCCCAAAATTCATAATTGGTCCTCCACGATTGACGACTAAATTCTCTATTAGTCACCCAAATTTATGATCGAACTTCTAAAGATTGGTCACCTAAATTCACGATTGGTCCCCTAAATTCACGATTGGTCCCCTAAATTCACGATTGGTCCCCTAAATTCACGATTGGTCCCCTAAATTCACGATTGGTCCCCTAAATTCACGATTGGTCACCTGAATTCACGATTGACGACTATATTCACGATTAGTCACCAAAATTTATGATCGGTCACTAAAATGTGTAGTTATTTTTAACCTACCTGTCCGACTGAAACGACGCTCCCCGTAGCAACTTGCGTGGTGTCGGTGGCGGCGCGCCTCATGGCTCCTGACGTTATGATGTGCTTCTTGAGAGGCGAATGTTTGGTTTGAACGGTCTTCAGTTGAACGCCGTGTGCCAGTACCATTTCTTCTATCGTTTCGCCGCTTTTCTTCTTTTCTAATTTTATCTGTGCGGATATATAAAAAATCTAGTCAGTGAAATAATTTATGTGCTTAGCATTAATACATATTTTAAAAATAGCTGTCCTTTTAGGTTAAGTGGCCTAAGAACTGGCTCTCCCTGTGGTTAAGTCGTGTAAGGTCATAGGACGGAACTTAGATATTAATACCGTGTTAGGTTGACCCCAGGCTAAACAATTCGTCAATTGAAATCATTACGTGCTTGGATTGTTTATTTTTTTCATAACAGCATATTATTACCTTACTCACTTTATTCACATTATAAGACAAGGATCTTTTAATACATAAACATTAAACATAGTATATTTTCTAAAAATATTTATGATTACGTAATCTTAGTTAAAGAATAAACCATAGATTTATTATTTATCATGAACTATTACTCAACCGGTCTATTAGGAGTGCTATCATGTTTATTTTCATACTATAACCTAGATTTCTCTTAGTTTTTACTTATATTTTATAACATGGAAAAGTATAAAATCTTTAAAATATCTTACATGTACAAAATAGTGAAAATTGGTATACCTACTCGCTTACATACCTGCTGCGGCACCTCATTGACCTCTTCCACTATGATTTTCGAATTAGGAACGGGCGACGGCGGCGGCCAGTCACTTCTCCTCTCTCTCTCCTTCTCCTGTCTCTCCTTCTCTTTCTCCTGACGTTCTTTCTCTTGTCGCTCGCGCTCGAGTTTTTGTTCTTGGTGTTTAGTGTCGTCTTTATCCTTGACGGTTGGTTTTTTGGCCGGTGATGGTGCTTTTTCAGCCTGGTGGATGAAATTAAATTAATTACTACTTACATACATAATATCACGTCTAAATCTCTTGCGGGGTAAGCAGAGCATAAACCCTGGTGTCTAGAGTTTTTTAACCGCCTTCTACTATTAGTAGGCCTCTGACAAAGTTGTGTAACGACCGCCATAAAAGTAATCATAGACAGCAAGCGGGACTAGACGGCTTAACGTGCCCTCCGAAGCACGGAACCATCTTTCTTTTTGAACCATCAGGTGGTTTGGCCTGCAATGTTCTTACCAGACTGGGAACAAATTCACAAAGTAATTTTTGAGTGCCTCACCGAGAATCGAACCCGGAACCTTTGTGTGGCAGGCAGTCGCACTACCAGTACGCCGGTTATACATATAGCGCTGTCACCTTTAGTTGAATAGGGTTAGAAAGAAGAATGGCGATAGTCATGTATATTTTTAATGATTTTGGCGTAATTTTTCAATTCAATTCAAAAATACTTGTTCACAGGAAATACAGTAAAAACAAGAAATAAATTAAAAAAGTGTACACAAGGCGACCTTATCGCTTAGGTAGCGATTTCTGCCAGGCAACCTTTAATATAAACCCTTAATTTTTATTCGAATGTGTGTTAATATGTGTTTAAATCTGTGAGAATATGTTTAAATGAGAGATTATGTCAGAATGTGTTAAAATATTCGACTTTGTGTTTAGCTTGCACAAAATAAGTGCTGGAGTGCAATTAAATTTGTACTGACCTGCTTCTGGAGTCGCTGCGTGGGCGTGGGCGTGGGCGTGGGCGTGGGGCGGGCGGGGCGCGGCACGAGCGGCGCGGGGGGCGCGCGCACGAGCACCTCGCTGCTGCCACACGCGCCCCGGCCAGGGCGAGCGCGCCCAGACAAGCCCTAAGTACATTTAAAATAAATATGTTACAACTTCAGAAAGGGAATTTTTCAGTTAATAATTCCTTATGACAATATAAAAAAGCAAATTTAGTTTGGAATTATTTTATACAGGGTGTAAGGGACAGCCCTTGGAATTTTAATACGGTGCATGCAGACCATGATACTTAACAACATTCCCTAGAAATATATGTCAAGAAACAAGAAAAAACTATCTCCCACTTATTATACCGTTATGTTATTAGCCCATGTCGTCCTACTGCAGGACAAAGGCCTCCCTAACTTTTTATACTATTGGACAAAAAAATACTTTTCCTGAAACATATTTTTAAGGAAAAATTGATCAGTTTTATGATCTGAATGCAACCAATCAGTTTTCGGAGGGCTGTAACTTACACCCCGTATGTTTCAATTCCGAACGAAAATCTTTGCAAATACTATACGAAAATGAAATAAATCATAAATAGTCATGTGTTAAACCCTGTTTCAGACAAGTACATACCTGGCCTTGCGATAAAAAAGCATCCGTATCCACGTCCGCTGTAAATTTGTCGCCCACTCCCGAAACCTCCGACACACCTGGAAGAAATACACAAGTTATAAATAGCTGTCATTCATTATCATGAACATATCGGTCGGTCTATCGGTCTTAATAATTTACGATTGATCCCCCTAAATTTATGATTGGTGTCCAGAATTCACGCGAGGTCCCCTAAATTCACAAAAGGTTTTCTCAATTCGCGATTAATACTATTTTCAACATTACTCCTAATAGCATCTTTTGTCTCCTTAATATACGATTGATACCCTAAATTCATGATTGGTCCCCTAAATTCAAGATTGGCCTTCCAAATTCACGCTAGGTCCCCTAAACTCACGATTAACCATCCTAACTTACCCGTAGTGAGATCCGCATTGTAATCACTTCCCAAGCTCGCCATATCCGGGAACAGGTCCCCTAGGGTCATATCGTTGGTTGTGAACGGTTGCAAACAGTCCGACGGTACGTCACAGCCCACCGCGCGCAGCTCCACCGCGAAAGGGTCTTACGGTGCGATTTCAGACCTTTGTATTTGCAATGCTAGGTGCCGTTATTTAACGATTGGTCACCTAATTTCACAATTGGTCTCCTAAATTTATGATTGGTCCCCAAAATAGTTAATTGTCTCCTAAATTCAAGACTGGAGCCCCTAAATTTAAGATTGGTCCCCTAAATTCAAGATTGGCCTTCTAAATTCACACTAGGTCCCCTAAACTCACGATTAACCATCTTAACTTACCCGTAGTGAGATCCGCATTGCAATCACTTCCCAAGCTCGCCATATCCGGGAACAGGTCCCCTAGCGTCATATCGTTGGTTGTGAACGGTTGCAAACAGTCCGACGGTACGTCACAGCCCACCGCGCGCAGCTCCACCGCGAAAGGGTCCTGCGGTGCGAGCGCTTCCTCGGTTTGTTCGGGCGCCTCCGCGGTCGGAGGCGGGGTTTTTGGCCGAAAGTGTAACCTAGGGAGTGAAATTTCTTAGTAGAAATAAGTCGTCCTGTTGTGTCGTTATTCTTTGTATGTGTTTCTTTTGTAATGTTTTTGTGTACAATAAACGGTAAATAAATAAATGTAGGCATCTCAAACTGCACGGATGTTTAAGAAATAAAAGAATGGTGTTTCGAGAAAGATTTCAGAAATTCTTATGCTTATTTTTTCCTCTTAGCTACTAGTTTTGGACACCTTCTTAGAATTATTGTTCCATCTAGGTCTAATTAAAATGAGAAGGTCTTAGAAACAACACAGCTAATCTTTTATATATATATATTTTTATCTGCAATCGACTGTTCAAGTCTTCATCAGATAGTATGGTGGTTTCGTTTTATTTGTTATTGGGTGGCACCCTTGCAAATGCCATTTCCAAGAATTTGTATTTATTTTTAATATACCGTTAATAAGATTCGATATTTGAATCCAATATGTTATGTCTCCCTCTTTTTATTTAAGTTGATAGCTATCTAGCGATTTGGTATAACTGATCCTTATTTATTTATCCAATCTAAGTATAAGACTTGAACCACTTACCATTTGCTACTGACTTCATTGATGAACCCTTCGAACTCCTTCTCGACCGGATACAACTCCCCGTCCGGGTCACAATCACTGCTGCTGTCACTGCACCCCGACCAGCTGCGCTTTCTGATCACACGCGTCAAATTGTCACGCACTGCACTGTCCAACCCGACCGCACTATCGTCCATAGTTCTTAAGCTAATATCACTGTCTTGAGGTAATTCGACTTTGTCGTCGACGTCCATTTTGAGATCGTCAACGTCCATTTTGAGATCGTCAACGTCCATTTTGAGATCGTCAACGTCCATTTTGATGTCTTCGGCGTCGAGTTTGAGTACGTCGGCGTCGATTTTGACGTCGTCGAGTTTGATGTCTTCGGCGTCGAGTTTGATGTCGTCGAGTTTGATGTCTTCGGCGTCGAGTTTGATGTCTTCGGCGTCGAGTTTGATGTCTTCGGCGTCGAGTTTGACGTCGTCCGCGTCGAGTTTGACGCCGGCGACGTCGGGTTTGACGTCTCGCAGCCAGAGATGCGGATTCCTGAAAAAATACATTTTATAATGTAAAAAATACATTTTATAATGTACAATATACATTTTATAATGTAAAAAATACATTTTATGATGTAAAAAATACATTTTATAATGTAAAAAATACATTTTGTTGTGATTTACCTGGCTGCCCTAAGGCAGAGCCTTTATTTATTTTTATCGGGTCTGATCTTGGCTTCGAATTAGGAACTTACTTTGTAATGTGTAGACCTTGGTTTAGACCCATTTGCCATTTAATATGTGTTCCATGGAATCAATATTGAAGAATAAATAATTCATTTATAATTTAAAAGCGGCATCACCCGCAGCTATGGAATTCCCTTGGGCGTAGTAAGTTTTACCGCGGTAAAAAGTAGCATTTGTGTTATTCCACCACTATTTCTGTGTACCAAAATTTATCGAAATCCGTCACTTCGTTTGAGCTTTAAGAGGTTACATAACAACATACAAATACATATTATAATGTTGTGATCCCTTCTAAGAATAGCATCACCCCATTTCTTTTCCATGGGCGTCGAGTGGCAACTAAGGGACTCGAGGGTTACATGTATATTGCATATTTAGGCGATGGGCTGACCACCTGTCACTATGGCAATACACAAAAACCGAATGACCCTCAAACATTTGTCAGACGTGGCATTTCCGTTTTATACGGTTGTTAACGCTCTGCCTACCCCGCAAGGGATATGTGCGTGATGTGTGTATGTATACCTGGCGAGGTGTGTGCGGAAGGCGTGGCGCCACGGGTGTCGGCCGCGGGAGTGGTAGTCGCGGACAGTTTCCTTTGGTGTTCGTAGCGCCTTCGACTCCAGATCCTCCTGGGGACGATACATAGTTATACATAACGGTGGAATACAAGGACGAATTCTTTAAATGTACTATGGTTTATCACACACACAGTGCTATTGAATACCTATTGAAGCCGCGGTAGCCCAGATGGAAGAGGCGTCGCCGCTAGTAATGTGAAAATCGCAGGTTCAAATCATGCCCGCGCTTGAAATTTTGCAAATTTTTCAAAATTACATTGCTTTATTATTTCCCGGCGGGTGCTAACATTTTTTCAATTTCTTATTTGCATTTACGAATTCTTTGTTCGAAACAAATCTTATTGGTCTAAGTATATATGTGTAGATTCTAAAGTTTGTTTAGTAATCATTTTAAATAATATTTAGTCTTTGAGTAGCGGCCCGTCCAGAGGTTCCACAGGGATCAATATTAGGGCCATTACTTTTCATAATATTTATTAATGATCTCCCCTATAATATAACCTTCGGAACACCATATTTGTATGCAGATGATACTAGTGTTATCATAAAGGACAAAAGCATAGATTTTTTAGCGGAAACCGTTCAAAAAAGCTGGTTAGAACTCACCCATTGGTTCAAATGCAATGGTCTCAAAATGAATTTGGAGAAAACCTTCTACATGACATTTCTAAGACACAAAAACACCACAGACTACACTCTTCCTCTGCCTATAACTAAAATTTATAATATAAAATTTCTCGGAGTTAATATAGATACACAACTTAGGTGGTATACTCATGTAGATGCTGTCCGTAACAGACTTGCAAGTGCTTGTTACACTCTCAAAAATCTATCAAAAATTTCCGATTCTTCAACTTTAAAAATGATTTACTTTGCTTACTTTGAGAGTATACTAAGATATGGTTTGGAGGTATGGGGTAACTGTGTAGAAATAAAATCAATTTTGATTCTGCAGAAGAAAGCTGTTCGTATCATAGATGGTGCTTCACGTCTCGAACATTGTAGACCTTTGTTTGTCAAACACAAGATATTAACTATCGTATCACTTTATATATATCTGATAAGCATATATGTGTACAACAATAATAAACAACATCAACGAGTTGGTGAAGTCCAGCCACACAACTTACGTAATAACTGTAGAATTGTGCTTCCAACATCAAATTATGTTAACTACTTTAACAGCGTTGTTTACATTGGAATTAAGATATTTAATAATTTAACACCAGACATCAAGAATTGTCAAAAGTCCTCTACATTTAAGAATAGACTCAAATCTTTTCTAGTCACTAGACCATATTATAGTTTAAAAGAGTATTTGGCTAAATTGTATTTTTGAATGAATTGTGATTTTACCTGTTTTTGTTTTGTTTACAAATATTCTATCTCACAATGAGCTTGATGATAAAAAGTATAATTAATCTTAAACAATTAATTTCTTTTAATGAATCACTTACTTATATTTTATAAAATTTTAACCGTATTTTCAATTTATATTATTTGTTAGTATCTTTGTTAAAGTTTTAAATTTTATTGTATTTTTAGTGTTTTTATAATGCTGTAATGTAACATGATTTTAATTTAATGAAATTTTATAATGTATTTTGCATGGTGTTCCCGTATGAAGCAAAATAAAGTTATTTGATTTTGATTTTGATTTGTTTCACACGCTGCTTACCGCTTTCCCACAAAAAAAAAGACCTTTTCCCGGCATGAATTATATATACATAAAAATCTTCTTTTGAATCACTCTATTTACTGAAGAAAACCGCATCCAAATCCGCTGCGTACTTTCAAAGCATACATAGGGACATGGAAAGGGACTTCATTTTTTACTATTTTATCTTTGTTAAAGTATTTTATGGTATGAAGTCTATTTTCATTGTTTAGTTTAGTGGCTATATTTGTATTTTACTTTAACTTCTACCACAGTATTTAAGAAGAGGGAGAGGAATGACACATACCTCGTTCTCTGGCAAGCCGAGCGCCGAGCTTGGCAGGTTCGGCCACAGATCGTCGAGTGGCGTGGCGAGTCGGTCTAGGAGGATTCTGCCGCCGCGGCCGACTCGACGACGCGCGAAGCCTATGCAGACACCCACCGGTACCGACAGGGATGTTAATGTGTACCTGGAAAACGAATTCAAAATAGTATTGAAACAACCTCTTACCGACCACAACGAACCAACCCGCGACCACAACATGTGTTAAAACGTCGGGACACAGGTAAATCATTAATATTTACCTAAATATTATCGCGATAGACCAGGTAGTTACTTAAAATCATACCGAATTCTGTGGAAATAAGTAGTTGCAATTTTATATAGAGAGGCGGAGAGGAGGGAAGATTGGAAGTTACTCCACCGACAAGAGTTTGACTCTTAAATTTGAAGAAGAATTTTATATAGTTCGTTCAACCGATGATCGGAAAGCATGGTCCATAGTCTTGTTAGGATTTCACTATTTATCTAAGTTCACGATTGGTCCCCAAAATGAACGGTTGGTCGCCAAAATTCATGATTGGTCACCTTAATTTACAATTGGTCCTCTAAATTTACGATTGGTCCCCTAAATTCACAATTGGTCCCTTTAATTCACGATTAATACCCAAAATTCACTATTGGTGTTGCCGGCTAAGAATAGCATCACCCCATTTCTTGCCCGTGGGAGTCGTAAGAGGCGACTTAGGGACTTGAGGGTGTGTATTGCAATTTTAGGCGATGGGCTAACAACCTGTCACTATAGCGATACACAATTTTCCGAATAACCCTCAAATATTTGTCAGACGTGGCGTAAATGTCCGTTTTATGCGGCAGTTTACGCTCTGCCTACCCCGCAAGGGATTATAGGCGTGATATATGTATGTATGTATGTATGTATTCACGATTGGTGCCCTAATTAAAATTTTCCCCCTTAAATTCACATTGTCATTGTATTTATTCACTAATGACATATTTCTAGTTAGGTTATACTTATATACTACATATTATTCACATATTAATATTACCTAAATATCCGGTAGGTAAATCAAATTCACACCAGATCCCATATTTAGATATCTGTATTTAAATTATCATTTATACCAAATAAAGTGGAGATTTTGCTATAAAAACAAACAATCTGAAAAATATCATATATGGTACCTTGATTACAATACCCGAGCCGGTTTTATATTAGGACAATACACACTTTTATACAATTTTCTTTCTTTACAATGACGGATCATGACGTCAATAAGTGATAATATTAACGTACATTGAATAAAGTAATTTCACTTTCCTTTTTTTCATTTAATTTTTTACAAATTTATGATAATGTTGAATTAGTGGACGGCCGATGTGGCACAGTGGTAGTGCGACTGCCTGCTACGCTACGCAAAGGTTCCGGGTTCGATTCTCGGCGGGACACTCACAAAATTGATATTTATCACTTTGTGAATTTGTTGCCTGTCTGGTTAGGACATTGCAGGGTGAACCAACTGATTGTCCGAAAATAAATGGTTCCGTGCCTCGGAGGGCACGTTAAGCTGTCGGTCCCGGTTGCTGTCTATGATTACTTAGATGGCGGTCGTATGTAGGGTTGCCAACTTTTTTTACTAACAATACAGTATAATCAGGGTTGGAGCAAGAAAATGAACTGTATTTTGAAAAAATGAGCAGTATATTTCAAGTTTAAAATTTTTAAATTTTTATTTTTGTACACATATTTTTGTGCCGATTTTGCACTTTTTGTTAATGTTTTATTATTTTCAAATATAGGGTAAGGTAAGCCTCGCTTCATTTGAAAGTATAGTTGAAATATATTAATAATTCATTTTTATTAAGTTTAATAAGGCCTTTTTGATTTACGAAGAATATTATTTAGATCCTGTTTCTTGTGTTTTTTATTTGTATTTTTATTATTATGTTAAATTATTATTCTCTTTGGTTTTCGTTCAGAAATATCGAATTTTTTTTAGACACCACAGTCATCGCGTGAAAACAGTATTTTCTAATACTGTTTTGTAGTTGAGCAGTAAACAGTATATTAGACGTAAAAACAGTATAATACTGCCCAAAACAGTATGGTTGGGAACCCTAGTCGTATGTCAGAGGCCTACTAGTGGTAGTAGGCGGTTGAAAAACTCCACACCAGGGTCGTTGGTGGTTCCACACGAAAAGAGAGAGATTGGACTTACCTGTGCGCAGTGCACAGTTGGTGTGGTGATTGGACTCACCTATGCCTCTCGTCGATCTCGTGCTCGTACAGCACGCGCCGCGTGGCGCGCTCGGGCGGCAACGGCTCGCCGCACAGCGTCGACGTCGGCTGCGAATACATTACATACTGTTACTTTTTTTTTTCATAACGTAGATAACTAACTAACTAACATACATGTATTGATTTTAATTTTGTTTACCAACACACTATTTATGGAACTCAGTTTTATGAAATAAATGATTTTGAATTGAATTGAAAAAGTTACATACAATGTTGTGAATTGTAAACTGATGAAAAGTCTACCTACCTGCGTTTGTGTTTCCAAACGCATACAACCCTAATCTCTTCAAAGTAATAGTGAACAGGCTTCTTCTGGGTGACTCGCTCCATCTTAGACTCTGTCTCTGTCCTATGACCTAGACTAGAGTCAAGAGCAAACCCATCATTATTAAAAAATAATAGTAGTGTGTGTGTGTGTGTGTGTTGTTGTGTAGATTTGTGTGTGTGTGTGTGTGTGTAGATTTGCGAGTGTAAGTGTGTGTGTGTAGATTTGCGAGTGTGTGTGTGTGTGTAGATTTGTGTGTGTGTGTGTAGATTTGTGTGTGTGTGTGTGTAGATTTGTGTGTGTGTGTGTGTGTGTGTGTGTGTGTGTGTGTGTGTGTGTGTGTGTGTGTGTGTGTGTGTGTGTGTGTAGATTGGTGAGTGTGTGTGTGTGTGTAGGTGTGTGAGTGTGTGTAGATTTGTGAGTGTGTGTGTGTGTAGATTTGTGAGTGTGTGTGTGTGTAGGTGTGTGAGTGTGTGTAGATTTGTGAGTGTGTGTGTGTGTGTGTGTGTGTCCTGCCCTGCCCTGTAATGTTATGTATCTCACCATCTCGTAGTAACAGCCGGGCTTGCGTCGGAAGGCGAAGGGTCCGGGGTCGGGCGGCGAGGCGGGCGTGTCTCCCGCCACTTCCTCTTCCGATGAGGACACGCCGTCCGCACACTCTGCAAACCAAACATTTTCGTTAAAGTCAAGAGTCAAAATATTTTATTTGCTTGGATACATGGTTTAAAAGGTTTAAAACGTAACATTGCATCTCATAATCCACTTGTTTTAAAAGCGTGCAAAAATTTTAAAATTAATCTAATTTTTACAGTTCTATGGTTTATGACCAAAATTTATGTGATAGAGTCTGTGTCATCTCTTTCCGCACAAACTCTAGTTCACTATATTTTTGTGATAGTTTTTTATAAATAAGTCCGACATAAGTGCACAGAGCGTGACTGCTCCGAAATAGAAGTAGCTATAAACAAAAAAACGTCGTCCAAATAAAGATTCTAATGTCATTTTACACTGTCTAATCTTACCTTTATTTTAGGCACTACTCTCTTCTTCCCTTTGATTTCTGCTCCACCCAAAGGTTGTCTGGTAGAAATCGTTTTCAGCGATAAGGCCGCCTTTGCGCATTTTTAGTTTAAGTATTCCTGTTATTTATTTGTGTTTTGAATGTGCAATAAAGTGTTTTTACTTACTTACTTAAGGGTCTTTTTTAGTTCACTTTTGCCCACGTCTATTCTCTTTTCGGAAAGAGGTTCTAGTTCACAATATTTTTGTGATTATGATAATATATGGGAACTACTGCTCCTTGGTATATTGTGGCAACACGAAGCTTCATCGGATCGTTCATCGACTGAACACTCCCCTGGAAACAAGTGGCACTTACCGGGTCGGTGCGGGGTAGACACGGTTCCTAGCGCGTGGTGGCGATGCTTCTTTCTCTTGTATGGCCGTTTCTCGCGCTGCTAACAAAAAAGTAATATTAATAAAAAGTCAAGCTAGTTTGAGGTAATATCTGTAGGTTCTCTCACAAAATTGTGCTTGTAAAATGTAGATTCGTTAAACGTTTTCTAGGACGCTATGCTGTGTGATGTCGGCTTAGAATAGCATCACCCCATTTCTTTTCCGTTGAAGTCGTAACAGGCGACTAAGGGACTCGAGGGTGTGTATTGCAATTTAAGGCGACATTTTTGAAGACTTAGTATGTTTTGAAGGCGTGACAAATTGTACCTTATTTTCTGAAATGTTATTCTACAGCTTATCATACACATAGAAGTGCTCGTACGCTTTTTCACTCTATATTTTTTCAGAAGCACTGTCATACCCGGGATCTTGTTGGGGCTTTTACATACATACATAAATCACGCCTATATCCCTTACGGGGTAGGCAGAGTGTTAACGGCCGTAAAACGAATATTAACACCATGTCTGACAAAAGCTTGAGGGTTAATCAGATAACTGTGTATCACTATAGTGACAGGTTGTCAGCCCATCGCCTAAAATTGCAATACACATCCCTTGAGTCCCTAAGTTGGGGCTTTAACTAGAATAAATATAACAGTACTCACAGGTCTGGGTTGCCTGTCTGTGTGGTCGACTACAACCGGTACTCTCTGACCATATTGCACGGCGAGCGCTTCACGTCGCAACGCAGTGGCGCCCGTACTCGCACTGACAGCCGCATACACCGCTCTGTAACAACAAATTATATGTTAGAGACTGTGATTACAGAGTATGTAGATGGATCTATGAGTTGATGTGAATGTTGTGTATTCACATGTAGTAATTTGTGTGATAGTTTGTGAGTATCTGTTTAATAATTTGTGTGTATCTGTAATAACGAAGGAACGAGCTGCGGTAGCCCAGATGGAAGAGGCGTCGCGACTAGTACTGCGAAAGTCGCAGGTTCAAATCCTGCCCGCGCTTGAAAATTTTGCAAGTTTTCAATAAAAGATATTTATTGGTATACCTGTGTGATAGATAACTGATAAGTAATTTGTATAGGATATGTTTTCATTGGATTTGGTGTCCATTTATGTAATAGTTTGTAAGTGATTTCAATATTAGCATACCTGGTGGGCACGTTGTCCTGATGCGGTGGCCTGGGCGCGGGCTGCGGCTTGGGCGGGTCCGGCAGGAAGTCGCCGGCCCGGTAGCGCGCGGCGGCCAGCGCGTGCGTCAGGCGCACCAGGTCGCGCTTGGCCCGCTCCCGGCGCGCCACCAGCTGCAGCAGCGACAGCGCGCGCGCCAGGTCCCGCCGGAGCTTCAGCATCTTCTCGTACGAGCTCTCGTCGTTTTTCCTGGAAACAAGGGCGTGTGTCAGTCTTTATATCACGTTCACTCTCTGCACCTGCTCCTGCTCCTATCGCTGTCGCGAATATTGCTCGAAATACATCAACGCGAGTGAGTGTACACGCACTACCGTTATACTCTTCTCGCACCAATACGAGCGAGCGAGATAGCAATATATTCCATTAGCGTTCGTGCTGCCGTTCCTTTGACTCGCGCACGAAAAGCCGACACTCGCGGGAGCACGGGAAGTGGCAGCGGCATGACGAGTAGCAGCGCGAGTAACCTATTCACATATTCGCGCTGCCCACTTCCCTTACTATTTCCCTGCCCATATTGGCATTGTGTGAACGTGCTATTACAAACATCAATACATTTGTATAATTCATAATTTGCGAGAAAACAGACGGGACAAACTAATTAGAGAAAACCTAGTGAAATATACAGTGTAAACAAACACGGCTGGATTAACACGGCGTAAAGTAAAAATTACTGTTCAGGACCAGAGAAAATGGCAACATATTGTGAAGGCCCTAAACACTAATGCAGTCCTAGGACATAAACATTTGAAACAAACTACTTGTTAAGAATATTTACGAAGAATATGAAGTTACTAGCTGTTACCCGCTTCGTTGCCCACATAAGTGGTGATAAAAACTATCCTCTGTGTTAATCCATGTTCCTTTCTATATGTGTGGCAAATTTCATTACAACCGGTTCGATGGTATTTGCGTGAAGAAATAACAAACAAACATACAAACTTTCGCATTCTCTCTCTCTCTCTTTTCGTGTTGGACACTGAGTCGTTCAACGACACAATGAACCCTGGTGTCAGAGTTTTTCAACCGCCTACTACTTATAGTAGGCCGTAGTAGGCGGTTTAATAGTAGGCCTCAAACATGATTGTGTAACGACCGCCGTCCGAAGTAAACATAGACAGCACCCTGGACAGAGGGCTTAACGTGCCCTCCGAAGCACGGAACCATTTATTTTCGTACAATCAGGTGGTTCACCCTGCAATGTCCTAACCGACTGGGAACAAATTCACAAAGTGATAAATATCAACTTTGTGAGTGTCCCACCGAGAATCGAACCCGGAACCTTTGCGTCGCAGGCAGTCGCACTACAACTGCGCCACATCGGCTGCATGTCGCATTTATAATATTAGTAGGATAAATACACTTTTTTATGACACTTATACAGTTTCATGTTATGGTCCACCTCTTGAGGGGATCATGACATATGACCAGTGACCCTGTATAGACCCTGTAGTGACCCTGTATGACTGGCTCGATGGCGTAGCGGATAGTACCTCTGCCTTCTACGCCGAGGGTCGTGGGTTCGATCCCCACAAGACACAAATATTTGTAAAGTAAATTTTACAGATATTTGTGTTCAGTTTGGGTGTTTTCTATGTATAATATGTATTTATTTGCTAAATAATTATATGTAATAATATCAGCTATTCAGTTCCCATAGTACAAGCTTTGCTTAGTTTGGGGCTAGATGGCGCTGTGTGAAAATCTCCAGGACGTCCAGGATATACATGGTGTAAAAATTAGCTGAGAATATTTTAAGGGGTGAACCAGTACGTGAAACTGAACAACTTTCCCCAAGGAACATAGGTCGAAATATGAGAAAAAAAATTGGCCCTCCTTTACAAATTATCCCGGCCGGGTTACTAAGTATGGGAGGGTCAAATTATTTTTTCATAGTTCTACCTATGTTCCTTGGGGAAAGTTGTTCAGTTGCACGTACTGGTTCATCCCTTAATATATTGTCAGCTAATTTTTTTAGTACCACCAAATTCCACCTTCACTTGTAGAGCGTGCGGAAAACTATGCCGCTCCCGTTTCGGCTTATACAGCCATGAAAAGTCTTGGCTCAGACACTGATTAAATCGTCTGTCACAGACGTGTGAGGCCAATGATGATGATTATAGTACCTGTTCTTGCGGGTCTGCATCTTCTCGGTGCGCCTGCGGAACGCTAGGTACGGGTTGTTGGCCGGCTGGCCCGGACGCGACTCCGTTCGCACGTGTAGGATGAGAGGGTGTTGCTGGAACACAAATTGTACATGTAAGACAGGATAGGCATGAACGCAAGAAAGTTATATAATTATAAAGGAAAGAACAAGATGTTTGTGATCAAAAAAGTATCGCAAACGGATCCATAGATAAGAAACGAATCATTCCATCATATTCTTGTTCATATGTTTGTATATTAAAGGCGTTAAGGTGATTTTCTTTTCCATTGGTCAATTTGTTTAACTTACAAGAATAATAATTAAAAACGAAATATCCGACAGCGGTATCACTTTCCAGGTTATATTTAGCGTTTAAAATCCGTCATTTTGAATTTATGGAATTTTAATACAGTCACATACTCTCGAACCCACCATAGCCCTTCTTCTGAGACAGTCGGGTGATAACCATTTCGTCAGAGGCCAACTAGTTACGTAGAAGGCGGTTCAAAAAACTCTGATAACAGTTTCGACACAAGGCATGGTGGCTTAGTTACCGTGGTGAGCCGCTTGTTGAGCCAGTAGTCGTACACGGCGATCCTCTGACAGCGTCACAACGGTCTGCCCGGAGCACTTCTCCAGCTGTGCAGCGTCAGCTCTGGAAGGACTGGATCGCGTAGTTACCGTGGTGAGCCGCTTGTTCAGCCAGTAGTCGTACACGGCGATCCTCTGACAGCGTCACAACGGTCTGCCCGGAGCACTTCTCCAGCTGTGCAGCATCAGCTCTGGAAGGACTGGATCGCGTAGTTACCGTGGTGAGCCGCTTGTTCAGCCAGTAGTCGTACACGGCGATCCTCTGACAGCGTCACTACGGTCTGCCCGGAGCACTTCTCCAGCTGTGCAGCATCAGCTCTGGAAGGGGGTGAGGACTGGATCGCGTAGTTACCGTGGTGAGCCGCTTGTTCAGCCAGTAGTCGTACACGGCGATCCTCTGACAGCGTCACAACGGTCTGCCCGGAGCACTTCTCCAGCTGTGCAGCATCAGCTCTGGAAGGGGGTGAGGACTGGATCGCGTAGTTACCGTGGTGAGCCGCTTGTTGAGCCAGTAGTCGTACACGGCGATCCTCTGACAGCGTCACTACGGTCTGCCCGGAGCACTTCTCCAGCTGTGCAGCACCAGCTCTGGAAGGAGGTGAGGACTGGATCGCGTAGTTACCGTGGTGAGCCGCTTGTTGAGCCAGTAGTCGTACACGGCGATCCTCTGACAGCGTCACAACGGTCTGCCCGGAGCACTTCTCCAGCTGTGCAGCACCAGCTCTGGAAGGAGGTGAGGACTGGATCGCGTAGTTACCGTGGTGAGCCGCTTGTTCAGCCAGTAGTCGTACACGGCGATGACGAGGTCGTCGCGTCGCTCCAGCAGTAGCCGCGCCTCTGACAGCGTCACAACGGTCTGCCCGGAGCACTTCTCCAGCTTGTCCATCATCTGCTCGAATACCAGCTCTGGAAGTAACAAGGTTGATCAATAATTTGAAGCTGAATTAAAACGTTGCGCAGAGAGATCGTCAGTATGTTCTATTTTGTTTTACACCTGTTTCGTTGTGTCAATAGTTTTATTTTCGTGTGGGACCCTGTGCGTCCAACACCCTGATTTTATCAACTGCGTACTAATAGTGGGCCTCGGACATGGTTGTGTCACAAGGACCGTCTCAGTAGTCATAGACAGCAACCGGGACCAACGGCTTAACGTGCCCACCAAATCAGGAAACCATCTTTCTTTTCGGACAATCAGGTGGTTCAGTCTGCAATGTCGTACCCAGACGGAAAAAAATCACAAAGTGATAAATAACAACTTTGTGAGTGTCTCACCGAGAATTGAACCAGGAATCTTTACGTTGCAGGCAGTCGCACTACCACTGCGCCACATCGGCCATCTCAAGAGTGTAAAATGTGCATTGGAATAGTATGTGCGATTAACTCTGGCTGACAAAATGCTTGTTTTAGTTTGTAACTGACTTTTTAAAAAACCTAGCAGTTTATTTATCGTATCGTGGCTGGCCTAGAGGCTACATACAAACTAACAATCTTCTCATTAGTTGGGTTAAATATCCCTTTACTTTGCAACAACGAAGCACGCAAAGATAATTGAGTCGTGTCTGGAAGGAGGCGAACATATACATACATATACAATAACAGCCCATTTTAGACGGCAAACTTCTAATTAGGCTTTCAGCAAATTCAGCTTATTTCAATGTTTTGTTGTGTTATCTCATCTAAACTCGCGCTCCAATTCCACTAATGCTACGTTCACACTATGCACCGCGAATATTACGCAAAATACTTCCGCGGAAGTATCATCGCTAGTGAGTGTTCACACCGTCATACTCTTCTCACTGCAACACGAGTGAGCGAGATAGCAATAAATTCTACTAAACCGACAGTAGAGGGAGCACGGGAATTGGCAGCGGCATGAGGCGTAGCAGCGCGAGTAACCTGTTTACATGCTAGCGCTGCTCACTTCCCTTACAATTTCCCCGTCTATAACTCAAACGTGTGAAGGCGGCATAAAGCACAGGCCGACAAAATTATGGCATATGAAATATCTGCTAAGTCAGAAACTGTGAAAATCGAGTATGAAAATAGGACGGCTTGGCGCCACTTACGTAAATGCTTAGCGAAAAAACAGCCTGGCTAGTGAAGTGAAACCTATCATCTCGATATTTTCGATCAAACTATGTTTTTTTTTTGTAAAATCAGCTGAAAATATTTCAGAAGTAGAAAGAGTCCATGCAACTCAACAACTTAGTTCGAATATATTCAATTTACGCTTTTTGGATAAATGTGTTCAGTACCTACATCATTGCAATTTCTATAAAGCTTTTCAATATCGAAGCGTAGATACGTTTGCGTGGGAGCTGATACATATTTGCCCGGCACGTGCAACGGTAGCAACGGCTTCTATATAGAATTCGTAATGACGCAACACGTGCACTAATATATCATTGCAAATGCATTTTATTGTGACAAATGCTACAACTCGTGAGACTTTTATTGTGTAATTAAAGATTTTTTGACTTACTACAAAAAAGCAGAGACACGTTTCATTAAAACTAACGTTAAACACGCGTTCAACGCATGTTAAACTTTTTTGTGGAAAATCCCTTTTAGTGAAACTGTTCAAGGGAGTGAATCATTGAAAAACTTTATGAAAACAGGGTTCATCGCGACGAATTGGTGTCCACACGAAAAGAAGAAGAAGTGAATCATGAGCTTTTTCTTTGGCAGGGACATCGAGTCGACGAATGACTCAGTGAGGTTCATTTGCAACAACAGTTTGAGGGTTAATGAGCGACTTAGTTTCTGATATGACAGCGAAGAGTACTACCTACTGTAATCTCAGTAGTTAATCAACTATAGAGAGCAACAAGAAATTCGAAGTGCATAAAATTAAACAAAATTGCTGATCTGCTGATCAGAATAAGGAACCTACTATACCATGTGAGTATGACAAATACCCCACAAAATGCCGCCCCTGGGTCCAGCAGTGGACTATTGTGCCTGTTGATGCTATTGATGTTGATACCACAGGAAGTTTTTTTTTATGTTTTTGGCCTATGTTATTGGGGGAAGTAATATCTTACCAGCTGCTAAGACTTATGCATCTGCGAGAGAGATATATAGGCGTCTTACGATCAATAAACGCAGTCGTCTGTGTAAAAGTTAGAAATGATACACCGACCTCATGTTACAGAGAAAACAGAGATAGTATCGGGAATTCTGTGAACCCTTTTATGGCGAATGGACATAATAGAATGTTTATAAACTATTTTCTCATACCCTTTTACATACATACATATATCACACCTATATCCCTTTTACATCGAATGAAAATATAAATGTAAACGTCCTTTGCAATATTTGGAAAAAGTTTTTAACGTTAACCACATTTTCATCTGTTGAAAACGTAAAGTGCTATCTATGGAAATTACAGGGTTTGTATTCAACTGGAAACCAGCGCAAAATGGAGTTGGTTTTTTGCTGAAATTTGTTGCATATTACTTTGACCTTTTTCCTCGGAACCCAGAACACATTTAAGCTGATTTTAAGTGCTTTTCTGTCTGCGAAAAGCTAATACTCATACGGACTAAACCATCCTTTACCCACAGTCTGATCCGTTCCCTCTACACGAAATGTACTTTGAACTTTTGTATGTTTTGAAATAGGTTATGTCCGATCCGGGGCGTTTCAATCTAGCGATACAGTTAACCATGCCTCGCTATTTTAAATTTGCGTTAGATAATTATGAAACATGCCGTATGACTAAATTACTTAGATGGGAATGAAAATAGTGTGGAAAGGATTGTTGCACTCACAATGCATGTGTACATGAAAATCGAATATCGACAAAATGTTGGCGTTCGGCTTGGTCGGGATTTGGACCCGGGACCGTGGAGTGCCATCCCACTGCTCTACCAAGTGAGCAACAGAACCCTCAATTCAATACACAATAACAAATATATATAGGAAAGTAACGGACATAGTCTGAAAGTGTAGTGGTCACAGCTGTCGTAGAACCGCTGGACGTTGGAGCAAGCGGGTTCTCGAGTGGAGGCCATGCCTCGGAAAACGTAGCGTTGGACGCCCTTCGGCCAGATAACTAAATGAGAACGACTGGCAGCGACTGGATAGCCCGCACGGGAGATAGTGCCTTATGATGTACCCTAGGCAAGCCCTAGCCCGGCAGTGGACTGCTCTAGGCTCATTTAATATGATGATGTGATAGGAAAAAGAATTGATATATCATCTGCTGACCGGAAGTTTTGTTCTTTGCTAGTCCTACAGCCGTTGTAAGCTGCCAACCCATGTTGCGGTGTGTAGAGGAGCTATGTCTAGCAGTGGACGTATAACCGCTGTTTATGCCAGTACCTGTTAGGTCCGGATGCCGCTGCTGCTTCAGCCAGCGCTCGTCATCCGAATCCATGTCGTATTCGGGCGCCTCCTGCTCCTCCCATAGCGCTGCAACAAGAATAATATACTGTTAGATAAAGTTATCACATCATACTATTATAATAAAGGAAAGTATTTTTGCACTATGTTTTTGTGTAATTTATAATCTCCGAAACTAATGGATGGATTCCAGACAAATATTTACCGTCGGTAAACTACATTATCCCACACTAACATTGGGTATTTTTTTATCTAAGAGAAAAACGGGCGCAACCGACCTATACTATACAACAAACCCGCACACTTTATGCGAGTGGTGCAGCAAATCTAGCGCCACTTCACGAAAAAAACATATCTCTTCATGCTAATACAACATAACACAGGTGTTTTCTATAAGCAATATCAAAACCTGCAAACGCTAAAAGGCATTGAGAATGAAAATGAAATTACTTTATTCAATGTAGGATAGTGTCATCACTTATTGACGTCATGATCCTTCATAATAAAAAAAGAAATTTGTATAACACAATTTTAATTTTTTTAATAATAATTTTGTATTTCCCTAATAGAAAACCGGCTCGGGTGGGATAAAAAAAATAAAAATAAAGGCACTGCCTCGGGGCTGGTCAGGTTAATTACACGGTATGTAACTTTACGCCACCACCATTTGTAAATTATGTATCATTGTTATTTAAGTTATGGATGAAAGTGCCAAACTTGGCCACTTAGTATAATTCAAATTACCGCGAATATTTCGCTGAGTTAGTGTTCTAATTATACATTAAGATTATACCAAAATCTTGTGCAAGGGACATCCTGAGGTATAGTTTGCATGAAGAGATATGGTTTTTGTGAAGTGGTACTAGTTCCACGGTACCACTCGCCTTAATAGCCCCCATCACCAGTATCGAGGAACAATTTGATGTACAGTCAAGTTCACTTTCGGTTAGCCACTCGAATCGCAATGTAAACATTATGCGCGGGATATAAGACCGGTTCAAAGTCTAAACTGTCTAACCAAGCCTAATCTTGACTGTACACAGAAACTCGAGGACTCAAGGGTTAGATGTGTATTGCAATTTAAGGCGATAGGCTGGCAACCTGTCACTATAGTGATACACAGTTATCTGATTGACCCCAAACTTTTGTCAGACGTGGTGTTAAATATCCGTTTTACGGCTGATAACGCTCTACGTAACCCGTAAAAGATATAGGCGTGATTTATGTATGTACACAGAAACACACACAAATAACAAGAGTGTTCCTGTTATGATATCAAATTTGCTAGACTCGAGAACTACGCTCAACAAAGCAAATAAAACAAGTTACCCGAGAAGCCCATAGTAAACAGCTTTGCTGTTTTTACGAAGTCTTCTACATCATTAAATAAAAGTTTCTTATTCCTTCAGCCGTTTGGAAAAAACACAAGGAAACTTTTCTTGAGCGTTCTACTAAATAAACGATGTGGCGCAGTGGTAGTGCGACTGCCTGGGGCGCAAAGGTTCCGGGTTCGATTCATCGTGAGGCAATTTTGTTTTCAGTTTGCATAGGACATTGCAGGCTGAACCCCTTGATTGTCCGTGAGAAAGATGAATCCGTGCTTCAGAGGTCATGTTAAGCCGTCGTTCCCGGTTGCTGTCTACGATAACTTAGTCGGCGGTCGTTAAACAAACAACCATGTCAGAGGCCTACTAGTAGTAGTAGGCGGCTGAAAAACTCTCGACACCAGGGTGAATCGGGTCGTTCGTCGACTGGGTGTGTTAAAAATAAAGAATACATACACATACATACACATTTCACGCCTATAGTCCCTTGCGGGGTAGGCAGAGCGGATACGGTCGAAAAAAACGGCCATTTACACCACGTCTGACAAATATTTGAGGGTCATTCGGAAAATTGTGTATCGCTATAGTGACAGGATGTCAGCCCATCGCCTAAAATTGCAATACACACCCTCGAGG
Source organism: Tuta absoluta (assembly GCA_027580185.1). Classification (NCBI taxonomy): domain Eukaryota; kingdom Metazoa; phylum Arthropoda; class Insecta; order Lepidoptera; family Gelechiidae; genus Tuta; species Tuta absoluta. The sequence goes on from JAQAHW010000046.1 coordinate 3,723,534, forward strand.
CCCTTAGTAGCCTCTTACTACTCCCACGGAAAAGAAATGGGGTGATGCTATTCTAAGCCGGCATCACACGGCAAAAGTATAGAATAAAGAATGACTAAGTAAAATTGTTTCTTAGTCGGTTCAACGGTTCAGTTGAGACTTGCATTTTTTTGTCGATTGAATTAGAAGACAGGAGAGCTCAATGGTAAGAGCATAGACACGGCACGCGTAAAGTCGTGGGTACAAATCCAGCTCGGGCGAAATTATGGGTTTCTAAACCTTCGTTTCGTAACAATAATACATATACGGGGTACTCCGAATACTGATATGGTGCATTCAGACCATGAAACTGAAAAACTTTCGCCTAAAAACATATGTCAGGAAAGGACAAAACAAAATCGACCTCCCATACAAAATCACAATCAGCTGACTACATTTACCATTGGAAGTAAAAACAAAATGTCGTTTCCAAAATTATCTTTTGCATGCACTGCACCCTTACCAGTATTCGGAGAGCTGTCCCTTACAACCTGTATATGAATATTATTAACAACACTATAAGTGTAAATCCCTAGCGGAAAAGACAGAGCTTTTAAATTTAAAAGAGAGGAAATACCAAAAGTTGAATCTTCGAACTCTTTTGGAATGACAACTTTATAAATTTTATTACGAAAGAGTTTCGACAAACAAGTATTAATTGGGCATTGAACTTTTCGCTATGAAATATAATATACTTTCGTAGTTTTTTTTATTCGATAGGTGGCAACGGGTTAACGTTTCCAATTAATATGTTTTCATCGGCAAAAAGTTTAGGCATAAAATGAACTCGTGTATTTATTTTAATAAGTACTTAATAGCAGCTTTCAACCTACCTACCCCCTTTAGGGATCAGCTTATGTACTACATTAAATACATATATCACGCCTATATCCCTTGCGGGGTAGGCAGATCGTAAACGGCTGTAAAAAACTGATATTTACGCCACGTCTGACAAACATTTCAGGGTTATTCAGAAAATTGTGTATAACCATAGTGACCGCCAATCGCCTAAAATTGAAATACACTTGTCCCTTTGTCGCCTCTTACGACACCCAAGGGCAAGAAATAGGGTGATGCTATTCTAAGCCGACATCACACGGCTTATATACTGGTTGTTCTTAATGACAGTATGGAGATATGTAGAGTCAGTATTAATTAATTAATCCCCTATGTCACGTCATGCAGCTGGATAGTACCAACAATAACATAATACAATTACAAAACATAAAATTCCAATCCACTGTAGGTTTTGTTTTATAAATATTTTCCGTATTTTTCCTAACATAGTCAATACTGCAATAACTCAACAGTTTTCCTGGTACTGTCGATACTATTCAACTGAATCAACAATTAAATATCGTCTTTATAACGCTGTAAATACGGTATAATATTAAATGTAGAGGTTGGAGTTAATAATAAAATGGAAAAGTCTGGATGTTTGAGAGTCGTGTCCGGTGCGAGGATTTCATTTTGATAGCGAGTAGCGACGTAAATAAAGTTATACACACATACACATATCACGCCCATAATCCCTTGCGGTGTAGGCAGAGCGAAAACGGCCGCAAAAAACGGACATTTACGCCACGTCTGACAAATGTTTGAGGGCCATTTTGAAAACTGTGCATCACCATAGTGACAGGTTGTCAGCCTATCGCCTAAAATTGCAATACACACCCTCGAGTCCCTTCGTCGCCTCCTACGACTCCCACGGGAAAGAAATGGGGAGATGTTATTCTAAGCCGGCGTCACACAGCAATAAAATTGAGCCAAAATATTTGCAAAATTTTGTAGTGTCTAGTTGTCAATACATTGCATTAACAACCAAAAGAGCGCACTGCTGGACATGGGCATCTTCCTATTGGGGCTATTGCTGTACTCACCACGCTTGGCAAGCGTATTGGCGAGCGCAGTGCAAGATATTGCTTTCAAAGGGAACGCTGCTGCCCATTCCCTGGATGAATGTATCCCTCAGTCCCTTATTACCGAAACCCACGTAGTATTGGGGCTATCTATCCTAAGCCGGCATCACACGGCTAGTTTTAAATAATCTAGGGGAATTGTACCCATGGGACACAAAGTTAATATTTGTTTTCAGTTTGATCAAAACATTGCTGAACCAAGCTGATGGTTCCGTGCTTCGCGGGGCATGTTAAGACGTCTGTCGTCGGTCCCATTACTGTATATCATTAGAAGGCGGTCGTTCTTCAACCACTTTAGAGGTTTAAATTCTTGTCACCAGAGTTCATTTCATCGGGATTTTTGTCGTTTGGTGCCCCACACAAAACCAATGAATATGCTATCAGAAACTCTGACGCTGCCATGGCACAGGGAGTTGTTCTAAACGTAGCTCGCTGCTAGTATTAATTAATCACCCGATTATTGTTTCACATACCTACCCACCTACCCAATACTAAGTAGAAAGTGAAACATTGCTGTAAAATATGTGATTGTGATAAGATAAAGTATGAGTCGGCCGACTTTGAAGGCAAAACAAACCATACTTATAAGTTTTGTATCGCGATTATATTGACTTTTGCGTTAGCGAACATACATACACATGTCACGCCTATATCCCTTGCGGGGTAGGCAGAGCGGAAACCGGACGTTTACGCCATGACTCACAAATATTTGAGAGTCAATCAGAAAATTGTGTATCACCATAGGGGCAGGTTGTCAGCACATCGACTAAAATTGCGATACACATGTAACCCTCGAGTGCCTTAGTCGACTCTTACGACACCCACGGGAAAGACATGGGGTGATGCTATTCTAAGCCGGCATCTTACGGGCTAATATAAGTGTGTATTTGCAATTTATTTTTAACCTCGAATAATATGTGTATATGAAAATGTACTCTTGGCCGTGTGATGCCGGCTTAGACAGTGTGACAGGCTGACAACCGGTCAGTATGTCGATACACAATATTCTAAATGACCCTCAAATGTTTGTAAGGCGTGGTGCAAATATTCGTTTTTTACAGCCGTTTACGCTCTGCCTACACCGCAATAGATATAAGCGTGATATATTAATTTTATAAAACTTTATTGCACCAACGTACAAATGGCGGGCTTAATGCCTCGCAGCATTCTCTACCGGCCAACTATAGAGTATACAGAGAGCGTTTACGGTTTGACCTCGAATAAAAATGTCTATATGAAAGTCTACTCAATAAGATCATCGGTACTAAAGAGCAGACACACGTTAATACTGTACGGATGCCACATTAGTTCTGCGCGAGGCAAGGGGGACGGAGGGAGAGGGGGAAGGCCGTGAGTACCGCTCAGCTGACGGCGCGAGTAATCTAATCACACGCCGCACACCGACGCACGCGGCATTCGCATCTCGAGATATTATTCCGGTACTATACTACGGTACGGCTGGCATTCTTGGAGGGCATAACATACAAAAATTGATTTTATTTTTTATTATTATTATTGCATTAAGTGTGTCTGTAAAGGACATATTACATTTGTGTAACTTTTGAGTCTAGCATGAAATTAAAATTATTTAAATTTATATTATGAAATATACACGTATGTATTGTTTATTTGACGCAATTTAAAAACGCGCTTTGAGCCTTGAATTTAATATTTTTGAAACACGAAAAGCAAGCCATACTGGGCTTATAATGTGTGTCTTCTTCTACACAAAGACAGTATACATAGTAAAGCCCGGTTTACATTGTCATTGTACTAAAGCACTCTACTAAACACTAAGACAATGTAAACCGGCCTTAAGACTCGTTAGTCTAGTATGGATTAGTTCTGCGCGAGGCAAGTCACTGTAACACTATATTTTAACGCTCTCTCTCAAAGTAAAAGGGTCACTGTAATCTAAACACGTGCCTCACACCGCATTGGCATCAAGATATTTTATAATAGAGACTAAGGTAAGGTAGAGAAAAAGAACTGAACTGAAATTCGATGTACGTATAAGGCGTATCAGGGTAATTAATAGTAGTAATAGAATTAGCGGCCGATGTGGCGCAGTGGTAGTGCGACTGCCTGCGATGCAAAGGTTCCGGGTTCGATTCTCGGTGGGACACTCACAAAGCTGATTTATCACTTTGTAAACTTGTTCCCGGTCTGGTCAGGACATTGCAGGCTGAACCACCTGATTGTCCGAAAAGAAATGGTTCCGTGCTTCGGAGGGCACGTTAAGCCGTCTTTCCCGGTTGCTGTTCATGATTACAGTATTATGGTTGCTGTATATTTTGTGTATTTTAGTGCTCGTAGGTAATATTTGCACTATCCCGCTTAAAAGTCCCCGCTTAAAAGCTCTCTTTTTCACCCTAAGGTTGGTAGAGAATGCTACCTAGCATTAAGGCCGCCTGGTTGTACTGTTTCTTTTATTTGTGTTTATCCATTGTTGTATTATTTATTTAATGTGCAATAAAGAATTTTGTTATGTTATTACTTAGACGACGGTCGTAACACAACCATGTCAGAGGCCTGCTAGTGGTAGTAGGCGGTTGAAAAACTCTTGACACCAGGGTTCATCGGGTCGTTGGACGACTCGGTGTCCCACACGAAAAGAGAGAGAGATAGAATTAACTAGTACTTAAAAATTAAGCAACAGCAGCTGGTGAAACACTAAGCGGAGAGCTAGTCGACGATTCAACTTCAACAGCTAGATTTAACCTCCCTCTATCGGATGGTGTTTGCCAAGCGGATTGGCGAGCGCATTGCAAGGTGCAGGAAACGGTGCTGGCCATCCTGGATTCATCCATTAGTTGCCTTTTACGACACCCACGGGTAGAAATGGAGCGTTACTTCTAAAAGTCAACGATTATATCCGAAGATGGATCTCAAGACGCGTCCCCGGCGTGTTACCTACACGTAGAGCGGTATGACGTGTTGGGTTGAATCACAGTGGGCGTCATTCGTAACTGGGAACGTAGCGAAACCAGACGCCGGTTGGGCGTGCATTGCCAAACAACTTTGGTATTCACGCTTAGGGTTTAAATAAGAGCATTTTAGACCCACTATAATTCTAATTCAGTACTTCTGTATATCGACTAATGAGTGTAACAGAAGCATCATTGCGAACATTAATAATTCGCTAAAAATTTAAGTTGATAAAACAAACACTTCAATCAACCATTCATAAACTTATCCAAGAGCAAATTATATGGCGAAGGGTAGTCGCATTTACCGTAAACCTAGCTATTCATAAAGGCTAGCTATTTATGTAAAAAAATATTAATGACGTTTATTGTTTGTTGGCTCATAGTTTTTGGAACATTGGATAATCCACTTTATTATTTTGTGTCAATTTAGGTATATGCTCACATAGTTTCGTTTGCAGTGGTGTTACATTGTTTAAACTGTCACACAATACTGGTACATTTAACATATACATTTAATTACACACTTAAAAATTCAATTCAATCAATGAGCTAGCATACATTGAGTCATACATTTACGCAAGCGTAAAAATGACTCAAATTTAATATGTGCTTTACAGATACACATAACGCAATCGTACAGAAAATAAGCGATCTTAGAATGTTTGTAAGTTATGCCCTCAAATTATCCCAGCCTTACTCAGCACTTGTATTCAAACTGCACCTACCACTTTACCAATTTTCCCAGCATCGATTGAACCAGGATTTGCCTGTTTCAATGATTCGGTCCGCTACACTCTCATATATCTGTCGGTACTAACCAAACCAAACGCAGCAAACATCCAATATCACATTTATGTTATTTATTAAAATCTGTTTCTGATATTTCATTCCATGCACATATCGAAAGCAGAGTCCATAAATGCATGCGATAGTAAATAAAGCTGCTTCGTCGAAACGGGATTTAACTTTTCAGGGAATCGCTACAAAATAAGAAAAATTGAATATACCTACTGTAAAGAAATTGCTGCCGTGCTATTGATGCCGGCTTAGAATAGCATCACCCCATTTCATTAGAGACTACTAAGAGACACGAGGGTTTCATGTGTTTTACAATTTTAGGTGATAGGCTGACAAACTGTCGACACACGATTTTTCTGAATGACCCTCAAATGTTTGTCATACGTGGCGATAGCGACCGTCTTTTGCGGCCGTTAACGCTTTGCCTACCCCGCAAGGGATAAAGACATGATATATGTAAGTGTAAATATCTGTGTGGTGCCGGCTTAAAACAGCATTAGCATCACTCCATTTCTACCCGTAGGTGCAATAAAAGGAGACTGAGGGATGTATTCAAGGAGTAGCTTTCTCTAGGAATACAACACCTTACACTGCGCTCGCCAACCCGCTAACCAAACGTAAAAACTACCGCCTCATCTAGCATATACACGTAATTATGACAGGTTGTCAACCCTCGACCCTCGTAAATCAGACACATATTACTCAAACCAAACAGGTTCTCCATCATCACACCATAAAAACACTATTTTATTTGCTTACAAGTTACAACATAGCTAAATGTGTTGGAGTCAAGGCAGTGACGTCATCAATGCTAGTCAATGTATAACATTCAAGAGAGCTGGTTATACAGGGTGTAAGGGACGGTGTACGGAAAATTTTGCAGGCATGAGCGGACCATGAAACTGAACAAGTTTTTCTATAGAAGTATGTTGGTAAACGACAAAAAAATTATATTTATGGAAACTAGAAAAAAAAGAACGTTTTGCAACGGCTAGTAAAAGTTGTTCAGTTTCATGGTGTGATCATGCTTGCTAAGTTTTGAAAAATGACCTAAGATCGATACTGAAATCTGAGGACGGGCTGGTGATAAGGAACTAATTTATTTTATTATTCTTAGGAAGACTAACAGCTGAATATAAAAATACAATAATAATTATAAATAAACAAATGCTAATAATAAGTCTCCACTTTTCATAAAGAACATAGACCTGTTAAACGAAGATCAAAAAATTATCATATTTTGACATATTGAGTATTTTTTCGAGCGTGATGATGACTGTCTTAACAGCCGAAACGTACAGGGCTAAACTCTCTACCAAATAAATAACATGTAAGTTGCGAAAACGTACCAATTTTTTTAAAACTTTTACGGTATTTCGCAATAAAAAAATATGCAGCATCGTAGTAGAATGCTGTGGTCCATGCGGGCTAGAAGTCAAGGCACTATGACGTCACGAGTGCGGTATGCCAAGTGGCAACTCACGAGAGGAAAATATGCCAAGTTTGTGCTTTGTTATACTGCACAGATGTCACGGAAATACTTGTAAACTATAAGCAATGCAGAACTCTACGTTGCACTGAATAAGATTTATCAAAATCGATAACCGATGATGCGGAGTGGTAGTGCGTCTGCCTGCAAAGGTCCTGGGTTCGTATCCCGGTCGGAGCATATGTTTAATTTAGCGTTGCTATGCTGGGGAACCAGTTAGGTATTAATGACGGTCTATGAATGCGGCGCGGTGCTCGATCGCACGCGTCGCTCTGGGCGTGTGTTGTCCCTTTCTCACTCGCAGGGCGAGACTGGCGACGTGCGCGCAGAGCGCCTGACGGCGCCGAGCGGTGGTTTCGGCGCCGCACTGGCAGTCACTCGAAAACCGTTCGGACGTCGAGTATCGTGTTTGTGCGGATTTCCCGCCACGAGTTTTGTGATGCCGCGTGTAATGGACGATTCAATTTGAGATCGCGCGTGTTGATGCATCGTATTATTGCGGTCCTCCTGGGTTATACTAGAATACCAGGCTCAGTGATTGTTGGATGTCTCGACGTCTTCCACGTGAGCGTCGCGTTGAATAGGCATCAGGTGGCCATTTTGGCCCGCGTTTGTACGGCCCAAATTCGGGTTGGGTCACGCGTAATGACTAATATCAAAGTGGAATACGAACAGAAGCTGTGAGTGGTTTGACGTGAATAACGCGCCAAGGCTGTAGTGGAATGCTGGGTGTCGATATCTTTTCCACCCAGCCCTGTAAGTACCAACGGAATTCCTATTTGATCCATTCCCTGAACTTCCTTTCTCCGTTGGGTATTTATGCATTTGCGCCGGCACGTGACTGTAAGTGATAAAACTGTTTATTCGTGTTAATGGTGTGTTCCCTTTAGTCATATTTGTTGTACCATATCATTGTGACTCCTTAGTACGAATTGCGGAATTCGTGGGGTGATATAATTTGGAGGTACTTACTTATAATCTAGTGCTAATACGTGTGACGTAACGCCAGATCGGCAGACGGTATTTACTACCGACTTGAGTTATGTAAAGGTCAGAACACATCATTTGCCAATTTCACTCAACTTAGTTAATTAAGTTAAATAGATTTAGGTTCACGTTTAATTCATAGTATGCGCTGCTATATTGTGCAGCGTATGCTATTTAGCGCTGCGTAACGCGGCCATTGTCTACCTTCAGTTGAACTCCTGGTATTTTACTAGAAATTTACCTGTGTAAATCGCTTCCACTGCGGGAGTTTAGCTTGGAATTAGACAATTTTTGGTAGCAGAGCGTGGTTCAGAAAACCACTAGATTTAAGATTATTTTAGTATAAGATTTTTAATCTACCTACATAAAAAAAAAAATATATTTATTGTGATTAGTGTGTGCCCTGTGTAGAATATCCTATCGGTAGGATCAGGGCCAATCAATTAGTGAATTGCTTGTTATTATCGTTGTGTTTACCCTGTGCGGATATCCTAACGGTAGGATCAGGGCCGATTGTCTATTATTGTTTTTTATTGTAAGGTTCGGTGTTACTTTGAGTTGGTACCATGGCTCCCACAATTAGACAGCTTCAGGCGAAAATTAGAGCGCATCTAATGTGGTTCGCGACTAAGCAGACGATGGTCGGTCGCGGGGACCGAGAGGACGCACTCATCGCTTGTGCGCAACGGATTGACGAACGGGTCGCGGAGGTGTTGGATTGCCTCACTGGATGCGAGGAGTTACTTGATGGGACGCCTGATGAGCAAGTCACACATACGGTCCGGGCGAATGTGACCCAGTGCCTGGAGATGGGGCAGGAGATCCAGCAGGCGGCTGCTGTGATCACCAGGCGTAGGGCTGGGGAGCCGGACCCATCCCATGGTCCGCGGGGATCGGGGGTGCAAGTGCCCCTGCCGGCTGTGGCGATTCCGGTCTTCCACGGGGACTACACGGATTGGACCCGATTCCAGGATCTGTTTGACAGTGTGATTCATAACCGCACTGACTTGCAGCCGGCATATAAAATGGCACAATTGATGGCCAAGCTGCAAGGTGAGCCCCATGAGCTGGTAAAGCATCTACCAGTCGATGATGCAAGTTACGAGACGGCTCGCGGTTTGCTGATCGAGAGATACAGCAACAAACGTCTCATGATTGACCAACTCCTGGAACAGTGGCTCACCGTGCCGGCCATCACACGAGGGACGGACCTCAGGGCCAAGGTCCTCAACCCTGTCTGCGTTGCAGTGAACGCTCTTGAGAGACAGGGGATGCCGGTGTCAGGCTATGATTATATCCTGGTCCACACGTTGTTGCGCCGCCTGCCGAGCGACATGGCCGCTCGTTTTGAACAGTCACACGGAGGTAAGACATCTGATTACCTCCCGACCTTCGAGGAGCTCAAGTCCTTCCTCGAGGCCGAGTGCAGGCGGGTAGATGCCCAATTTGGAGAGTCGCCTCACGCGGAGTCTGCGGCCGCTCGCCGCCCGGAACGGCCGGGTGCACAGGCGCGAGACGGTAAGAGTAGGCCACCCAGGCGATACAATGTCGCTAATTTGGAATCGAGGTGTGCCTACTGCAGAGAGGCGGGGCATCAGGTGACTGCGTGTGAGGAGTTCGCTGCACAGCGGGTGCAGAAACGTCGTGGTGTGGTGCAGCAACGGCGTTGGTGCTTTAGGTGTATGGGGCCGCATCAGGTGCGAGAGTGCCCATCAAGCACCAACTGCAGGTACTGCCAGGGTGCCCACCATCAGCTCCTATGCATGAACCGCAGCGGAGATTACGGAGGCAGAGCTGACGCGGGTCAGCGGACGGAGTCTGCCCTACCTAGACGGGAGCAACGCTCCCCACCCCCTCCAAGGAGGAGTCCTCTTCCACCAGGGTTTCAGGGACGAGGCCAGGGACATCAGCCGGTGATCCCCCCTTCACCACGCGCGAGACAGTCACCACCTCGGCAGCAGGTGCCGGAACAGGGTAGGTGGTCACGGGTCCAAGGTCAGGGGCACCCATCACAAGTACGTGATGCTACGGGCGGGTGCCAATACCAGGGCCAGTACATGCAGTACTCGGCGGGACTGAACAACATGGTGAGGTCTCATGACCCACGCATGCCTCTCCCCTTGGCTGAGCACCCGCGGCTACAGGCGCATCCACGGTACGCGCGCCTGCCGCAGGGTTACTATAGGCTGCCAGCCATGGCGTACAGGACCAGAGGTCCCTATCAGCAGGAGTGGGACCCACTCGAAGGTGTACGGAGAGAGGGGACCCCCCCGCAGGACGCGGACACTCCGCGCTTAGATTCCTGCTAGGTAATCGCCGCCTACACGCCAGCTTCGGCCCCCCGGCCAATTACGGTATTGTTGCCTACGGCAATGATTTGGGTATGGGGATACGGTGGCCGCAGCATACAGGTAAGAGCCTTGTTAGATACAGGGGCTCAGGGTTGTATTGTGTCTAGTAAGCTGGTGAGTAGGCTACGCTTAAATATAAGGCCCACAACGGATGGGGCTGTAGGTATTGGAGGTGTAGATGTGCCTGACGTTCGGGGTCAGGTGAACTTCGAGTTCACATTAGGTAATACAGGTACAGGGGTCAGCTATCATGCCTCAGCAGTGGTGCTGGATGAAGTGGTAGGGAAACTTCCTCAGGTTCGGTTACCGTCAACGGTACGAGGGTTAACCACAGGCTTAGAGTTAGCTGATCCTGAATTTGATACTCCTGGTACGGTGGACGTTCTCCTCGGGTCAGACGTCCTCGGGAGATTCTGGTGTGGCAGAAAACGGGTACTTCAGCAAACTGGTTTAGTGGCCGTTGATACCACAGGGGGGTATGTTATTTTTGGCCCAGTTTGGAGACCTCAGGACCTACCAGAGGGCGATACGGTTCTCTATGGTAGTGTGTTGTCGGAGGTGCTGCAGAGGTTTTGGGAGTCTGAGGAGCCACCCACAGCGGATAGACGGAAGCCAGAGGATGACGAGTGCGAGCTGTTCTATCAGTACAACACTGCACGAAGTTCGTCAGGTAGGTTTGTTACCAGGCTGCCATTTCTCCCAAACCGCCCCTCCTTAGGTAGTTCGCGACAGATCGCGGAACGGAGACTACTGGCTATGGAGAGAAAGATGAAGCGAGATGCAGCACTTCGGCAGAAGTATATCGAATTCATGAGGGAGTACCTAGAGTTAGGCCACATGTCGGTGTCCAGCATAGATTGGAGGTGTGTCGAGCATTACTACATACCACACCTGGCTGTTTTGAAGTCACCGGAGGCGAAGATACGGGTAGTGTTTGACGGTTCTGCTCCTACATCGAATGGTGTGTCTGTGAACCAGTGTCTGCACGCGGGTCCCAAGTTGAACCGGGACATTGTGGACATCCTCACAGATTTTCGGTTGCACCAAGTAGCGTTCGTCGCAGACGTCAAAATGATGTTTCGCCAAACAATTATACACCCAGATGACCGTCGGTACCAGCTGATTTTGTGGCGTGAGAGCCCTGACGAGCCGATGGTCACTTATGAGCTTAACACGGTAACGTATGGTCTGAAGCCAAGTCCGTTTTTGGCAGTACGCACGCTGCGAGAGTTGGCCGCACAGGAAAGGGTAAGATTCCCTCGAGCCGCAGCAGTACTGAATCGCGACGTCTACGTGGATGACATCTGCACGGGTGCAGATAGCGTGCAACAAGCACTGCTACTACGAGACGAGCTGATCGCGATCATGGAATCAGGAGGTTATGAGTTGCGGAAATGGCTGTCCAGCTGTCCAGAGCTCCTGGCCGGGTTGCCAGGTGAGTTCCAGCAGGACCCGCACCTTTTCGAGAACCCGGACAATCCAAATACGTTGAGCATCCTAGGGGTGCAATATAGGCCAACGCATGATGTCTTTACGTATCAGATCGAGCCAGACCTTTTGCAGAAGACTTGGACGAAGCGTTCGGTATTATCGACGATCGCCAGAACTTTCGATCCTAACGGGTGGATCGCACCGGTGACGTTCATGGCGAAGTGCTTCTTGCAAAGGTTGTGGATAGCAAACTTGGGTTGGGACGACCAGCTCTCCGGAGAGCTGTTGAATGATTGGACCAAGTTTGTGACCACCTTACCAGGGATCGTACGCATCGCCATACCTCGCAAGTTGCTCCCATCGGTGGGATGTAAGGCTACCCTACATGGGTTTTGTGATGCCTCGGAGCGAGGGTACGCGGCAGCTGTCTATTTGCGGACAGTCAGTTCAACGGGAACTGTAGACGTGCGTCTAGTTATGGCCAAGAGTAAGGTGGCTCCGGTTAGGACAAGATGGACCATTCCAAAGTTGGAATTGGCGGGAGCAGCGCTTCTCACGCGCTTGCTACATCATGTCGCTAGTAATCTACGCGGTACCATCAATTTGGATGAAACGGTGTACGCATGGACCGACAGTAGGATAGTTCTGTGCTGGTTACAGACGTCGGTACATACTCTTGAGGTTTTCGTGGCAAATCGGGTGTCACAGATTAAAGGATCGGAAACTCCGTTGGTATGGAGACACGTACCGGGAGAACAGAACCCAGCGGACTGCGCCTCACGGGGATGTAGGGCCCCTGATTTGGTAGGTCACTCACTGTGGTGGGGACCTCAGTGGCTGACTGAGTCACCTGAGAGATGGCCATACAATGAGTGCGGGTCGCCGCTTGGGCCACCTGATCGAGGTTTGCGAGTGAACGTAGGGCAGATCGTACCTAAGCCTAGTGCGGCTTTCTTGCTGGAACGATACAGCTCCCTCGACAAACTTCTAGGGGTGACAGGTTGGATCAAACGGTTCGTGAACAACTGTAGAAAACCTCAAGCAGAACGGAACTTGGCACCTGTCCTCTCGCCTGCGGAGCGGAATGCGGCTCTAAGTTTATTGGTTAGGGTCGTCCAGGCGGAACATTTTGAGGAAGAGGCCAGGCTGCTCAGGGTTGGCCGTGGAAAGCTGAAGGGAGGTCTTGTGCGCCTCAACCCGTTCGTAGACGAGCATGGAATGCTCCGGGTTGGAGGTAGACTTCGGAACGCTAACCTGCCCTTTTCAGCACGGCATCCGCTGTTACTCCCAAAGAAGGGACCTTTGGTAGAACTTATAGTTAGGGATCGTCACCAGAAAAACTCGCATGCGGGCTGCAATGCACTTTTGGCTATTCTGCAGCGCGAGTTTTGGATCTTGTCTGGACGACGTACGGTACGGAGCATTGTGTTTCGGTGCTTGCCTTGCTATCGGTTGAAGGCAGCCACAATGCAACCTCAGATGGGAGACCTCCCACCGGACCGGGTGACGGAAGCCTGGACGTTTGCGGGTGTGGGAACGGACTTTGCGGGGCCTTTTATGGTAAAGGCATCACGCCTTCGCAACGCGAAGTCAATCAAGGCGTATTTGTGCGTGTTTGTGTGCCTAGCAACCAAGGCCGTCCACTTGGAACTCGTGGCCGACCTCACTACGGAGGCTTTCTTAGCAGCTTTAGATAGATTTGTGTCGCGAAGAGGGCGACCAGCGCTGATCAGGTCGGACTGTGGTACCAACTTTAAGGGCGCTGATCGATGTATGAAAGAAATTATAACGTTTTTATCGGAAAACGAGGAAGCTATCGGCACGAGCCTCTCCCGTCAGGGCATTAACTGGGTGTTCGATCCACCAGGATGCCCCCACTGGGGTGGTATATTTGAAGCGGTTGTAAAGTCCGCTAAGACGCATTTGATGCGCGTTATAGGTTTAACGATATTAACCTTTGAGGAGCTAGCGACCGTGTTTTGTAAAATTGAGGCCGTTCTCAATTCACGTCCTTTGTGTCCGCTTAGCTCAGATCCGAATGATCTGGAGGCCCTGACACCAGGGCATTTCTTAATTGGCCGACCACTTAACGCCTTGCCAGAGTACCCCTACACAGAGGTCAGTAGCAATCGTTTGACGCGTTATGAGTTGCTGCAGCAAATGTCTCAGAATTTTTGGAAGCGATGGTCGCTTGAGTATTTGCACATTCTGCAGCAACGCCTTAAGTGGACGGACAGAACTGAACCCCCTCGCATCGGAGATCTCGTTCCGGTTAAGGATGCCAACCTGCCGCCACTGCGATGGCGCAGAGGGCGCATTCTCAACTTGTTCCCAGGTAGTGATGGCACTCCTCGAGTCGCGACAGTTCAGGTAGGGGATTCAGTTCTTAAGCGAGCAATAGCAACGCTATCTCGTCTCCCCAGTAGTGAATAGGCCTAAGGGATTCGGCCTAGGGCGGGTGAATGTTTAATTTAGCGTTGCTATGCTGGGGAATCAGTTAGGTATTAATGACGGTCTATGAATGCGGCGCGGTGCTCGATCGCACGCGTCGCTCTGGGCGTGTGTTGTCCCTTTCTCACTCGCAGGGCGAGACTGGCGACGTGCGCGCAGAGCGCCTGACGGCGCCGAGCGGTGGTTTCGGCGCCGCACTGGCAGTCACTCGAAAACCGTTCGGACGTCGAGTATCGTGTTTGTGCGGATTTCCCGCCACGAGTTTTGTGATGCCGCGTGTAATGGACGATTCAATTTGAGATCGCGCGTGTTGATGCATCGTATTATTGCGGTCCTCCTGGGTTATACTAGAATACCAGGCTCAGTGATTGTTGGATGTCTCGACGTCTTCCACGTGAGCGTCGCGTTGAATAGGCATCAGGTGGCCATTTTGGCCCGCGTTTGTACGGCCCAAATTCGGGTTGGGTCACGCGTAATGACTAATATCAAAGTGGAATACGAACAGAAGCTGTGAGTGGTTTGACGTGAATAACGCGCCAAGGCTGTAGTGGAATGCTGGGTGTCGATATCTTTTCCACCCAGCCCTGTAAGTACCAACGGAATTCCTATTTGATCCATTCCCTGAACTTCCTTTCTCCGTTGGGTATTTATGCATTTGCGCCGGCACGTGACTGTAAGTGATAAAACTGTTTATTCGTGTTAATGGTGTGTTCCCTTTAGTCATATTTGTTGTACCATATCATTGTGACTCCTTAGTACGAATTGCGGAATTCGTGGGGTGATATAATTTGGAGGTACTTACTTATAATCTAGTGCTAATACGTGTGACGTAACGCCAGATCGGCAGACGGTATTTACTACCGACTTGAGTTATGTAAAGGTCAGAACACATCATTTGCCAATTTCACTCAACTTAGTTAATTAAGTTAAATAGATTTAGGTTCACGTTTAATTCATAGTATGCGCTGCTATATTGTGCAGCGTATGCTATTTAGCGCTGCGTAACGCGGCCATTGTCTACCTTCAGTTGAACTCCTGGTATTTTACTAGAAATTTACCTGTGTAAATCGCTTCCACTGCGGGAGTTTAGCTTGGAATTAGACAGCATATATTTTAATGATTAACTGAAATGTGCCGTGTTGTGCCGGCTTAGAATAGTATCACCCCATTTCTTTCCCGTGGGAGTCGTAAGAGGCGACTAAGGGACTCAAGGGTGTGTATTGCAATTTTAGGCGATGGGCTGACAACCTGTCACTATAGCGATACACAATTTTCCGAATGACCCTCGACCAACATTTGTCAGACGTGGTGTAAATGGCCGTTTTTATGCGGCTGTTTAAGCTCTGCGTACCCCGCACGGGATTATAGGCGTGATATGTGTATGTATATATTATCGGGATTGGGTGTTCTTTATGTGTGTTTACCGAACCCGTAATGGGAAATCCTAGTGTGGGCTATGAATGTGTTTTAAATTAAAGCTGTGCTTCACAATCTACATGATTTGTCAAACAGTTTCTATTAAAGATGCACTGACTAGTCGCCGACTCGGAGAAGCCGAAAAATAATCGGCGACTAGTCGGCTGAATAGCCAATTAGGCTATAAAACGACATTGACTTTTAATATAATAATTATAAATGAAAATAAGTAAAGGAAAGTATGGTAGCGTCCGCCGGGACTTGAACCCGGGACCGTGGGGTACCGTCCGCCCACTGCTCTGCCGAGCTACCGGTGCCTCGACTGACTCTTCCAAAATTTCAATCTCTTGGTACTCGTCTCGAAGTGACGTACAAGCAGGTGCAAAAAAAAACAATTACTTATTTTCATTTATGTGACGCGATTTCTTTTTAACGTCACCAAAGTAATGATCGGCTCAGCTTCGGCTCGGCATTTTTGTGGTCGGTGACTATTTGGCTGATTTTAAGTCGATTAGTCGGTAGTCGGCTAGTCGACCAAACCCATGGCCAGTGCACCTCTAGTCCTCTAGTTTCTATTCAAATCTGGGTGAATATGCATGATAAAGTAAACCTTTTGTCGCAACATAAATACTGCAACTGCAGCTGACGTGGCTTCATTCTTTTTAGCATAAATCTAGGACGAGAACAGTTTTAAACAAAAGAAGAAAACAATGTTTTAACGCGATGGAAGTTTCTTACTTACCTACTGAAATATCCGTGGTTCTTTTTCAATAGAAGGCATATTGTTAAAAACGTTTTATATAGGATCCGGGTTCGATTCTCAGTGGGGCACTTATAAAGCTGAAATTTATCACTTTGTGAATTTGTTCCCAGTCTGGTTAGGAAATTGCAGGCTGAACCACTTGATTGACCGAAAAGAAATGGTTCCGTGCTTCGGAAGGCACGTTAAGCCGTCGGTCCCGGTTGTTGATTGTCCGAAAAGAAATGGTTCCGTGCTTCGGAAGGCACGTTAAGCCGTCGGTCCCGGTTGATGTCTATGACAACTTAGACGGTGGTTGTTACACAACCATGTCAGAGTACCTACTACTACTAGTAGTAGGCGATTAAAAAACTCAGATTCATCGGGTCGTTGGACAACTCGGTGTCCCTCACGAAAAGAAGAAGAAGACACACATTACGTAGCTACCTCAAAAAATCTACATGTACTAGAAAAAAATCTACTAACGGAGTATTCTGACTACGTTTCATAATCGACTCCACCTTTGGCATATTCTGCCCTTGGCAAAGATTTAACTCAAGAGCGCAAATATAAGATACATAACATGTTTGGTAGGTTTTTGATATTTTATAGTGTAAATAAGCGCGTCTCTGTTTCAGTTTGGCTTGGTATAGATAAGATTTTTGTTTATAACTATTGTAATAAATAATAAAAATAAAAACATACTGGATACTAGCAGTATCTAATATTTAATTTCTCGATTTTATTCTTTGCCCAGGACAGAATGCCGAGATGCTCGTCAAGTTACATTTTTAAGAGATCAACGTATGCCGTGTGATGCCGGCTTAGAATAGCATCACCCCATTTCTTTCCCGTGGGAGTCGTAAGAGGCGACTAAGGGACTCGAGGGTGTAACGTTCTAATTTAATTGAATTATTATTTTGTATAATGTGATGAATTGATGATGATACCATTGTACGGGGTGTGGGGACAGCCAGCCCTCCGAATACTCATAAGGTGCATGCAGATCATGAAACTGAACAACTTTCCCCTAGGAACATATGTCAGGAAACGACAAAAAATATTCGATCTCCCATACAAAATCACGATCAGCTGACTGCATTTACTATGGGAAGTCCAATTTTTTTTTTAATTTTTTTGAAATAATTTTTTATTGTTCAGTTACATGGTCTGAATGCACCCTGTCAGTATTCGGAGGGCTGTCCCTTACACCCCGTATAGTGAAATGACGTCTTATTCCCACGGGAACTACTACTAAGTCTACTTTAGTACTGCCGAGTATTGGAAATAAAAAAATATTGAAGGAATTTTTCCGTATCAAATGTTTTGACTTTTAACATTTATAGGTCTGTTTGTTAGAAACGGTGAATCATCCTGCAGTGCGGTTTTCCCTAATGAGAGGCAATTTTAACTTCAGAATCATTTTCGTACAATTTACTGCGTATAATAGAACAATTAGTTAATACGCTTTTAACAGTACAATGAGGTCAATTCGGGATTTAAATTTTCCTTACTTGCCTTAAATTAGTGCTGTCACTTTCCGTCAAATAGGTTTAGAAAAGGCTAGAAGATATCTAAGTCCTGTCATTTTTAAAAACGTCAAGGGTTTTTTCGCCTTTCCTAGTCAATTTAGTCGCCATTGTTTTGATTGTCGCCTTATTTTGACAAATAACACGTATTTTGCATGAAATTATAAGACATGACACGACTAAAATATCTCCTATCCTTTTCTAAACCCATTTAACGGAAAATGACAGCACTAATTTAAGGCAAGTAAGGAGAATGTACATTCCGAATTGTGGCCTATATCATACAAAATACGTCAAAATAACGTAGGTAGTATACATGCAAAATATCCCTTCAAAATGTAAGTAATTTGATTACAGCAAGCCTAGTTTAGTTTATTAGTTAACCGCGTACCTATCTCCTTTCTACTTATAAACAGACTAGCTGTTACCCGCGGCTTCGCCCGCGTACTCATAGAGTTTTATTAATTAGTTGTGTATTCTAAACGACACATCGTAAGGCGAACAACTGTGTAAACTGGGAGGGCACTAAAATCACTATTCACCGATACACAGACGACACTACACTGGAATGGTTCACTTCCTTGAAAAAGTATATAATTTGTGGTACCTGGGCGCTACCATCACTAATACAGGCTATTGTAAAATCAAGTAATGAGGCGCAAGAATGATCCTTGAGTTCTTTTGCCACTTTGCACTCATGATCACTGGAAAAGTCGATGGCAAACGACCAAGAGGTTTCAGTACAATTAGGTGGTCTCATTAAATACACTCAGCGCTCTATGTCGCCAAAGATACGCAGCGATGGAAAAGAATCCTGAATGAGAAAAATATTTCCCATCAGGGGAATTACGACCTTCAATAATGAAGATATTACGACGCTAGAAAGAAGATTATGACACATTTATAGTGTAAGGAAAAACAGGCATTTAATGTTAAAAGTAAAGATAACGTAATTTTAATAGAGACGCAGTCACTAAACCGGAAAAATTATCGTGAGTAATATGGAAGACATATCTTGATGGAGAGCGCGTATACAAAAATTGTCTTTCAAAGGGGAGGGATTTATGCTTTTACAGTGTTTCGGAGCGTTTGTTTCCAGAAGAGTGTTAAAGACATAGTACACAGCTTAATGGACACAGAACAGAGCACTATTTTAATACGCTATTGTAAACGATATTGTAAGTTTTACCATCTGGGGATAAAATGAAGAGGTTCTGAGCATTGGACACACGCGAACATGCTACATATAGCTGGCCATGAGAGAAGCACGGTTTTTCTAAGTGGACCCCCGCTACCTTTAAAGTTTGTCCCTGCGCTTTGTTGATTGTCATTGCGAAACTAAGCTTGATAGGAAATTGCAGCCTCTTGAATTGGAATGGAAGATCTGTGGGAATAATTGGGATCCGTGGTATTATTACATTTTCACCCTTGCCAACGCCGGTTAAGATGGTGGCTCCAATTATGTTCCGTCCTAGTTGTGTCACACGAAGTCTCGTTCCATTACATAATCGAGGGGCATCTAAATTTCGCATAAGCATGACTGGAACGCCTACTTTTAATTGCAGCTTATGTGAGGGCACACCTGACAACTCCAATGAATTTAAAAACTCGACGGGGTATGAAGTGCTCTGTTCTGTGTCCATAACCGTGTCTACTTGTATATAGCTTTAATTTTTTTTTAATATTCCTGCTATTTTGAAATTTTTATTACATACAAACATGCTCCAAGAAGACATGAAAGAAAGGAGTGGGTATGTAATCAAGGATTTGAAAACCTATATTAGCTCCAAACCAAATTAACTTGGGGATGGATGTTCTTGGATTGGAATTATAATAATATGAATACGCAGTATAATGATTTTGCCTAGTCTTCAATTTTCAGGACTATGGTACCAAAAAATTTAAGTTTATTATGTGTCTTCGCAAGTATACGCAGGGCAAACTTACTGTGCTAAAAATGGTTATTATTATAGAAATGGACTTTCAAATCATGTTTAACTGTAGAAATTAACTTTACTACTGTGGTAAGAAGTATCTCAAGTACATACCCACATCACCCTTAAAGCCACATTCATATCCCAAAACTCATATTCAAGAGACATTCTCATAGTAGTGCTATACAGGGTGTAAGTGACAGCCCTTCGAATACTGATTGGGTGTATTCAAACCATGAAACTGAACAACCTGCCATAGATTAAATTCTTTTTTTCTATATCCCATACAAAATCACAATCAGCTCACTGCATTTACTATGGGAATATCAGTATTCGGAGGGCTGTCCCTTACATCCTGTATATACATCTTTTTTATGTGGTATGGATGTATTCTATGCTACACAATAATCAGTTTTCCGATGGGAAAAATATGTTTTTCCGAGATAAAAAGTAACCTATGACACTCACCAGCTTTTCATCTAACTGCTTTCCAAAAAAAAAATGCTTTACATCGCTGCATGATACTCATTTATGTATGTAGTATGGATGTATTCTATTGCTAAACATTAATCGGTTTTCCGAAGGGAAAAATATGTTTTTCCGGGATAAAAAATAACCTATGTCACTCACCAGCTTTTCATTTAGCTGCTCTCAAAAAAAAAAATGCTTTACATCGCTGCATGATACTCATCTATGTTCGTAGTATGGGTGTATTCTATTGCTAAACATTAATCGCTTTTCCGATGGGAAAAATATGTTTTTCCGGGATAAAAAGTAGCCTATGTCACTCTCCAGCCTCTCACCTAACTGCACACCTAAAAAACACTGCATGATATCGCTCTGTTGTAACGTGAAAGACAAACAAACAAACAAACAAACAAACAAACACACTTTCGCATTTATAATATTATAAGTAATAAGTATGGAAGTATGGATGAATACGCAGTATAATGATTTTGCCTAGTCTTCAATTTTCAGGACTATGGTACCAAAAAATTTAAGTTTATTATGTGTCTTCGCAAGTATACGCAGGGCAAACTTACTGTGCTAAAAATGGTTATTATTATAGAAATGGACTTTCAAATCATGTTTAACTGTAGAAATTAACTTTACTACTGTGGTAAGAAGTATCTCAAGTACATACCCACATCACCCTTAAAGCCACATTCATATCCCAAAACTCATATTCAAGAGACATTCTCATAGTAGTGCTATACAGGGTGTAAGTGACAGCCCTTCGAATACTGATTGGGTGTATTCAAACCATGAAACTGAACAACCTGCCATAGATTAAATTCTTTTTTTCTATATCCCATACAAAATCACAATCAGCTCACTGCATTTACTATGGGAATATCAGTATTCGGAGGGCTGTCCCTTACATCCTGTATATACATCTTTTTTATGTGGTATGGATGTATTCTATGCTACACAATAATCAGTTTTCCGATGGGAAAAATATGTTTTTCCGAGATAAAAAGTAACCTATGACACTCACCAGCTTTTCATCTAACTGCTTTCCAAAAAAAAAATGCTTTACATCGCTGCATGATACTCATTTATGTATGTAGTATGGATGTATTCTATTGCTAAACATTAATCGGTTTTCCGAAGGGAAAAATATGTTTTTCCGGGATAAAAAATAACCTATGTCACTCACCAGCTTTTCATTTAGCTGCTCTCAAAAAAAAAAATGCTTTACATCGCTGCATGATACTCATCTATGTTCGTAGTATGGGTGTATTCTATTGCTAAACATTAATCGCTTTTCCGATGGGAAAAATATGTTTTTCCGGGATAAAAAGTAGCCTATGTCACTCTCCAGCCTCTCACCTAACTGCACACCTAAAAAACACTGCATGATATCGCTCTGTTGTAACGTGAAAGAAAGACAAACAAACAAACAAACAAACAAACAAACACACTTTCGCATTTATAATATTATTAGTAAACAGATACGACTGACAGACATACGTACGAAAACACTTTATTACTAAATTTTACCGGGTAAAATCCAGAACAAATATCAAAAATACGGTTTTTATTTTGTCCTATACAATAACGACAATCAGTTATATATTGCGTTGCGTCTTGGAAATGTACAAAACTTATGCTATCTCTCTACCTTAAGACTGCTGGAAAAGATTTCTTTTTAGAATTAAGTAGTACATGTTGTGTTGTTTTTCTTTAATTTAATTGTCCTGTTTTATCTTGTGTGCAATAAACAGTTAAATAAATAAACGCGAAATAGTTGCCACCGTTAATTGTTTTGATTGTCAATTAAAAATTCAAAAACCAATAAAAAGCAGATTGTTTTATTTTGGAATAAATCTATCGTATAGATAGGATAACAATTTGTCCGTCGCAGATTTTTGGATATTTGTTGTGAATTTCAAGACATTAATTTATAACAGGTGAGGGCGCCACTGGACGATTGGATTTAGCTTTGGTTACGAATTGAATTGCCATTCTCCTGTTTAATCCTGACGACGATCTAATCCAAACTCAAAGCCCCAATTTACGCCCGAGGGAGTATTTTGATCTCCAACTTGCGGTATAGCTAAGATCGCCGGCTCTTATCATATTGGTACCAACAACAGCACCTTGAATACCCTATTATACTGGACTTCCTAAAGGCTCCTATGAATAACTACTGCAGTTTGTCCGTTTGAAATAGCAGTATGAATCACTGATAAGTAAAACAACTGGGTATAAGTATAAGTATAAGTAGAGAGTGTCAAGGAACGTAAAAGTGCTGACTACGTAATGTAATTTCAGTGTTTGCCCCGCTAGGGTAACAGTACAAGTGGCTTATCGTAGAGGACAAAACGTATGCGAGTTTTGTCAAGTCATATAGCCAGAGTAGCTAAACGTAGAGGACTCATGTGGGTTTTTGTCATTGAAGTGATCGATTCCTCGCATATAAAATAAGCATCAGTAAATATAGACACTATCGACTGGCAAGACGATTAATTTTTGAACAACGATAGTCGGAAAATGAAGACCTTTTAAAAATATTGACTTCAATTTGAGACATATTTCTTTTACTGGTGATGGTAGCGTAGAGTTTAATGCCGTGTGATTATTCTAGCCAACCTCGAGGCAGTGCCTATATTTTTATATCCCGCCCAAGGCGGTTTCTATCAGGACAATACAAAATGATTATAAAAGAAGTAAATTGTGTTATACTAATTTCTTTTTTTACAATGACGGATCATGGCGTCGATAAGTGATAGTACATCCTACATTGAATAAAATTTAAGTAAATTTCATTTCGAAGTTAATTTGCGCATAACTACGTCACCTAAGAAAAACTTGCGGTATTTATTAGAACAGCAATAAGTCTTCCCCTCGTACTGTAATGTATGAAACTACAAGTATACAGGTGAAATTCTTAGTACATTGCGTAGCCGGGTAATATTCTTGGTATTATAATAGATAACCGACTACGCAATGTAAAGCAAACTTCGAATTTTACCTGTAAAATTGTAGCCTGTGGTTTGAAAGTATCGGGCACAAGTATCTACTGTAGTCAAACAGAAACAGATATAAAAAGGTACATACGCTGCATATGGATGTGCTGCTTGGGCATCTTGTAGTCTGGCGGGTAGCATCGCTCGTAGAATGCCAGGTCGGTCACCTCGCATACTTCTGGTGTTGGTATGATCAGCCCCGTGCCGGAGATTGCCCTCTGGAGATGGTGTTCCTGTGGACAAC
Organism: Tuta absoluta; assembly: GCA_027580185.1. NCBI lineage: Eukaryota > Metazoa > Arthropoda > Insecta > Lepidoptera > Gelechiidae > Tuta > Tuta absoluta. The sequence continues at coordinate 3,747,243 of JAQAHW010000046.1, forward strand.
AATGGTTAAATGTAAATACTTGATATCAACATTAAGAAGCGGAGCTTCTGGCAAGTATGTTTTTCTTGCTAACTTAAAGTTTGATTCATAGAATAAGGCGAAATTGGACAACATACCTATGTATAGTGTCATATTATGTACCCTGTAAAATTGTAGCCTGAAGTTTGATTATTATCAATTAGTTTGATTATTATCAAACTACAGGCTACAATTATACAGGTGAAATTCGATGAGCGTTGCATAGTTTGTTAGCCATTATAATACCAGGGCCCCGATTCTCTTATTTTTTAGTCATTTTAATGCCATAGAAACTCAATTGTTATTCTAATACCATAGTGATTCCTCTACTTCAAAATGTAATACGAAACGACCAAAACCATCTAATTACCACTCTCTGAGACGCTTGTTAAGTAGCGGAATACAACCCCAGAAGTATTAACCGGCTACGCAATGTACTTAGAATTTCACCAGTAGACTTGCAGCCAGTAGTTTCGTAACATAGGACACTAGTGTCTTTAAGATACGTAACGTAGGTTGTTATATCTTCAACAGCGCAAACTCTTAATAGGTTTTTAAAGTTAGTCTTGCTTTTGTCTCCATCATGAGATCCGTCTTATTCTATTTGTTAACAATTTCCTAACTTCTAAAGTAATTCTCAAGTTTATCGAGTCAGGATCAGGAGTAATTTTCCTGGCTAAGGTAATTGAAAAGGGTAAATAAACATATTTGAAAAAAAAATATGGATCTAATAGTATAACAGTACTATTAATAGCACTAAGATTTACACATTTATTGGATAAACTTATATGGGTTTTCATAGAAATATTTAAAACTATTTTTCCGTAGCAGTGACATGTCACGTCGGGCAAATGGTCTAGATAGATATAGATACATGTAAAGCCTTACTACCAACATTGTTCAAACAAGTGTTCAACAAGCGTCTATAATTTTAGTGATAAGGCCCAAACTGTCTCCCTAGAAGTGGCGAGGCCAAGTGGAGCAAATAAGCTCCAATGTCAAGCGAATTGTAAATACCTAGGGACATGAAAACTTTCCAGACTATATTACGAGGTATTGATATTTGACGGTTCAGATTTTATAAATACATACATATCACGCATATAATCCCTTGCGGGGTAGGCAGAGCGCAAACAGCCGCAAAAAACGGCCATTTACACCACGTCTGACAAATGTTTGAGGGTTATTCGGAATATTGTGTATCGCTATAGTGACAGGTTGTCAGCCTATCGCCTAAAATTGCAATACACACCCTCGAGTCCCTTAGTCGCCTCTTACGACTCCCACGTGAAAGATATGGGGTGATGCTATTCTAAGCCGGCATCACACGGACATCAACAGATTTTGTTGTTCAATATTTCCCCTTCTAGTGGTGTGGGACAACCGAGTCGACGTGAGGTTCTCTTTCCTTGGGGCAAGTTGTTCAGTTTCATGAACGGGTTCACTCCTTAAAATATTAGCAGCTATTTGTTAAGTGAAACACAATTCACTAAATCAGAAATGTCGGTAAAAACTGGTTTTACGACCGGTCACGGTCTGCCTTCCCCGTAAGGCATATAGGCGTGATGTGCATGCAAGCGTATCATAGCTGAATCTAATCTCTCCGATCTGATATTTATGGTTATCCTTTATCGGCTATGACGCAACGGTCGTGTGATATCAATTGCAAACGCATTCGACGGACGATGTGGCGCAGTGGTAGTGCGTCTGCCTGCGAAGCAGAGGTTCCGGGTTCTATTCCTGGTGGGGGCACTCACTAAGTGGATATTATCACTGCAGGCTGAACCACCTGATTTCGAAAAGAAAGAAGCACGGAGCCATCTTTCTTTTCGGATGATTCAGCCTGCAATGTCCTAAATAGGCTAGGAAAAAAATCCTAGGAAAGTGAGTGTCCCACCGGGAATCGAACTTGATACCTTTGCGCCGCAGATAACCGCACTACCACGGCGCCACATAAGCCGTCCTCCGACTATTAACATCTGATTGATAACAATATTTAGTTCCGTTTGTTTTGAAGTAATTCGTCGACCCGTCTCTGTCTGAGTACTAGCCAGCCAAAGTGCCTGCAAAGACACACAAATACACAATAGTCACTATGAAATGCGCTCACTACTGTTGTATTATTTTTAGCAATTTTTCTTCTTTTTATCTTTTACACTACCTACACTTTACTTTAAGTTTTATTTCTGCTCGGACTTGTTTCCCGCTTTAACTCGCGGGTGACAGCTGAAAACCAGTGTTGCCTCTTGGCTAAATACACTGAGCTTTAGCCCTTTCACATCACTGCAGCACACCTGTGTGCATTTTGTGAGATAAATAATTTTAAGAATTTGCATTTTATATAATTTTACGTGATTATCTATAAATGTAAATGTGTGTGATGCAGAAATATGAATAAAGCATTTTATCTATCTATCTATCTATCTATCTACTAAGATGGAGGTCGCTACACAACCATTTCATAGGTCTACGTAGTTACTTGTTAGTTGTTACCTAGTGGCGGTTTAAAAGATCCAAGACCACGGTTTATCGTAAATATCGTTTTCGGTTAAGGCACAGGGTTAAGCTACCGTTATTATATCGGTACTGGTATACGTAAAAAGGTTATTTATGGATTATGATACCGGTAGAAAGAAGGCAGAGAAAAGCGGTACCGCTATCGAAATTAATTTGTTATAAATTATCTTCATTGCGCTCTATGAGGCGAAGATGTGATCTCGTAGGAGATGTACATAGAAAACCGCACTAACTGTAAAAAATAACGGTAAAATTTCAGTACAGAAACGTTATGATATCGCAATATTTCGGTATGACGTCATGACCTTTACCGTTTTGGCCGATATAATTTCGGTTATTCAATCTCAGCGATTGAATGACCATCGGGTCGTTCGTCAACTCAGTGTCCCACACAACAGAACAACCTGGTTCTATAGGATTTCTTTCGCCAATATAATAATCATTTGTTAACGAGGTCCCTTCTACTTGTTACTTCTTATCTAGATCATATCAATAATTTGTTTCGTTTGTTTTCAAGTAAACGCCGACCTATTTCCGGCGGTGAAATACAGTGACAGTAGCAATTCACGTGATTGCTTCGAAAACAAATGTCGACAGGTATTTTAATTAGTAGAAGCCTTGCTTAGTTTGGGGCTAGATGGCGCTGTGTGAATTGTCCAGATGGTTTATTTACTTTAATTGTAAAGGGAAACTGGATGATGTCCAATCGGTTCTGATTTACGGCCTCATATTTTGGGGTAACTCTACGGATGTCTCACAGGCTTTTATTGCGCAAAAGCGTTGTGTCAGAGCCCTGGAGGGATTGGCCCAAATAGACTCATGTAAACCTCTGTTCAGAAAATACAAGATTCTACCACTTCCATGCCTTTATGTTAAAGAAGTAGCTATGTTTGTAAGGAAAAATCTGGTCATGTATGAATCTAAAAGCAAGTTAAACAAAAATCTGAGAAACAATCATAAGCTTCTGCAATCTGGTACACACCTTTCTGAATTTTATCATAAAAGTATATTTTATATGGCTGTAAAAGTTTATAATAACATCCCAGATGAATTTAAAGTATGTGAGGTAAACCAATTTAAACACAAAGTTAATTCTTGGTTACAACAAAAGCTGTTCTATACCGTTACAGAATTTCTGGAGAATCGCGGCAAATTGTGATGAGTTTTATGACATTATTAATTATAATACATAGATACTAATCATAGGATATTTAAATTTGGGTAATGTGACATGTGTAAAATATTAATAAATTATGTTTAATTTGATACAAAATAAAATTGACTTAGCAATTAAACTAACTTAGTTCTAATTTATAATGTTAACGTCTTTTTAATTTAATTAATGAGATTGTGTGATTATTTGTAACTTTGTTGGTCTTTGTATATGTCACGTATGTTCTAACTAATCTTCCACTGGTAGTTAAATCTAAATATATTGTTATGAATTATTTTTTCATAATTAACAGATTTAATAACTAAATATAATATTGTACACCTAATTAGGTAGCTGTAAAGATACTTATAAATGCATTTTCGACCTTGTAATACTTATGGCTAAACAATAAATCATTTGAACTTTGAACTTTGACGATAAAGAGAGATCGTGCCCTATGGCGTAAGCTGGGGTAGGCCTACGTCCAGCAGTGGACTACAATAGGCTGATGTATGTTTGTAAAAGGAAACTTATGCGAAACTGTACTTATTTATACATGAAATTTCAGTTTGTGTTGATGCCCCAAGCATAGAGTAGAAATCACATAGAGATGACACTCCCGCTCCAGACGCGCTCAAGGTCAATCCGTCTGGCTGTCTCTTAGAGAACAATTCAGTCGGGAGTGCGCTTCGCCGCGGAAACGTTCGTCGTGCGGGTCGAATTTTAATTTTTTGTGAACAATTTAGCAATGCCGAATTAAGTTGAGTTTTTTTAATTTGCCTAAAGATGAGCCAAGGTAAGTGATGATTTTACAGTAAATACCTAGGTACCTACCATTCGTTATCATACGTAATTGTTGTGTTAACTCCTATTTTTACTTACGTAGGTACCTAGTTTCCATTTTCTAATTTAAACATTTAAACTACCTAGGTGCCTAAGTACTGTTAGCAGATAATGATAAATAAGCACATTCGTATCGTAGATATGTTTTTTGACGTATGTTTTTTACCTATTAACAATAAAATGGTAAGGTAAGACTTTAAAACGGGTAAATACTTTGTTCACACGGGAAAACTGTTAGCAGCGGTCGCAACCGCTTGACTGGCCGCTAGTCTGGAATAAAATTATTGGCACGTGACAGCCCCGACTTAAAGCGCGGGAGAGTGCGGGGCGTTACGGGCTGCGGGGGGAAGTAGGTATTCAAAGCGCGGCTTTTGGGGCCCAGACAAAGGAGTTTCGTTTCTATACGCCAGTATTATTATCTATTCTTATGCCCCAAGTTTCTAGTCTTTATGTGTATATGTAGCACAAATTATGTATTTACTACTTATACACTATTTGTGCTACCTATTATCTGTGTAATCTGTGGTATTAGCGAATATACATAGGTGGGTACTTTTTTATGTACTGAGTTCATCACTACATAATATATAATGAAGTTTACAATAATATTGCTTACCGTGGCTGTCGTTATGAATGCTTTGATTTTTAAAACGCGACGGATTTCGATGCAGTCTTTTTAAATTTATAATTTAAATGGAAAGTTTTTGAGTGTCAATACCGCGGGAAAAAACTTATTCCTGTATGAAAACAGGAAGCACGTAAAGCACTTGGCGGGTAACGAGTATAAAAACGCTACCCGTGTTCGTCCCTATGTATGTTAAGATCTTTAAAACTATGCATCTGATTTATACATTAAGTTTCTCAGGAGGAAGGTTTATATCTATAATTCCTTTATATAATTTCGAGATTCGCTTTGACCTACCTATTTTCAAGCTTTTTTCCCTCTTCATACGACCGTCATACCTACTTGAAAGTCTGAAGCTTAATGATCTATCTACATTAAGGGCCTGTTCTACCGAAACTTTAGGTATTTCACACGTCCAGGCGATTTGCGTTCGCGTTACGGGCGAGCCTTTTTGAAATGAACTTCGGTGACCTTTGGCGGCGGGCTAGAACGCCACAGTATACAAAAGTGAATGAGTCTAAAGTAAATTTAATTTTAATTCCTTTTTTTAGGTAAGTAGGTAGGTATATTACAGGTATTGAAATGAAAACGGTAAGGTCTTGTAGCAGGCCTCTTTCAGTCTATTTACTTGCACGCGATAAGTACCTACTAGACTGGAGGAAAATTCGCAATAACTGTTCTAGTTTCCAAGTTAGTTATTTGTCACTTCATACGCGATAGCTAAAACACGTATCGTTGGATTTGTCATGATCTCCTGATGATGGATTAGCCCGTTTTAATTTCAATAAATGGTACACTAGGTATCTATGACGTCACAAAGATCCGATTTGAACATATGACGTATAATTTTAAAGAGAAAAAAACATAAATATGTTTTTCTTCTAATTCTCATATATACTTAATATTTTTTTCTTCTATACTCACTGAGGTTGACATGCCAAAGTTTAGGAAATTTAATTTTAACAATGAATTAACATTAGACTTTTAGTAATTAAAACAAAATTTCTAACTGTTTTTGTAAAATAGGTATCGCGCCCAGTACTGCGCTGCACCGGCGAAAACTTAACTAACAGGCATGAGTAAAACTTTATATTATTGGACTCAAATAAAATCAAAACTAGTATATTTACAAAAATAAAATAAAACTACGAATTACAAAAAAAAGTGTACATATCGTTTGTGCACATGCTTACATATAAAAATCTCATTACAACATTACAATTCTATTGCATGCATACTATGTCACCCAAATTACTTGCATGTATTGTACGTACTTTTTACCGAATAAAGTAAATGCAAAACGTAATAAACAAGAGTTACCAATTTTCTTCTTTTCGTGAAGGACTCCGAATCAACAAACGACGTAGCTAACCCTGGTGTCAGAGTTTTTCAACCGCCTTCTATTATAACTATTAGGCCTTTAACGTGGTTAACATTATTTTGTAAAAAGATGGAATGATAATCCATCATTTCGACATCTAGTGGGATTTAAATATTTCTCTGCTACATTATAATGCAACACCTTCCACTGCACTCACCAACCCGCCTATCAAGCGTGCGGTGAGCATGGCAAACACCCTCTAATGCCAGGAGACCTATGTCCAGCAGTGGACCGTTGTGGTTGTTGATGATGTTAATATCCAAATATTATAGGTCCCTTTTTAAAATGTTAGCATATCTAGTAGCCGCCCTTAGTTTTTCTTTCCGTTGTTATACTGCATTAAATATACTGTGGCACTAAGAGGGTAACAAATAAATTGAAAAATCAAATCACGTCGCACGTCGAGCAGAGCACCAGCACAGGTCCAGCCTCCGTAAGCGCCACCGCGCGACTGACGAAGCCCGCGGAGCCGCGCCCCTCGCCTTTTTGTAGGTATTTAGACATCATATTTCATAAAGTAGCACTACAACATTCAAATCATCGATTTTTACTCGATAATTGATTAATCTAAGGGGTATTATAAAAAAAATCTCAATAAGATTATTATTTTAAGCATAATATCGTAATGAAATTTTGAATAGAGGCAACTTTGGTCTTTTTTACTATCGAGCGAATTTCATCTGATTGTGTAATTGAAGTCGAATTTTACTCTGTTAGATCCCCAACTGCAACATATATTTTTTTCAATATTTTACGACTCTTTTCTATTGAGTAATATCGTTTTAAAAAACGGCATTTGAGGTATAAGGCGCTCTTAAGTAAGTCGTTCAAAGAACATCCAACTAAGTATGATTGCCTACTAAAGTTAAGCTGTTAAAACAAAGATGAAACTTTATTTTGTGCTGCATTTTGGTAAACGTGGTTTTTATTGACATCGATGAAAATGTACCTCATTTATCGAAAATCTGTTTTGCTCAGATTTCGATTGTAGGTACTTGAGATTATTACAAGCATGTCAATTTCGTAATAGTAATAGTAACATTCGCGATCCCCTTAAACTTTAACAAGTACACCCAATCAAGATTTAGAAATAAATTAAACTTCAGATTAAATTGCTTCCATATTTTCGGCAACACGATTCAAGCTGAGAGTTAATCAATACTGTGACCGAAATCATATGAAGGGGAAAAATAATAATTACAGTAGCTTCCTGAAATTGTGGGTTCGATCCCCACAAGACAAATATTTGTTAAGTAAATTTAGGTATTTGTGTTTAGTCTGGTTGTTTTCTATGTATAATATGTATTTTGTTATTTACAAAAAAAGGTATGTAAGTATCACAGTAATTATTAATAACAGCTAGTTAGTTCCCATAGCATAAGAATAGATATTAATACTGGCGTATAGAAACGAAACTCCTTTGTCTGGGCCCAAAAGCCGCGCTTTAAATACCTACTCTCCCCGCAGCCCGTAACGCCCCGCACTCTCCCGCGCTTTAAGTCGGGGCTGTCACGTGCCAATAATTTTATTCCAGACTAGCGGCCAGTCAAGCGGTTGCGACCGCTGCTAACAGTTTTCCCGTGGGAACAAAATAAACTTTTTGTTGCAGTATAGCAGTGATAAGTAGGTACCTACTTACCTTCGTTAAAAAACATACCTACGATACGAATGTGCTTATTTATCATTATCAGCTAACAATGACTTAGGCACCAAGGTAGTTTAAATTAGAAAATGGAAACTAGGTACCTACGTAAGTAAAAATAGGAGTACACACAACAATTACGTATAATAACGAATGGTAGGTACCTAGGTATTTACTGTAAAATCATCACTTACCTTGGCTCATCTTTAGGCAAATTAAAAAAACTTAGATGCGAAGTCTTCCTCGAATCACTTTTGCAGCCATACACACCACAATAATTCGGCATTGCTAAATTTTTCACAAAAAATTTAAATTCGACCCGCACGACGAACGTTTCCGCGGCGAAGCGCACTCCCGACTGAATTGTTCTCTAAGAGACAGCCAGACGGATTGACCTTGAGCGCGTCTGGAGCGGGAGTGTCATCTCTATGTGATTTCTACTCTATGCCCATAGTACAATCTATGCTTAGTATGGGGCTAGACGGCGCTGTATGATTTGTCAAGGATACTTATTTATTTGAACTGAAACCATTTAAAAAGAATTTTCTATTTATGCCATACAATAAATAGCAATGTAGGTATCGTAAAATATGACTAAGGTACATGAAAACATGCTTTTGTAAGTATCATTAATACCCCTCGATTAGGTAATCCCTTGTACATCATTGCACATTTGTGGCTGTTGATCACATCTAATATCACATCAACCTATATAGCAGTCCGCTGCATAAGCCATACTCTCCCGTTTTCGCCATCCAGTCGCTAAAAGCCACCCTCTTTAAATCATCAGTCCATCTAGGTAGGAGGGCGTCTAACGCTACGCTTACCGTGGCATTGCTCTATTTTAGAACTGGCTTGCTCCGCCTGCTTGTTGGCTGTTAGTGATGGATGAAAAAGATTATAAGTATGTAGCGTAGAAGTTGTCTAATTCTCTTAGTTGTTTACATGGTAGCAGTAACACGAACAAAGAAATTAATATACCTTAACTTCCTAACAACGTCCAGTACCTACCGAATGCGAATATTTGCTATCGACATTATGAATATGAATATTAAGTTTTTGTCTATGGTTTGTCGGCAATCTCGAGAACGAATTCGTTAACACGAGGTGAAATCGATTGCAGGAATTGCCGACAAGAACCGAATGAATCTAAACTGAATCCGAAGCGTCACACCACTATGGTTTGCTGGTAAATAAAAACAAGTTGTTTTAAGGTAAGTGCGATTTATTAAGATGACCAAATCTATTTTTCTTCTTTGATTTCAACTTAACCTTATATCGTCTTTAAAACAAATGTTTTTATCTGGTGTTCATATTCGCAAAACCTTAGCACATATTTTGCGAATGCGAATGCCCAAATATTCGCGAAAGCGAGTGCGAATATTGGTAACATCATTAGTACTTATTTTTTTCCGCTCAGTAATGTGTAGGCGGGCAGACGAGATCGATGGTCGCCATAGTGATAAGCCAGCCGCCGACAGTTTCAGTCGATACGATATACCAAGGTAAAAATATGATATTTACATACTTAATGAGCAGAGTAATTGATTTGCCGTATGATGTCGGCTTAGGATAGCATCACCCCATTTCTTTCTAATGGGTGTAAGAGGCGACTTAGGGACTGCATATTGCAATTAAAAGCGATGGTCTAAAAACCTGTCACCAAAGTGATACCTGATTTTTCTGAAACGGTCCTCAAATATTTGTCAGACGTGGCGATAGCGACCGTATTTTTACGCCCGTTTACGTTTAGCCTACCCCGCAAGGGATAAAGGCGTGATATGGCATGTATGTATATGTACATACAAAAATCGAATCCGAAAACTTTCTCAAATCTTTCTTACAAAGAGCTTGATTAAAGAATATCACAATTGAGAGTAAATTTTAGGGTTTGTCGCGTTCTGAACTTGTCCTTCCGAACCTAAAGCCCAACTTTACGACAACTTGAACCTGTCAAATGTAATTAGGACTCAAGTTCAGAACCACAAGCCTCAGGCTGGCCTCAGTCTTGCCTGGTATTATTAAACTACCATTAATCAAAGGTATCAAAATACACTGGATGATATTAATAGTAACTGTATCGAGGATCTGTGTATTAATTAACTTTATTGTACCACAAGCACATTTACAACAACAGTAAAAGAAGAAATAAAAACAAGAAACACAAAAGCGGACTTATCTCACTAAGGGATCTTTTTCAGTAAACCTTTTAGAGACTCAAGGATTTATAATTTGCAGGTAACCCACGGAACTTTAGAATAGTAACATTAACAGCCACAACAGTCCACTGCTGGACATGGGCCACCCCTATTGGGGGTATTGCCATATGAATTTGGTGAGCCACGCTTGGCAGGCAGATTGTCGAGCGCAGTTTATAATGCTACACACACAGGGAATGCTGCTGCCCGTTCCCTGGACGTTTGTATCCCTATATTTAAGTGACCAATATATACCTTTACCATTCTTTTGCCGTGCAATGCCGGATTAGGATAGCACCACCCCATTTCTACCCGTGGCTGTCGTAAAAGGGGACTAAGGGATGAATCCAGGGAAGGGCCAGCAGCGTTCTCTGTGAATACAACACCTTACACTGCGCTCGCCAATTCGCTTGCCAAGCGTGGTGATTATGGCAATTCTCCCCAGTAGGGGTGCCCCATGTCAAGCAGTGGACTGTTCAGGCTGTTAATGTTGTGTGGACAGTTTAAAAGCGCTGCACATTTTGTGAATTAGGGACAAAAACATTTTGGGACATGATGTATTTGGTTGTTCGTCGAATTAGTATCCCACAGGATAGAAGAAGAACTAGAATTCGATCCTCAATCCACCTATCATATATCACGGTTATCCATACCGTACCGTTATCTCAGTACGGAAAAGCCAGGATAATCCGGGATGTACATTTAATCCACGGTAAGGGGAGTTTTCACTAGGAAAACAACACGGCTGTTTTTTTGTATGTTCAAACCCGGCAACCAATGAGTCACCGCTAAAACAAAATTTGCGGTCTAGCTTACAAATAATAAGGGTGGAAGGCTCCGTAAGGAGCCGCCTGGCTCGCGACCACCATCCCACCGAAGTCTGGCGCCAAGTAGCAACCTGCGTTCCGTCAGTGTGTGGGAGTGCCAGTGCCTTAACAGGCTTCTTCTGGGTGAGCTCGCTCCATCTTAGACTCTGTCTCTGTCCTATGACCTAGACTAGAGTCAAGAGCAAACCCATCACTAATAAAAAAAATAAAAAAAAATAAACGTTTCGAGCTCTCTGTTTACCCTATGGTTGGCCGGTAGAGAATGCTGCGACGCATTAGGCCCGCCATTTGTACGTTTTGTGCAATAAAGTTTTATAAAATAAAATAAAACGTTAGGAAGTATATAGATATACTGTCCTGCCTTTTTAGTGGATCGGATATCAAACTCACGACCTTACAGATCCAGAAAACAAAGCTCAGACTATGGTGCGTTTGGTTTAATCTCATAAATAAAGGGCGTTAGTGATAGGTCATTTTCGGTCAGTTTATATTAGGGTTCAATGCCCTTTTTCACGTGATTAAGACTAACACACCAAAGTAGACTACATAAGCGGTTAATGTTGATGTTTCCTATCCGTCAAACAGCCTGACTCGGCGTAACGCTAACGATAATAGCCCGGACCAAGCTTTTATTGTCTCCTTCCTTGTCTTTTCACCAGTGCACGGAATGATCGATGGATAAACGGTATCACAAAAAGCGATAAAAAGCTTTTCTAAAGAAATATACCATACCAAGTAGCCCGATACAGATGGCATTATTTAAGGGCAAAAATTCTTCAGTCGCTTTTTTTTGTACGATTGCGTTATGTATGCCTGTAAAGCGTATATTACATTTGTTGACATCTTTTACGCTGGCGTTAATTTTCGATTCAATGTATGGCTCATTTATTCATTTTTTTTGTGTCTTTAATTAAATTAATATTAAAAATATACCAATATCGTCTATGCGACAGTTTACACAGTGTAAAAACCCAGGTTGAGTCGTTTTTATCCACTGCAAACGAAAGTATGTTAGCACCTAGGCTGACACAAAATAATAAATTGGGTTCGGATAATAGTCTAGAACATATAAACCAAATGTAAACAACTTTCATATTTTTGAAACATGAAAAGCAAGCCATACCGGGATAAAGTTAGTAAAAGGAAAATTACTGCGTCGCAAGTTATTTGTAGGGCTTCAAATGAATGTAGCGTGTTTTTGTGCATTTAGTTATGTTTTAGCGCGTTGCCGTGTGGTGCCTTATAATAGCATCACCCCAAGTCTACTCGTGGGTGTCGTAAAAACCTACTAAGGAATTATCATCCACGATAAAGGCAGCAGTGTTCCCTGTGATTTGAACATGTAGCACTGCGCGTGCCAGCCAATACGCCTGCTAAGCGTGGTGAGTATGGCAATACCCTTCGGTAGGGGGAGTCCCAAGTCCAGCAGTGGACTGTTGTGGCTGTTAATGTAATGGTAATGTTAGCATGTGGTAAATCTGAATCGGAGAAGTTTTAATGGTTTCTTTTTGGTCGCTCGTAAGGTCGCTCAAAACTTTTGAGCGTACCATATGAAGAACTTCTTATTATAACATCACGTAGTAAGTCGACAATGCTCTTATAACCCGGTCTTGAATCTACGGTACAAGGATAAACTCTTCGTAGGATATAATACTGTCTATATATCCTCCCCAAGAGAGTTGATCAATAGATATGTGGGTGTTATGCTACGTTCACACTATGCTCCGGCCCCCGCCGTTGCCGCGAATATTGCCCGCAAAACTCCTGCGGAAGAATCGACGCGAGTGAATGATCACATACTGCCGTCATACTCTTCTCACAGCAATGCAAGTGAGCGTGATAGCAATACATTCCACTCGCGCTTGTGCTGCCGTTTCTTTGACTCGCGCACGAAAAGTCGACATTAGCGGGAGCACGGACAGTGGCAGTGTAATGAAGAATAGCAGCGCGAGTAACCTGTTTCCATTCTCGCTTCCCTTACTATTTTCCTTTCAATATAGGCATAAAAGTGCTATATTAAGAGTATAGTTTGTCTTTTGGATAAAACGTTGCAATAGATTGCGTTCACGCGTCGTACGGCTGTTGCAGACTAAACATACGCTTTTGCGAGCGACTGCACTTTTCATAGAAATCCATAAATGAACCGTACGTAATTGAAATAAAGGTGGCATTGCCTAGAATGACATATGCCGCCGTTTGCCGACGAGCAACCGTGAGAGGCAATGTCACCTTTATTTCAATTACATCCATACATATATAAATCACACACACAAACAAACACACACACACATTTACACACACACACACACACGCGCGCGCACGCACGCTAACACACACACACACAATATACGCACACACATACACACACACACACACACACGCGCGCGCAACCAAGTATAATGGCATATAGAATTAAGATTTTTAGACTATTAGATTTTAAGTAAAGTTAGCGTTTAATTACTTCACTACTTAGTTTACATTTCATATTTTATTTAGACTCAAACAAATTTAAGATATGTCTTGAATACCTTCCTGTAAACTGCATTAGGGAAGAGCGGAATCTCCTGACACAGGCAACTTACGCTTAAAAGGAGGTTCCGGCCACTATAATTTAAGGTATATTTTATGTTACTGAAAATAAAATATTTTTATTTTTTATTTATTATTATTTACGCCTGTATCCCTTACGGGGTAGGCAAAGCGTTAACGGCCGTCAACCGGATATTAACACCACGTATGACAAAAGTTTGAGGGTCAATCAGATAACTGTATCACTATCGTGACAGGTCTCAGCCCATCGCCTAAAATTGCACATCTAACTCTCGAGTCCCTTAGTCGCCCATGAGTATGAAATGGGGTGATGCTATTCTAGGCCGGCATCACACGGTTTCTGATACGATAGACTTTCTTTTCGGATTTCTTGTGCAAAAGTGCTCGAGCTATCACTCACAAAAACGGCTCTTACTGTGCGGCGGCCGTTAGCAGGAAAACTAATTTCCTTTTTTCTGTGAGGCGAATCAATGAAAAACTCTCGTGACACGAAAATAATTGGAACTTTGGGAAAAATACGAATAGAGAAAACACGATATTACTTCTTTCTAGCACAACCCACAATGTGGATTCCACGCATGAAAAAAGTTGGTAAACATATTTTACGCCCATGAAACGTAACAACTTTACCCAAGAAATATAGATAAAATTTGGACCTCCCATACAAAATGTAATGGCCTTCGATCGAATAATTTTTATAGAAGGTTTAATTTTTTATGTATATATTAGTAATTTTGTGTGACGCCGGCTTAGAATAGCATCACCCCATTTCATTCCCGTGGTTGTAGTAAGAGGCGACTAAACGACTCAAAGGTTACATGTGTATTGAAATTTGAGGCGTTGGGCTGACAACCTGTCTCTATGGCGATACACAATTTTCTGAATGATTCTCAAACGTTTGTCAGACGTGGCGTAAATTTTTACGGTCATTTACGCTTTGTCTACCCGTCAGGCGATAATTATGTATGTATGTATGTACTATAGTTTAATTGCACTCACACTGCTATCATATTTTCATACATGAAAATAAAAAACTTGTCTTGAAGCGACCAAAAGGTTAAACATTTGAAGTGTTCGGTCGGGGCGCCGTAAGCTCAGTGGCAGAGCGGTGGGGCGGTACTCCACAGGTCCCAGGTTCAATCCTTGGCCGTCGCTAACAATTTTTTAATTTCTTATTTTCATTTATATGTCTGTATGGTGTTTTTTTTTTGGGAATAGTTCGACTCGCGTCCTAACATTGCTAAGCCATATGTACACTAGCCTCGACAATGTAGTGGTTATCTAAACATGAATCAACTCTGCAAGGACAAAATCCGGTACAAAAGATTGCAGAATCCGCCCCTATCCGCATCCGGAGTCCGTAGGTTACAGCTGTGTCAACGTTAAGCGAATGTAAACCTTATTGCTAGGAGAAATAGTAGGGTCAGTTGTAAGTAGTTGAATTTATCTGATCTTTGGTGTTCGTGGTCGTTCAAAAAATGTTCATTTAGGATAGAAGAGTATAGATAGGCAGTGATCTTGATCCTGACAAGACTTTCTTAAGGTTTTACATACACAGCGTTATAGGAAGCTAGTATGAATTCAATAGTAGTTTCAGATAAAACTGTACGTTCGCTTGTCGTTGTAATAACTGCAAGAACTATGACAAAACAACATGTTTGTACAGTGCTAGCTACTAGTGTATTGCTAGACAACCAGACTAGGGGTGGCACCCCTACGCAATATTGTATTAAACATGCACCAGCACAGCGTTATAGGCAGCTAGTATGAATTCATGCGTAGTTCTGAAGGTTTATTCATTTGTCGTTGTAATAACTCCATTTTGAATTTGGAATTAAGTTTTTAAAGATACACCGACAATGGTTTTGGCCGACTACCGAATAACAGGCTTCAAATCGTCCGACTAGTCACACACTACAGGAATTGCCGGCGCGTCGGCTAGCCGTTCATTACTTTGGTGACATTTTAAAAATAAATCATGTCTGTGCACGTATTAAGAGCCATTCCACAATTTAAAACAGTTGTATGTAGTTTCATTTCGAACATGATTTGAAATAAATTATTATAATAAAATTCAATGTAGTTATTCCAGCCGACGACGCGACGTGGCGTAAATGTTCGTTTTCTACGGCCTTTTACGCTCCGCCTACCCCGTAAGTGATTTAGGCGTGATGTATGTATGTATGTTAGCGTTTACGATACCCAAGACGACAAGCTTTGGTGCAGGTATTCCAATCCGTTATCTCCAGCTTTAGATCTAGATTTTTCTATAAACTAGGTTACGTTGTATATCTAGAATAGTACAACTGAGCTACAGTAACTGAGTTGCTCTTAGTACAACTTAATCCACTGGGATTGCTTGTACTATGTAGGTTACAAGGTATTTCATTACGTCGGACAAACACAAAGAAACCACGCTTAGCGATAATTGAAAACATATAGAGCCCAGTATGGCTAGCTTTTCATGTTTCAAAAATATTGGTTTAGTTTCTGGACCATTGACAAAACTAAATTTATTATTTAGTATCAGTCAGAAACCTCCTAAAAAAACGAATGAAAATTGAACGAAATATAACCTACCAGACAAATTTTGTTGGCTGTGTGGGTGGGTAACTTTCTATGGGAAGCCGCAGGCCTTATGTACTTTTTCATTATTGTACACAAGATAAAACACAGAACAGTAACATTTAAGAAAAACAACAGAACAGGTACTACTTATTTCTAAAATGAAATCTCTTCCAGCAGTGCTACGGTAGAGATAGCTAAGGTGAGGCTGATAAATCGTGTACAATTTCATATTCCGTCCTTGGGAAAATTGTTCAGTATTATAAGCACATTCACATTTTTAAATCGATTTTTTTTTTACCGGACTGATTACATTAACCCAGTGGTTATTTAAGCCTGTCGCTCCAACACAATGTATAAGATAGATAGATAGATCATATTTAAACATGAATTTGACATAGTTTCTAACTTAGACACGTATTTTCTTTACATCACTCTAAATTTACTATATTTTTTAAATGTATTATGTTATGTAGACTGTGACTTGCTAAAAGAGAATTCTGTAAATTCCTACTTAGAAATAAATGCCTAAAACTAGAATTTGAAAGATATAATTAATGGCACCATGTTTGTGACGCGGTGACGTGTTGGAACATAATTTATAATAACTAACTAGGCTAGCACGTGAATGGCTGCCACTGATTACTGCAAATTATTCGGCCTTGGCGCCGACACTATCCTGGCGATCTAGTACAATTCAATAAATAGCTATAGGTGACATACATATATCACGGATATATCACTTGCGGGGTAGGCACAGCATAAACGTTTACGCCACGTCTGACAAACATTTGTTAGGCATTCAGAAAATTGTGTAACGCCATAGTGACAGGCTGTCAGTCCATCACCTAAACTTGCAAAACATATGTAAACCTCGCGTCCCTTAGTCGCCTCTTGCGACACCTTTCGGAAAGAAAAGGGGTGATGCTATTCCAAGCCAACATCGCACGGCACTATAGATGATGGTAAAAGAAATACTGAATATTTTTCAAAAATTGTTGCAACCCTAGAAACTTAAAAATATTTTCCAAGAAATATAAAAAATAACTTTGGACCTCTCCTTTATAAAAACTAGATGGAACGAAAAAAAAAACAAAATAGCGGATCGTTCGTCGACTTGCTGTTCCATTCACAACACGATATGAATATGTACTATTGCTAACCCCCTCCGGTATTGCTCACGTGGGAGTGATCAGATCACGCTTGGCCCGCTTTTAGTTGAATATCGAGGGAGTCGTAAAAGCGAACTTCTGTTTACCTTTGAGCCTCTGTGCGGTTTTCCTATATTCAAATACCTATCAGTTACGAATGCTTTTTAGAATGCTAAGGATATATTGGAATGAAACGTTACAGTTGCCGTGTGATACCGGCTTAGAATAGAATAGCATGGCAATAATAGCGACTAAGGGACTCGAGGATGTGTATTGCCATTTTAGGTGATGGGCTGACAACCTGTCACTATGGCGATACACAATTTTCCGAATGACCCTCAAATATTTGTCAGACGTGGCGTAAATGGCCGTTTATGCGGCCGTTTACGCCCTGCCTACCCCGCAAGGGAATTATCCCTATTAAGGCGTGATATGTGTAATGTTTATATAAATTGTTTAATATTTAGTGTTGCTATGCTGGGGTAAGTTAGGTATTAATGACGGTCTATGAATGCGCCGCGATACTCGTTCGCATGCATTCGCTCTGGGCATATGTTGTCCCTTTCTCACTCGCGGGGCGAGGGTGGCGGCGTGCGCGCGGGCCGCCTGGTAGGCGCCAAGCGGTGATTTCTGCACCGCACTATCAGTCACTCAAAACCGTTCGGACGGGAGGGTATCGCGTATTGTGCGGATTTCCCGCCACGCGTTTTGTGATGCCGCGTGTAATGGACGATTCAATTTGAGATCGCGCGTGTTGATGCATCGTATTATTGCGTTTCTCCTGGGTTGTACTGGAATGCCAGGCTTAGTGATTGTTGGATGTCTCGACGTCTTCCACGTGAGCGTCGCGTTGAATAGGCATCAGGTGGCCATATTGCCCATATTGGCCCGCGTTTGTACGGCCCAAATTCGGGTTGGGTCACGCGTAATGACTAATATCAAAGTGGAATACGAACAGAAGCTGTGAGTGGTTTGACGTGAATAACGCGCCAAGGCTGTAGTGGAATGCTGGGTGTCGATATCTTTTCCACCCAGCCCTGTAAGTACCCACGGAATCCCTATTTGATCCATTCCCTGAACTTCCTTTCTCCGTTGGGTATTTTATGCATTTGGACCGGCGACGTGACCGTAAGTGTCGAACCTAGTTGTTTTAGTATAAAACTGTTTCTTCATGTTAATGGTGTGTTCCCTTTAGTCATATTTGTTGTACCATTATCATTGTGACTCCTTAGTACGAATTGCGGAATTCGTGGGGTGATATAATTTGGAGGTACTTACTTATAATCTAGTGCTTATACGTGTGACGTAACGCCAGATCGGCAGACGGTATTTACTACAGAATTGAGTTATGTAAAGGTCAGAACACATCATTTGCCAATTTCACTCAACTTAGTTAATTAAGTTAAATAGATTTAGGTTCACGTTTAATTCATAGTATGCGCTGCTATATTGTGCAGCGTATGCTATTTAGCGCTGCGTAACGCGGCCATTGTCTGCCTTCAGTTGAACTCCTGGTATTTTTACTAGAAATTTACCTGTGTAAATCGCTTCCACTGCGGGAGTTTAGCTTGGAATTAGACAATTTTTGGTAGCAGAGCGTGGTTCAGAAAACCACTAGATTTAAGATTATTTTAGTATAAGATTTTTAATCTACCTACATAAAAAAAATATATTTATTGTGATTGTAGTGTGTGCCCTGTGTAGAATATCCTATCGGTAGGATCAGGGCCAATCAATTAGTGAATTGCTTGTTATTATCGTTGTGTTTACCCTGTGCGGATATCCTAACGGTAGGATCAGGGCCGATTGTCTATTTTTTTTTATTGTAAGGTTCGGTGTTACTTTGAGTTGGTACCATGGCTCCCACAATTACACAGCTTCAGGCAAAAATTAGAACGCACCTAATTTGGTTCGCGACTAAGCAGGCGATGGTCGGTCGCGGGGACCGAGAGGACGCACTCATCGCTTGTGCGCAACGGATTGACGAACGGGTCGCGGAGGTGTTGGATTGCCTCACTGGATGCGAGGAGTTATTTGATGGGACGCCTGATGAGGAGGTCAAACTTACGGTCCGGACGAATGTGACCCAGTGCATGGAGATGGGGCAGGAGATCCAGCAGGCGGCTGCTGTGATCACCAGGCGTAGAGCTGGGGAGCCGGACCCACCCCATGGTCCGCGGGGACCGGGGGTGCAAGTGCCCCTGCCGGCTGTGGCGATTCCGGTCTTCCACGGGGACTACACGGATTGGACCCGATTCCAGGATCTGTTTGACAGTGTGATTCATAACCGCACTGACTTGCAGCCGGCATATAAAATGGCACAATTGATGGCCAAGCTGCAAGGTGAGCCCCATGAGCTGGTAAAGCATCTACCAGTCGATGATGCAAGTTACGAGACGGCTCGCGGTTTGCTGATCGAGAGATACAGCAACAAACGTCTCATGATTGACCAACTCCTGGAACAGTGGCTCACCGTGCCGACCATCACACGAGGGACGGACCTCAGGGCCAAGGTCCTCAACCCTGTCTGCGTTGCAGTGAACGCTCTTGAGAGACAGGGGATGCCGGTGTCAGGCTTTGATTATATCCTGGTCCACACGTTGTTGCGCCGCCTGCCGAGCGACATGGCCGCTCGTTTTGAACAGTCACACGGAGGTAAGACATCTGATTACCTCCCGACCTTCGAGGAGCTCAAGTCCTTCCTCGAGGCCGAGTGCAGGCGGGTAGATGCCCAATTTGGAGAGTCGCCTCACGCGGAGTCTGCGGCCGCTCGCCGCCCGGAACGGCCGGGTGCACAGGCGCGAGACGGTAAGAGTAGGCCACCCAGGCGATACAATGTCGCTAATTTGGAATCGAGGTGTGCCTACTGCAGAGAGGCGGGGCATCAGGTGACTGCGTGTGAGGAGTTCGCTGCACAGCGGGTGCAGAAACGTCGTGGTGTGGTGCAGCAACGGCGTTGGTGCTTTAGGTGTATGGGGCCGCATCAGGTGCGAGAGTGCCCATCAAGCACCAACTGCAGGTACTGCCAGGGTGCCCACCATCAGCTCCTATGCATGAACCGCAGCGGAGATTACGGAGGCAGAGCTGACGCGGGTCAGCGGACGGAGTCTGCCCTACCTAGACGGGAGCAACGCTCCCCACCCCCTCCAAGGAGGAGTCCTCTTCCACCAGGGTTTCAGGGACGAGGCCAGGGACATCAGCAGGTGATGCCCCCTTCACCACGCGCGAGACAGTCACCACCTCGGCAGCAGGTGCCGGAACAGGGTAGGTGGTCACAGGTCCAAGGTCAGGGGCACCCATCACAAGTACGTGATGCTACGGGCGGGTGCCAACACCAGGGCCAGTACATGCAGTACTCGGCGGGTCTGAACAACATGGTAAGTTCCCATGACCCACGCATGCCTCTCCCCTTGGCTGAGCACCCGCGGCTACAGGCGCATCCACGGTACGCGCGCCTGCCGCAGGGTTACTATAGGCTGCCAGCCATGGCGTACAGGACCAGAGGTCCCTATCAGCAGGAGTGGGACCCACTCGAAGGTGTACGGAGAGAGGGGACCCCCCCGCAGGACGCGGACACTCCGCGCTTAGATTCCTGCTAGGTAATCGCCGCCTACACGCCAGCTTCGGCCCCCCGGCCAATTACGGTATTGTTGCCTACGGCAATGATTTGGGTATGGGGATACGGTGGCCGCAGCATACAGGTAAGAGCCTTGTTAGATACAGGGGCTCAGGGTTGTATTGTGTCTAGTAAGCTGGTGAGTAGGCTACGCTTAAATATAAGGCCCACAACGGATGGGGCTGTAGGTATTGGAGGTGTAGATGTGCCTGACGTTCGGGGTCAGGTGAACTTCGAGTTCACATTAGGTAATACAGGTACAGGGGTCAGCTATCATGCCTCAGCAGTGGTGCTGGATGAAGTGGTAGGGAAACTTCCTCAGGTTCGGTTACCGTCAACGGTACGAGGGTTAACCACAGGCTTAGAGCTAGCTGATCCTGACTTTGATACTCCTGGTACGGTGGACGTTCTCCTCGGGTCAGACGTCCTCGGGAGATTCTGGTGTGGCAGAAAACGAGTACTTCAGCAAACTGGTTTAGTGGCCGTTGATACCACAGGGGGGTATGTTATTTTTGGCCCAGTTTGGAGACCTCAGGACCTACTAGAGGGCGATACGGTTCTCTATGGTAGTGTGTTGTCGGAGGTGCTGCAGAGGTTTTGGGAGTCTGAGGAGCCACCCACAGCGGATAGACGGAAGCCAGAGGATGACGAGTGCGAGCTGTTCTATCAGTACAACACTGCACGAAGTTCGTCAGGTAGGTTTGTTACCAGGCTGCCATTTCTCCCAAACCGCCCCTCCTTAGGTAGTTCGCGACAGATCGCGGAACGGAGACTACTGGCTATGGAGAGAAAGATGAAGCGAGATGCAGCACTTCGGCAGAAGTATATCGAATTCATGAGGGAGTACCTAGAGTTAGGCCACATGTCGATGTCCAGCATAGATTGGAGGTGTGTCGAGCATTACTATATACCACACCTGGCTGTTTTGAAGTCACCGGAGGCGAAGATACGGGTAGTGTTTGACGGTTCTGCTCCTACATCGAATGGTGTGTCTGTGAACCAGTGTCTGCACGCGGGTCCCAAGTTGAACCGGGACATTGTGGACATCCTCACAGATTTTCGGTTGCACCAAGTAGCGTTCGTCGCAGACGTCAAAATGATGTTTCGCCAAACAATTATACACCCGGATGACCGTCGGTACCAGCTGATTTTGTGGCGTGAGAGCCCTGACGAGCCGATGGTCACTTATGAGCTTAACACGGTAACGTATGGTCTGAAGCCAAGTCCGTTTTTGGCAGTACGCACGCTGCGAGAGTTGGCCGCACAGGAAAGGGTAAGATTCCCTCGAGCCGCAGCAGTACTGGATCGCGACGTCTACGTGGATGACATCTGCACGGGTGCAGATAGCGTGCAACAAGCACTGCTACTACGAGACGAGCTGATCGCGATCATGGAATCAGGAGGTTATGAGTTGCGGAAATGGCTGTCCAGCTGTCCAGAGCTCCTGGCCGGGTTGCCAGGTGAGTTCCAGCAGGACCCGCACCTTTTCGAGAACCCGGACAATCCAAATACGTTGAGCATCCTAGGGGTGCAATATAGGCCAACGCATGATGTCTTTACGTATCAGATCGAGCCAGACCTTTTGCAGAAGACTTGGACGAAGCGTTCGGTATTATCGACGATCGCCAGAACTTTCGATCCTAACGGGTGGATCGCACCGGTGACGTTCATGGCGAAGTGCTTCTTGCAAAGGTTGTGGATAGCAAACTTGGGTTGGGACGACCAGCTCTCCGGAGAGCTGTTGAATGATTGGACCAAGTTTGTGACCACCTTACCAGGGATCGTACGCATCGCCATACCTCGCAAGTTGCTCCCATCGGTGGGATGTAAGGCTACCCTACATGGGTTTTGTGATGCCTCGGAGCGAGGGTACGCGGCAGCTGTCTATTTGCGGACAGTCAGTTCAACGGGAACTGTAGACGTGCGTCTAGTTATGGCCAAGAGTAAGGTGGCTCCGGTTAGGACAAGATGGACCATTCCAAAGTTGGAATTGGCGGGAGCAGCGCTTCTCACGCGCTTGCTACATCATGTCGCTAGTAATCTACGCGGTACCATCACTTTGGATGAAACGGTGTACGCATGGACCGACAGTAGGATAGTTCTGTGCTGGTTACAGACGTCGGTACATACTCTTGAGGTTTTCGTGGCAAATCGGGTGTCACAGATTAAAGGATCGGAAACTCCGTTGGTATGGAGACACGTACCGGGAGAACAGAACCCAGCGGACTGCGCCTCACGGGGATGTAGGGCCCCTGATTTGGTAGGTCACTCACTGTGGTGGGGACCTCAGTGGCTGACTGAGTCACCTGAGAGATGGCCATACAATGAGTGCGGGTCGCCGCTTGGGCCACCTGATCGAGGTTTGCGAGTGAACGTAGGGCAGATCGTACCTAAGCCTAGTGCGGCTTTCTTGCTGGAACGATACAGCTCCCTCGACAAACTTCTAGGGGTGACAGGTTGGATCAAACGGTTCGTGAACAACTGTAGAAAACCTCAAGCAGAACGGAACTTGGCACCTGTCCTCTCGCCTGCGGAGCGGAATGCGGCTCTAAGTTTATTGGTTAGGGTCGTCCAGGCGGAACATTTTGAGGAAGAGGCCAGGCTGCTCAGGGATGGCCGTGGAAAGCTGAAGGGAGGTCTTGTGCGCCTCAACCCGTTCGTGGACGAGCATGGAATGCTCCGGGTTGGAGGTAGACTTCGGAACGCTAACCTGCCCTTTTCAGCACGGCATCCGCTGTTACTCCCAAAGAAGGGACCTTTGGTAGAACTTATAGTTAGGGATCGTCACCAGAAAAACTCGCATGCGGGCTGCAATGCACTTTTGGCTATTCTGCAGCGCGAGTTTTGGATCTTGTCTGGACGACGTACGGTACGGAGCATTGTGTTTCGGTGCTTGCCTTGCTATCGGTTGAAGGCAGCCACAATGCAACCTCAGATGGGAGACCTCCCACCGGACCGGGTGACGGAAGCCTGGACGTTTGCGGGTGTGGGAACGGACTTTGCGGGGCCTTTTATGGTAAAGGCATCACGCCTTCGCAACGCGAAGTCAATCAAGGCGTATTTGTGCGTGTTTGTGTGCCTAGCAACCAAGGCCGTCCACTTGGAACTCGTGGCCGACCTCACTACGGAGGCTATCTTAGCAGCTTTAGATAGATTTGTGTCGCGAAGAGGGCGACCAGCGCTGATCAGGTCGGACTGTGGTACCAACTTTAAGGGCGCTGATCGATGTATGAAAGAAATTATAACGTTTTTATCGGAAAACGAGGAAGCTATCGGCACGAGCCTCTCCCGTCAGGGCATTAACTGGGTGTTCGATCCACCAGGATGCCCCCACTGGGGTGGTATATTTGAAGCGGTTGTAAAGTCCGCTAAGACGCATTTGATGCGCGTTATAGGTTTAACGATATTAAACTTTGAGGAGCTAGCGACCGTGTTTTGTAAAATTGAGGCCGTTCTCAATTCACGTCCTTTGTGTCCGCTTAGCTCAGATCCGAATGATCTGGAGGCCCTGACACCAGGGCATTTCTTAATTGGCCGACCACTTAACGCCTTGCCAGAATACCCCTACACAGAGGTCAGTAGCAATCGTTTGACGCGTTATGAGTTGCTGCAGCAAATGTCTCAGAATTTTTGGAAGCGATGGTCGCTTGAGTATTTGCACATTCTGCAGCAACGCCTTAAGTGGACGGACAGAACTGAACCCCCTCGCATCGGAGATCTCGTTCTGGTTAAGGATGCCAACCTGCCGCCACTGCGATGGCGCAGAGGGCGCATTCTCAACTTGTTCCCAGGTAGTGATGGCACTCCTCGAGTCGCGACAGTTCAGGTAGGGGATTCAGTTCTTAAGCGAGCAATAGCAACGCTATCTCGTCTCCCCAGTAGTGAATAGGCCTAAGGGATTCGGCCTAGGGCGGGTGAATGTTTAATATTTAGTGTTGCTATGCTGGGGTAAGTTAGGTATTAATGACGGTCTATGAATGCGCCGCGATACTCGTTCGCATGCATTCGCTCTGGGCATATGTTGTCCCTTTCTCACTCGCGGGGCGAGGGTGGCGGCGTGCGCGCGGGCCGCCTGGTAGGCGCCAAGCGGTGATTTCTGCACCGCACTATCAGTCACTCAAAACCGTTCGGACGGGAGGGTATCGCGTATTGTGCGGATTTCCCGCCACGCGTTTTGTGATGCCGCGTGTAATGGACGATTCAATTTGAGATCGCGCGTGTTGATGCATCGTATTATTGCGTTTCTCCTGGGTTGTACTGGAATGCCAGGCTTAGTGATTGTTGGATGTCTCGACGTCTTCCACGTGAGCGTCGCGTTGAATAGGCATCAGGTGGCCATATTGCCCATATTGGCCCGCGTTTGTACGGCCCAAATTCGGGTTGGGTCACGCGTAATGACTAATATCAAAGTGGAATACGAACAGAAGCTGTGAGTGGTTTGAAGTGAATAACGCGCCAAGGCTGTAGTGGAATGCTGGGTGTCGATATCTTTTCCACCCAGCCCTGTAAGTACCCACGGAATCCCTATTTGATCCATTCCCTGAACTTCCTTTCTCCGTTGGGTATTTTATGCATTTGGACCGGCGACGTGACCGTAAGTGTCGAACCTAGTTGTTTTAGTATAAAACTGTTTCTTCATGTTAATGGTGTGTTCCCTTTAGTCATATTTGTTGTACCATTATCATTGTGACTCCTTAGTACGAATTGCGGAATTCGTGGGGTGATATAATTTGGAGGTACTTACTTATAATCTAGTGCTTATACGTGTGACGTAACGCCAGATCGGCAGACGGTATTTACTACAGAATTGAGTTATGTAAAGGTCAGAACACATCATTTGCCAATTTCACTCAACTTAGTTAATTAAGTTAAATAGATTTAGGTTCACGTTTAATTCATAGTATGCGCTGCTATATTGTGCAGCGTATGCTATTTAGCGCTGCGTAACGCGGCCATTGTCTGCCTTCAGTTGAACTCCTGGTATTTTTACTAGAAATTTACCTGTGTAAATCGCTTCCACTGCGGGAGTTTAGCTTGGAATTAGACATAAATGTTAGAAAAATAAAACAGGATGTATGTATCTGCAAAGACATAAACTTAGACGCCGGGAGCTGCGGAGGTCTAATTCTCATAAAGCCATTACGGATCTTGCCAGCCAGAAATACGCATTAAATTATTAGCATTAAGTAATACTTGCATAATTTCCCCAGTGGCATGTAAGCTGCGGTAGCCCAGTCGGTAGAGGCGTCGGTAGTACTTCTACCGAAAGTCGCCGGTTCAAACCCTGCCTGCGTTTCAATTTTTCAAGTTCCCAAAGAAATAATAAATACTCGCATATTTTTAACAAGGCGACTAGCAAATTAACGGGGTACCACCTATAAGCGTCTTAAAAATATAACTGGGCAGTGGTTAAATAATTAGGCTTTAAATTATATTTGATAAGCTGCAAATGCAGGGCATCATAAAAAGCTAAATAACGGCTGCGACTTCAAGGTAGTATTATATTTGAATAGGTAATTGAAATTATAGGTGGGGTATCAAAAATCATGGGTTGGCGAATAACATTATTAGTGCGATAACAAATAAAATATTTAGGCTATTGTAGGCTTCCATCTAAAAGAACACTTCCTGGCTCTTATTTACGAGCAGCTGTAAATATTAAAACGGATACATTAAATAAGTATTAAGGAATATTTTTTTTTTATATTATGAAAATGGCGGCGCGGGGGGCGAAACGCGCTATCAGCCAATGGCAAGCGGCGAGTGAAAGTCACGGGACTAGCTGTTGCTTGTTGTTGTTTGTTTGTGCAATTCACCGGTAATGGGTGCATACGAACACGTGGAGAGCACTCCGCCTTTAGAGGCAAAAATGATCCCAATAGGGCATCAATCCCGAAAAAAGTGCAGCCGTGCACTTTCGTAGAGGCTCAAACCGACTCAACGTCCCCGCTGTAAAGCTTTTCGGCCGACCCATCTCCTGGGTTTGGTTAGATCAAACTAAATCAAACGAGTCAAATTAAATCAAACGAGATCAAATATCTAGGATTCACCCTCGACTCCAGACTTAGCTTCCGTAGCCACATAATGAGAGTTTGCAACCGCGCGGCGTCGTTTTGGGCAGATTACATCCGACGTTGAACAAAAAGAGCAAACTCTCCCTTAGAAATAAGGTGATAATTTACACCACCTGCGTAAGGCTTATTATGACCTACGCCAGCGTAGCCTTTGCTCAAACCTTCGATTCACATCTGAAAATGCTGCAGGTCATCCAAAACCGTTTCATGCGCAAAGCTACCGGGGCGCCCTGGTACATGCGTAACGCCAACCTCCACATCGACTTAGGCCTCCCTACCATTAAAGCGTATATGAAAGAAGCGTCTCGTCGCTTCTTCGACAACGCTCTCCATCATAAAAACCCCTTGATAGTTGCCGCGTCCTACTACTTCCCCCATCCAACCTCGCGTTTTAAACACCGTCCGAGACACATCCTTACGGAAAAAGATGATGAAATTATAGTAGCCACTGCTGCAGCCATTGCGAGTAGATCAATCAAGCAAACAAGCTCCTCAAGCAACCGACACCCCCGCGGGCGGGGACGCGAAGGTCCCTCATTTGTTCCCCACTTTGGGAACTACCGGCACGTGACAGACTGGTTGTTTGAACAACCACAAACTTTTCCGGGTGAGCTCCTGCTCCCCACCATACAGTCAGGTGTAGATTAAAAGCCCCGGGGCTTATATCATAGGATCCACAACTAAAAAAAAACCCAATAGGGCAAAAAAGAAAACGTGGACGCCCCAAATCAAGGCCAGCCCTTATTATTCAATAAGTATTTAAGTACCTATAGAAATATCTAGGTAACAATAATTTTAATTAATGATTAAAAACTTTATTGATTATTTTCATGCCTTTTACTTTTCACTATTATTAGAAATAAAAAAAGTCAAGAAATAGAACAATATAAACACAATTAAATGATTTAAGGTTAAGTGAGACATAAAAGATACACAATCACAATATGTAAAATGTATGCAATTTTTATATTTAATATAAACACAATATTTAATTGTATGCCATTTTTCGTTTTATTTGCAGCTCGTAAAATGTCGCAGTAATAAATGTTAATAAGATCTCAATTAAATTAATTATTACCTCAAATCAATTTGAATGAAATCTCTATTTTACAATTTATTAATGCCTATTTTCTAATTTTTAGCTGCTGGCAATTTTTCGCTTATCCATAAATTCAGTAGACAATAGAAAAACTCGATGCCAGTTTCAATTAAACCAAAGCTTGATACAGATTTTAACGCTGCTACTTTTTACTTAATACTGTACTCCACTGTCGCTGCCAACCTATTATACTTACTATCCACTTTAATTGTTTTTTCAACCTTGAATCTGATTAAGTAGTCGCCGCGTTAATTACATGCCATAAATACTTAGGGAATACAGCGGGCTAAAACTAGTGCACCCGCTTCTTTCTCTCTCTGTTTACCTTCTGGTTGGCCGGTAGAGAATGCCGTCTGGCATTAGGCCCGCCTTTTGTACGATGTGCAAAAAAGTATAAATAAATAAAATAAATAAATAAACTCGAACCTCGTTTTCAAAATTAACACCTTAGTTTGAGCTGTAGTATATAAAGTAGGTAGGTACAGCAGTGATCCCAGACCTCGAATTGACAAAGATTGCTATTGGTATTGTGGTAAACCCTACACAATTTTCAAAAACGTTTCAATTTCCTGTAAGCCGAGTGTGCTCGAATTTAGTGTGGCAGTCCTCGGTGACATGAAAGGAACAGGTCAACGAAGGGCTGCGAGGGGTGAAAATTCAGCCTACACAAGAATTTTGTATATACATACACATATCACGCCTATTATCCCTTGCGGGCAGAGCGTAAACGGCCGCAAAATCCTACTACGTTTGCGCCACGTCTGACATATATTTGAGGGTCGTTCGGAAAATTGTGTATCGCAATAGTGACAAGTTGTCACCCCATCGCCTAAAATTGCAATACACACGTCCCGTAGTCGCCTCCCTCCCTCGGGAAAGAAATGAGGTGATGCTATTCTAGGCCGGCATCACACGGCTCATGATTTATATATATATACATTTAGGAAATAGACCGGGCTTAGGTTTGAATCTCGCTTTCAAAATATGTTTACCTTAGTTACACCTTTGATATCCAATTTTCTATTTTTCATTTCATTGCCCTTCATACGACTGTGCTTGACTTCAAGTGTGGCCTAATGACATGAAAGAAATAGGTCAATAGAAGGCTGAAGTGAGTTTCCAGTCATGAGCCGCAATACACATACATCAGCCTATTGCAGTCCAATGCTGGACGTAGGCCTTCCTCCCCCAGGGTACGCCATAATGCACGATCTCTCGTTTTTGCCATCCAGTCGCTAGCAGCCGCCTTTTTTATGTCATCGGTCCATCTGGCTGGAGGTCGTCCAACGTTTCGTTTGCCGAGACGTGGCCTCAACTCGAGAACCCGCTTACTCCACCGTCCGTCGTTTTACGACAGATGTGCCCAGCCCTCTGCCACTTTAGATTTGCCCAAGTCTGATTTGCGGTTACAAGATGTGATTACCTCAGTTTGAATTCCGATATTATGTAGGTTCAATTGTAATCCAAGAAATCAGAGCTTGGCGATCAGATGCCGGCTTAGAATAGCATTACTCCATTTCGAGGCGAATAAGGGATTCGAGTACTGTACGGTTTTAATATTAGGCGGCAGGTTGGCAACCTGTCACTATAGTAATTCACAATTTTTCTGAAACGACCCTCAAATATATATGAATTCTTTATTGTACACATTAATACAAAAGGTGAAAAACTTAAAATTAGTTACAAGGACGAGCTTATTTCTATGAGAAATCTCTTCCAGCCAACCCAATGGAGATGAAAGAGGAGAAAAAGCGGGAACTTGAAAATAAATTAAATTATGTACTTACGATTATTGAACTTAACTACAAAACAATCTAAACTACAAATATTGGTCAGACGTGGCGATGGCGACCGTATTTTTACGGCCGTTAACGCTCTGTCTACTCCACAAGGGATTTTTAAATTGAGCACAGTTAAAACATAAAGGCGTGATATTGATATGTGTATATCGATCGGTATTATGGTAACCCCTGCCTACACCATTAACCACATCACTGAGATTAAAAATGGAACAAGAAATACTGAATCAAATTTTCGGTAGTAAAATGTTTCAATTTCCTGTCAGACGAGTGTGTGCTCGACTGCAGTGTGGCAGTCCTCAAACACATGAAAGGAACAGTTGTAGGTTGGGGGGAGATTCTAGCCACGAGCCGAAATACACACGTAATTATAAAATGGAAATAAAACGTGCCAGTTCTGATATTCCTTTTCAAAATTTGTGGTAGCTTATAATTGGCATAAACTGTGACAATTAATTAACTCTAGTATAAAGACAGCTGTAAGTTTCCCAAATAAAATGAAACAAATGTGATAACCTCAATTTGAGTTTTGATAGGTGATTATGGTTATAGGTGAGTAGTGGGCTGTGATTATTTCAGTGTACACAGAAACCAGATTCAGAGCACCTTATACAAGGCGCTAAGGTTGCTTCTAATTTTTACTACTATCAAAACCTAAAAGATTTAAAATTTCCTCAGCTAATTATTGGTAATCACATTTTGTAAACGAAATTTCGTTCTGCGCCCGCTCTACAAGTAAAATTAATACTCAAACCGAGGAAATACTAATTAATCTCTTGTCTTTGATCGTGAAAATATGACGATGATTAATCTACAGCAACCTTTGTACATGAAAATACGGTTTTAATTATTTGTAGAGACAGTGTTTGAATACGTACAACTCGAAAAAGAAACGTGTGTAATTAAAATTCAATTCAAGACTTCTTCTCTTTTTCTTTTCGTGTGGGACACCGAGTCGTCCAACGACCCGATATACTCTGGTATCAGAGTTTTTAAAAGACTTATTTGAATGAAACGAATGGGAGATTGAACTATAGTTAACAATCTCACATTTTTTTATAAAATAATGTAGAAATATCCCATTTCTTTCCCGCGGGTGTCGTAGGAGGCGACTATGGAACTCGAGGGTAACCTGTGTATCACAATTTTAGGCGACAGGCTGGCAACCGAAACACGATTATTCTGAAACGGCCCTCAAATATTAGTCAGACGTGGCGATAGCGACCGTATTTTACGGTTGTTAACGCTCTGCCTACCCCGCAAGGGATAAAGGCGTGATATGTGTATGTAAGTAGAAATAATACAGTTGAAGATGAATGATGTTAGGGTTGCGGGCAGCCATTGGGTGCAGTCAGTCGGCTTAAAATCCCAGCCTATGGAGGCGCATGGGGTTGACCTATGCATGTCTAGCAGTGGACGTGGCACGATGATACACATACTTTCGACCTTAAAAAAACGAACATTTACGCATTGTCTACAAATGAGGGTCATTCAATTTTTTTTATCGCTATAGTGAAACTGAACTGAAATACACATGTAAACCTCGAGTCTCTTAGATGTTAATACAGAATCCACAGCATTTCAAACGAAATATTTCCTGACGTGTGGCAACCCTAACTCGTTGTTTTACTTTTCAATAAACAAGAGATAATTAAATGAACGTCCACACTCACATCTACGCTAGAGTACCATTTGGACACATTGTTAAAAGAGTAGGTACATAAAAGGTTGACATACAAAATTGCAGAGTGTATTTTAACTGAAAATACATTTGGGCAGACAGACATGTTTCACGTAAATAATTAAGTACTTAGGGCTGGCGCACACCGAGAGCCATATTTAGTAGCAAATTGGAATTCGAATAAGTTTCACTCATGATGTAGGTTTAAGCGAGTTACTCGTTATTTATTTGGTAGAGTTTAGCCTACTCGCAGTGTTCGGCAATCACAGCTGACGAGCGGGCGTTTATGGTGTATCGACCTCCATGAAGGAGGCTGTCTTAACCAGCCGAAACGTAGAGGGGTCAATTCATGGACGTACTATTCAAACAACAAATTTTTTGAATAGTACGTCCATGGCTCAACTCTCTACCGAATACATAACAAGTCGCGTAAACCTACATCATTAACTTTATCGTAATTAAAACAAAGTCGATATTCGCCGTAAATGGGAAAAAGGCTTTTACGCGGCGTCTGTACGTCTGTCTGAATTTATATCAATTACTATATAGTTCAACTAGCGTCCCGCTCAGCGGTTTCACCCGCTTCTTACCGATTTCCCACGGAAAACAGATTATTTTCTGTCATAAATCATACATAAAAATCTTCCTCTTGAATCACTCTATCTTTAAAAAAACTCCATCCAGATCAAACAAACAAACAGACAGGGACAGACGCGGAAAGCGACTTTACTTTATACTATGTAGTAATTTGTAGCCATTGAAAACGGTTCGCAAAGCTATTTTCCGCCATCCCTCCCTAAGTACCTAAATATTGAGTAATTTCCACGTACAAAAAGTTACCCTCTTCACAAAAACAAGCCTTTAAATTCAAGTAACTGTACAACACACCTTTGGTGCCAATTATACTTTTTGTTGGACCATTAAATTAACAGGACATTTTGGCAAATTTACAAAAGGTTGTTAATATAAGTTTCAACGTAATGGCGATACGAAATTGTTCAAGGGATCGGAATTGCCGTGTCAGGTCAAAACTTCCTCGAGTAAATTGGAATTTTATTATATCTTTGCCCTGTGTTGTCGGCTTTGAATAGCATCGCCCTATTTCTTTCCTGCAGGTGTCGACGGATTCGAAGGTTTCATAGGTATTACAGTTTTAGGCAACCGGTTTACTACCTATCACTGTAATACACGATTTTTCTGAAACGGGCCTCAAATATTGATTATGATGAGGCGACAGTCACCGTATTTTACGGCTGTTAACGCTCTGCCTGCGCCGCAAGGGATAAAAGCGTGATATATGTATGTATATTTTACGGGTTTTAACTTTCCAGAAAGGATATTTATATATAGTTTAAGCTTTTATTTACTATAGATACAATACCAAGAATGAAGATTCCACAGTGAATACGTACCTGAAAGAAAAAATATGATTTATTAATAAATAGGTACACATAAAGAAATAGAAAAACACTGGTAGGTTAAATTGTCTACTGAGTTTCCAAGAAGTTAAGAGGCTAGTCGGCCATTTACACTCGCCGAGACGCCCAATGTCCGATTAGTTAAGGTAAAAAAAACTTGGCATAAATTGTTTCAACAAAATCAGTTGATACTCGCAAGTTGTATTTTGTTAAATTAAAAATACCAAACTAACGTAAGAAAGATCTGCCTTGAATAGAAGCGCCAGAAGCTTTAAAAAAATACCCTTTAAATTCTGCCCAACCGGGAATCGAACCCGATATCAGTTAGAGAACTTCACACGGGGTTCCACCGACCTTGCACGAAAGCACGGCGCGGTCGCGTCCGGGCCTCAGGTCATCGACCCCTGCGCCTCGCGTTATATTGCGTAACTCCAAAATTAAGGATTCTGAGGCAGTCTCGTCTGTCTGAGCGAGTATTTGGTTACCGGCTTTTTCGCACGCGTGAAATTGTTTAATGTGGTGTTTTTTGCAGATTAAACTGAACATGTATAACTCTGAAATTACTGTTTCGAGGTTCTATCCTGCCTGATGTGAAGCTAAAATATACTAGTGGTAATCTAATACATACGTAGATATATACTGAAATAAGTTTCATAGGCTGGTTCTATTGACGGTAATCGTGATGAATTACTAGTAACCCAGTACAATATCAGTACCAAATGTATATTGATACGTTTTTGGCTGCTTACAAAAAGTGATGGATGTGCCTTCTGAAGCTTAGAATAATCATACTTTTCAAATAAAAAGCACATATTGGCCTCAATTCGGGATAAAAATTATCTAAAGTAACCTTAAATTTGCGCTGTTACTTGCCGTCAAATAGGTATAGAAAAGGATAGGATATATTTAAATCAAGTCATGTCTTATAATTTGATGTAAAATACAAGTTATCTGTCAAAATAAGGCGACGATGAAAGCAATGGCGACTTATTTATTTATAGCTAAGATTACAGGTTTGTTAATGACCATGACCCTCTTAGCCCAAGGCGAACTGTTCGGGTCGATAGGACATAGCTTAGTACTCACTATAGGAAACTTACTTTGACCTTGGTGGTATTGCCTTGTGGTATAAAGATAGACCTAATAAAAAAAACGGCCATGTGCGAGTCAGGCGCACCCACCGAGGGTTCCATAACATACACATGATTATTATGAGGTTCGTATTATTCTTGGTCAGTATGACGTCACACAGGTCAAATGAAGGAAAAATAATCATAAATAAGAGTAATTTTTAAATTTTTCTTACGAAATATAACGATGTTTTAAATTTGACTAAAATGTGTCCAAATGTTTTTCTTATATCTTCCAGCTTAGCTTTACATACCGAATTAGTGTTTTGGTTATTAGCTGAGCATTGTAGTATCCTAATAGTATAACGGTATAAGGAATATCGAATACCTATATTATATAGTTATAAGCTAGTACTATCAATTATACTGTGGTTATAACGTAACGTCGAGGGTTCGACAAGTATGTTTTTGTCGAAACGACTTTTATGTTATTTACTTTTGTTTATAGAAACACATTGGCACTATTTTCATTTCATCCAACATAAAAATCGGACGAAAAAGAAGACGTACCCCCTTTACATTGACGCAGGGATAAATATCCTCCTGGACAATTCACACAGAGCCATCTAGCCCCATACTAAGCAAAGCTTGTAGTACTATGGGAACTAGGTAGCTGGCTGATATTATAACTTACATTCTTATTTTTGTAAATAACCACATAGAAAACTTCCAGTAAAAATGAACTTATCAAATATTTTTGTCTTGCAGGGATCGAACACACGACCCACGGCGTAGCAGGCAGGAGTACTCTCCGCTACGCCACGCAGTCAAGTAAAAAGTGTGGGAACCTAGCTTAGCCACAAGCCACAGTACTCTCGTAACAGTACGAGTACAGTACACTGGTAACTTGAGATGATTCTGCAACCGCGGATAGAAATTCGACCCTACCGTACTATGAGGAGCACCAGATAGACTGGTTCTCCATACAGTTACTAAGATAAAACAGTATAGAATAATCCCTTGAATAGGTAGGTTGATGTGCTGCCGGCTTAGAATAGCATCACCCCCGCGGGTGTCGTAAGAGGCGACTAAGGGACTCGAGGGTTTCATGTGTATTATAATATTAGGCGATAGGCCGA
Source organism: Tuta absoluta (assembly GCA_027580185.1). Taxonomy (NCBI): domain Eukaryota; kingdom Metazoa; phylum Arthropoda; class Insecta; order Lepidoptera; family Gelechiidae; genus Tuta; species Tuta absoluta. The sequence continues at coordinate 3,782,609 of JAQAHW010000046.1, forward strand.
CAACGTGCCACACTACAGTCATAGTATAAAGAAGGGAGGAAGTAGGCCAACTCCGGCCTAATCCGCGCTATAATTGCCTACTCTCTTAGGGTTGCCACTTTTAACGAAATTTCTATTCAGTGCCTAGGAATTGGCAAGCGTCGAGCAGTTGCATTTTTAAATTGTATTGTGCCAACCAAGGTCTTATAGTCCGTTTTACCTAACCAAACGATGATGAAATCTATCTAATAAAAGAAATAATCTTGTTTGAGAAGTATCTTCATAAACAATGTGTGGCATGTTTCCCAAAGAACGGCCAGCAGACGTGCGGGGCGTTGTTGATTGAGAATGTCGTCTATGTTAAGTAAATAAAACTAACACGGTGATGATCATTAATCCATCAATGAATCTTTGTTCGCCGAGCGTTGTTTGGTTCAGCGGTTTCGGAACTTTGAACCTTAATATTTTGCCTGACCAATAGTAAAGCAATAATAACAGCAAATAGACAACTAATCAATCTCATCATCGAGTTTAACAAAGTTAACATAATGTATCATGTTAAAACAAATGAATTCTTCGTCTTTAGGTACCTTTCCTGGTCAGTAGGTAATAGGTAAAAGTGACAAATCTGGAGTTGATGAATAGTTCAAACATCCAAACACACAACAAGCATAAAACATTAAAATTTAAATAAAACACGATTGCTTTCTGGGATAAAACCTAGCCTATGACACTCAGAATAATGTAAGGATTCTTCCGATACAATTACCATTCGAATCTATTCTGTGGTTAACTTGTTTCAGTCCTTTAAAGAATGGCACATATATACATACATGAACAATTATACATTATACATAAAACATTATACTCCTTTTTAGTAGGGCAGTAAAAATAATTACTTTCTTTTGCGATAATCAGCCATTTTACAATCGTGGATTCGCCTTACTATTACGTCGTGACGCGTGACCGTGACGCGGTGTCGACTGGCGGCCCCGTCAAAGCGCAGTCCGAACCCCCCCGAGATTTGTCCGCGTGTGTGTGCGGCGACGCATAGGTACTATCGCGCACACATACAAGCCGCGCGCGGTGCGTTTGTATGAAGATAACGTACTTCCCCCTTCTTTATACTATGCTACAGTGACACAAGATTGTTCTGAATCGGCCCTCAAATATTTGTCAGACGTGGCGATTGGACCGTATTTTACGGCCGACAACGCTCTGGCTACCCCGCAAGGCATAAAGGGGTGATATGTGTGTGTGTGTGTGTCTTTTTATTTTAGTAGTTCTAAAGGTTAAAAGACAAGTTAATCGTACAAAATCGTGTGAGCAATATTTATATTGACAGTTTGCCTCCATTCATGTTTTGTAACGTTTACTATTTATCATTACAATTTACCTCATCTCTAGGTACACAACAGTCATACCTACCACGCTTGGCAGGCGGATTAGCGAGCGCTTTGCAAGATGTTGCAATTACAGGGAACGCTGCTGCTTATCCCTTAGTCACTTTTTAATACACACACGGGTAGAATTTAGGTGATGCTATTCTAAGCCAGCATCATACGGCAAATCTGTAGATATAACGTTACTTTACTTGGCTTTCTCACTTCGCTGTATATCCCTACAGCTTTATAATCACTAATCACTTGTCCCGTGTCCCTATGTATGCTTAGATCTTTAAAAGTACGCAACGGATTTTGATGTGGTTTTCTTTATTAGATAGAGAGATTAAAGAGAAAGGTTTTTATGTATAATTCATGCCGGGGAAAGGGCTTTTTCCTGTGGTAAAACGATTAGAAGCGGGTGAAACGGCTGGGCGGTTCGCTAGTGTACGTATAAATCGCATACAATAACTGGCTCCGGTCCAAGGAAATATCCTGATATTGATGAGCACCAGTAAGATAGGGAAAGTTGGGAAATAATATCAAGAGGGTAGTTTTCTAGCAACTTATAATGCACAGAGTAAAAAAGTGCAGTATTTGATAAGATTCGAATATTATTGCAATGAGCATTACAAGCACATATTACGCCTTTATCCCTTGCGGGGTAGACAGAGCGTTAACGGCCGTAATATAAGGTCGCTATCGCCACGTCTGACGAATATTAGAAAAATGGTGTATCACTAAAGTGTCAGATTGTAATACACATACCACTATTCTGGCATCACACAGCCTATAAGCATTGAGGTTAGTTAATCAAGGTATGTAAATAAAATAATGGTAACATAGTAAAACAGCTATCGCTTATAATATGAGAGCCGTGTCTAAAACGCTATCGAGTAGTATTAAATCATTAAACAACCATTTAAAGGTTATTTTAAGGTTGAGGTCACTCTACTTCGGATTTTAAATATACAGTCTATACTATACTAAAAACTACATCACGTTTTCAAAATATCTAGTATTTTCATTTTTTATCATATTTGAGGAACTTTAAAAGTTTGTTAAGTTGCTTCATACAACAAAAAAAAATACTTTTATTTCAGTAACTTAATTTAAATAGATCCCAAATCTACATATATCACGCCTTTGCGGCGTAGGAAGAGCGTAAACGGCCGTAAAAAACGAACATCTACGCAACGTCTAGGGTAATTAAGATAATTGCATATCGCCGTAGTGACAGGTTGTCAGCCCATCGCCTAAAAATACAATACACATGTAAACCCTAGAGTCCCTTAGTCGCCTCATAAGACACCCACGAGAAAGAAATTGGGTGATGGTATTCTAAGCCGACATAACACGGCATGCCAAAATCCTCAATTTTGTAAAATGTATAAATAACGAAAAAAAACATACCAAATCTACATTCCCAAAAAAACACAAACATAAAGATAAACTGTATGGACATTACGACGAAACATAAGCACTTATAGGACACGAAACTCAAATAAAATTAACATTACGGATGGTGCTCTTAATCCTCTACATTTCAACAGCCATTTCGTCGCTTAGTTTCACGGCACCGGTTTTATGTACACCGTATAAAATGTATTGCGTACATTTTCGTATTTTAGTATAAAAAGGTTTTTAAGGAATGTTGATCGTTTTCTTTCCCGACTATAGGATTCGGGGGTTTTATATGTATTACAATTTTAGGCGACAGGCTGACTACCTGACATTATAATAGTGATGCACGATTTTTCTCGAACCACCCTCAAATATTTGTCATACGTGGCTAAAGCGACCGTGTTTTACGGCCGTTCACGCTCTGCCTTCTCCACAAGGAATAAAGGCGGAAATGTGTATGTATGTCGATCGTGGATCTCGCAAAATTGACCGGAACGGCTGGCGTTATTTGAGGGCATGACTTACAAAAATTGCGTTATGTTTGTATGTAAAGCACCTACATTTTGTGTTGTTTGAATAAATTTTCGTTTCAATGTATAGTTAAATTCTGAAGCTTCTCTAATAAAATATACCAGTATTGTCCATGTGACCAGTTTACATAGTCTAAAAACCCAGTTTGAGTAGTTTTTGTCCACTGCAAACGAAATCATGTTAGCGTACGCCCAAAATGACACAAAATTGTAAATTGGGTTCAGCCAACGGTCCAGAAACTATAAGCCAAAATAAACGAATTTAATATTTTTGAAACACGAAAAGCTAGCCATACTTGACTAGAAGAGTAACTCGAGGTGCTGGTGATATTAGTACCTACACGGGCTAGTTTCTACACCTTACCCTCTAAAAGATTTACTTTCCCGTGTGATGACGGCGTATAATAGCATCACCCCATTTCTCCCCATTGGTGTCGTAAAAAGTGACTAAGGAACTCGAGGGTGTGTATTGCAATTTTAGGCGATGGGCTGACAACCTGTCACTAAGGCGATACACAACTTCCCGAGTAACCCTCAAAAGGCGTAAATTACCGTTTTTACGGTCGTTTATGCTCTGCCTACCCCGCAAGGAATTAAAGGCGTGATATATGTATGTATGTAGATTTACTTTAAATTTTCATCACAACATCAACAGTACACTGCTTAGACTTAGACTGTTCGAGGTATTCCTCACCACGCTCGGTATATATGTAGATATGATGCTAATATAATAGTGCACGTTCTACGTAGAGATCTTCTAAGTTTATTTTCTTTTAATTACATCTTTGTGCACTAAAGGTCACGAGTTTATTGAACATTCCGAGAAAACGAGAGATAAAAACCTTTAATTGAAGTTTACATTAATACTACGAATTCAACGCATTTTACTTACTTTATAATTTATTAATCTATGAGATCAAAGATATAAGTTTATTATGAATATATTGTTGAGAGCTTTTTCAAACTGAATGCAGTAAATATTTTTCATTTAGTCTGAAAATACATTTTCATTTTAAAGTTCATCAGCAGAGAATCTTTTTCAGTTATTTTTTGTAAAAGCGTTACTCTCGGTATTAAATTATCAACAGTTTTGTTTTCGAACTATTTTCACCGTAGTAACAAAGTTATCTACCTAATACATGCACTGGAAGCAAAAAGATACACAGTTCGATTAATTATTTAGGTCAAAAGGGGTTTCTTGTGCTTATATGTATGCGGCAGGGTGACTGAAAATGTAAACCTATTAGGTACGTTCCTACTTAGGGAGGTAGAGGATGGATATAGTGTTTTCGACTGAACCTGCTCAAAGAACAAAATGAACTAGAAACCAAAAAGTTTAAATTGGAGGGAAGTAGAAGAAAAGGCCTAAATGTAATTTAATTACCAAGATTTTTAAAATACTTCCCGTGTTAGGTAGGTACACAATTTTATTAAACGTGCAAAATTTATTTATTCCTGCCCGCGGTAGAAAATTTACAAGGTTTCTAATATTGTATATTTATGTACTGTAAATGTCTGTGATTATGTTGCTTTCTCACAGTTATTGAAGCTGTTTAACGGTGAAAGATAGTAAGTAATTTAGAAGCCTATACATACAAAATTAAGTGATTTTCATTACAGTGTATATGTATAGTGGTGAAGTCTAGAAAGTGCTGACAAACATACATCTAGAATAAAGCACACATGTATTATGGTTTATTATGCACTCACAGAACTATATTATATTCATTTACAAAGCACGCATCTAGGAATTTTGCATACGCACTATTATATTCACGTACAGAGAGCTTTCAATTAAGTACATAATAAGCTGAGCTTTTAGTACAACATATCACGTTAACAGCAGTGGAATATTTAGCTGAAATAATACCAGGACAGTGAATTGCGAATCGAAGAAATGTTATCGTCTGGATGAGTATTATTGAAACAGTAGAAATACGATTTCGCATGCGCCAGGCTGAGCGTGCTTGGTCCTACACCAAGCATGATAAGACCGCGCGTGATATCACACGTTCTAGTCAACATTCTAACAATGTACCTACTTACTTACTGTACGTCATTGTTGCAAAATAAATGGTTTTCATAGTTTTTAAATAGTTTACTGCATACACATATCACGCCTATAATTCCTTGCAGGGTAGGCAGAGCGTAAACAGCGTGAATGATTTTATAATTTGAATGCTTTGATTTGTATACCAAGACAAAATCACAGACAAATACCAATCACTTTCTTCAATATAAAGCTAAGTCGTTTAAAAGTGTCACAGACAATAATATAACGCTGCCCCCCAACGGATATGAGTCAGAAATGGTGGAAAGACCCACGCTAGGGCTCGTTACATACATCTGTTCCTTATTTAGGAGACTCGCCGATTCAAACTTCAATATCTTGTTGTTTTTATAAACTTCGCAACTTGTGCTGATTTGATGTAAAGACGAGCTGTTTTGTTGGAACACTCAAAAGACAATTGTAAACTGGATTCCAACACTTAAAGTGTTAGCAAAACATATTGAAAATTTGCAAAATTCTTATTGCACAGGCAGGGTTCAAACAAACCCTACGATTGCCCAGTATAGTAGGTTTTGTAGGTCTGCCATGTGCCGAGATCCGAGGCGTTCATTCGTGTAGGCTGTTCAAAAAAGGAAACAGCAAATTTGTAGAAAATTTGCAAAAAATTCTGGCGCAGGAATTGAACCTGCGACTTTCACCATCACTAGTGGCGACGCCTCTTTTATCTGGGCTACTCATCCATTGCCCGCGAATTTAGCAAGTGTACGAGTATCTTGTTGCCAACAACGTGGAAAGTATCCCTTAACGGTTCAAATCAAACCTTCCTGGAAGCGGAGTTAAGGGTGTCGTTAGCACTAAAAGCAGATCGAAGTTTCATTTGACACTTTTCATCCGTCATCATCATCAATCATCTAAAGACCAAATGATATGCAATTGCACATTTGCTTCTTATGTTGCATATAATCCGGTCTCAATAACATAAGAATGGTACAATACCACTTACACGGCTTAAACTAGCATCACCTTAATTAATGACTCCAACTCTATTCGTGAGTGTCGTAAAAAGCGACTGCAGCGTTCTCAGTAAAAGCCATATCTTGCACTGCGCTCGCCAATTTGTTGCCAAGCATGGTAAGTATGGCAATACACCCAATAGGAGGAGGCCCATGTCCAGCAGTGGACTGTTAATGTACAAAACCGACAAAATTCAAGTGTATATCCGGAACAGAAATTGACTGTATCTAAGTCCCAAGTAGCTGATTGAAGTAAAACTAATTTTGCAATTTCATTTTCACCTTGCTAAATTGGTGTTCGCATTGATTTCTAATTAAGTTCCGTATATAATTTTGTGATAAATATGTTCATTACAAGAGATTTCTTGAAAGCGGTATGTTGAAGTGTATATATTTAATCAATTACACATGAAACCTACGAGTTTATTTTAGGCGAATGGCTGATAACCTGTCACTGTCACGATTTTTTGAAACGGCCCTCAAATATTTGTCAGACGTGGCGATAGCGGCGGTATTTTACGGCCGTCTGCCTAGCCTACCCCGCAAGGAATACAGGCGTGATATGTGTGATTGTGTTTGTATATATTCAATTATCATCGGTTTCAGAACGCGGTTTACATACTCTTGGATAAAATATTTAATTTATCGTATTCGTTGATCTCTTTTCGTGTGGGACATCGAGTCGTCTAACGACACGATGAACAAGACTTGTTAATGTAAATTCATTATTATTTCTTCGTAGTGTATCACCCTATCAATTGATGTTTATAAAAAGCGATTCGGGAAATGTCAAAGGTTATCTTATCGCACAATAATTACTGGTAAACTGAATGATCATGACATGTGTCGTAGGTTTTTAATGAAATCAGGTTTTTGATCGTAAACCTAAACCGTTGATCAAACAAAACATACATACATACACATATCACGCCTATTATGCCTTGCGGGGTAGGCAGAGCGTAAACGGCCGCAAAAACGGACATTTACGACACGTCTGGCATATATTTGAGGGTCATTCGGAAAATTGTGTATCGCCATAGTTGTGTGTTGCCAGCCCATCGCCTAAAATTGCAATGCACATTCTCAAGTCCCTTAGTCACCTCCTACGACTCCAACGGGAAAGAAATGGGGTGATGCTATTCGAAGCCGGCATAACACGGCATAAACAAAAGCAGATGACAAAATCAAAAATTTTGTTTATCAAACAGCTAGATCTTTACAGGTTTTTGATCTTTTTTTCCTTTTATGTGCTCGCATTTTAGGTGCTTTTATGATCAAAACCGGAATTAGTTTAAGTTTATATTGAAGTTCTTGCCAAAAACATTAGTTAGCTTGGGTTCCTGATGAAATATGCTACTTGCGGACGACCGGTATTGTGCCGATGCTGCCATTGGCACCCGACGACATGTGTCAACGGCTGTCGGCGAATGGTGGCTACGCGTGTAGACACACGGCACACCAAAACTGCTACTGCCAATGTGTTCATGCCTTTGTCGACACCTGTCTCGACCTTGCAGTTGACAGCTGCCATTGACACAAAGCCGTTTGTTTGTAAGCATAATATTTTGCCATGAAATTTAGTACGCCTTTATTTTTGGCAAGAAGAAAGTCCAAATTTTGATCACAGATTGTTTCAGGTTTATGGGAAAATTGTATTTAAATGTTATTATCTGCCGGTGATGCCGGCTTAGAATAGCATCACCCTATTTCTTACCCATGGGTGTCGTAAGAGGCGACTAAGGGATTCGAGGGTTATGTGTATTGCAATTTTAGGCGATGAGCTGATTATCTGATTCTGACCCTCAAACTTTTGTCAGACGTGGTGTTAATATCCGTTTTACGGCCTTTAACGCTCTGCCTACCCCGTAGGGAAATAGGCGTGATTTATGTATGTATCTGCCAATGTTTGATCAAAAACCTGATAATATAAAAAACCTGCCACATGTGAACTGCGTGTATGAGTCATGTTTGTTATCAGGTAGGTATGAGAAGAGGAATTGTTTATGTATTTGGCTAAAGTATTGTGTAGCGACAAAATAATGTGCTCATCCAATTAAATATACGCAGTTTCTCATACTAACTATTCAGTTCATTAGTTACTAGCGGCCTGTCCAACGGCTTCACCCGCTGCTGCTAACCGATTTCCCACGGGAATAGGACATTTTATCGTGTGTATTTCTATAAAGCACAGGACCTCTCTAATGCATGTTGTAAGTATCATAAAGGCTGCCACACACCAAACGGTGTCGCAGCTGCATTGCGATCCGTCTGCGTGCGACACGATTTGTAATGTATGAATTTATATGCGAATGTTCACACTGTAAGTGTCGCAGCTGCACTGCGATCCGTCTGCGTGCGTTTGAAGCACGGCAGTCCGCGAGGCACAAACCGAAATCGCACGCGCGACAGCGGAACGGCAACGTCGCACGCCCGTTTCGTAGTGATGACGTTGTATTATATGGGATTTCCTATTGAAGGCCACACTGCGCTAACGCATGCGGCTGCGTGCGGCTGCGACACGCTAGCTGTGCAGCAAGGAAACGGACAGTTGTAAATATTTACAAAATTTACTTTATATTTCGGCAATTTTAGACCATGGAATTCGAAATACGGGAAAAGTTAATCAATCTAGTGCAAAGATATAAGTGTATTTATGATACACAAGACCAAAACTATAAAAATAGTGTTAATTAATTCATGTAAATTTTCAAATGACGATTGGGACATATGAAAATATTCGTAAAATTTATCCTCAAACGACTCGAGCTCTCGGCACAAACGATGGTATTCACCCAGTTCATTCCTTTTTCTGTTTATATCGTGTACCCATAGTCTTTTGCTTGTTTCTGGTTGTTCAGCAGCAGCTAAAAGCAGTAGATCTTCATCGGATGAACTGTTAGCTAACCACCCTTCGCTAGAAATACTGAAATCGCCCTCGCTATTCGACATATTTGAAACAATGGCGATTTCAAACATCGGTGTCGCAGATGCATCGCAATGCGTTGCGTATGCGACACCGTCCGACACGGGTCGGTGTGAACCAGCAGCTGTCGCGTCGTGCTGCAGACGCAACGCGCTGCATTGTTGACGGATCCGGTGTGTAGCAGCCTTAAATCCTCCTTGCATGGAGCAAATAATACCAAATGAATGTCTCAATGTCATGCAGGTGCCTTGCAGGTGCTATAACAGACATAACTCATAACACAACTTGTAAGATACAATTTCATACAATCTCTGTTATTAGTTTCATACCTACATGCCTTTCATCATTGCTTTTAGTGCGCTATTTTTTAAGCATTTGTTAAGAACTTTTTGAATATTTAAAAATAAATTGTCTTGTTGATTTTATACTACAAATATTTGGTAACTAATGACAATTTTTTCTTTCTTTCTTTCTATTAATTCTATTATTTTATTCTATTCTAGTCAAAGCGTAAATCACCATTTACGCCACGTCTGAAAAACTTTTGGGGGTCATTCAAATAATTGTGTATCGCTATAGTGACAGGTTGTCAGCCCATCGCCTAAAATTGCAATACCCATGTAACCCTCGAGTCCCTTAGTCGCCACTTACGACACCCACGGGAAAGAAATGGGATGATGCTATTCTAAACCGACATCACACGGCAGCACCACTATTAGTATTTATCGAAATCAATAACAGAATTATAGTCCATGAATAATTGAGTAGAGGACGAAAGCAGACATGATGTAGGTCAATCATTTATTGGTTATAAAATACCTATGAAGTGCAGCGGTTAGATCCTTTCTGATTTCGATCTGAAAGTCGTGGGATCGAATCCCACCAGCCTAATTTTTTTTACCTTTTTGGGTAGTGTTCAAAAACCTTAGAAACACAGCTCTCAGCGATAAGGCCGCCTTTGCGCAGTTTTAGTTTAATTTTTCCTGTTATTTATTTGTGTTTTATATGTGCAATAATGTTTTTTTACTTACTTACTTACTATCATATCATCAGATAGAATATAATCTTTGTAGTATTTGTCGTAGGTTGATAATTGGCCGTGTGATGCCGGCTTAGAATAGCATCACCCCATTCCTTACCCATGCGTGTCGTAAGAGGCGACTAAGGGACTCGAGGGTTAGATGTGTATTGCAATTTTAGGCGATGGGCTGACTACCTGTCACTATAGTGATACACAGTTATCTGATTGGCCCTCAACCTTTTGTCAGACGTGGTGTTAATATTCGTTTTACGGCCGTTAACGCTCTGCCTACCCCGTAAGGGATATAGGCGTGATTTATGTATGTATGTTGATAATTACTTTATATCAGCCATATATGTATCAGGCGGGTTTAAGTACAGAAAAATTGTTCCCCTCTAACCGGACATCGCCCTTACCCAACCCTTTACACATTAAATTGAATTAAAGTGGAAGGCACCTGCCACTGTCACTTCAAATAAACAACACAAGGGCCCATATTCCCGTATTTGAAAAGCGTCTCAATTCTGTGCCACTAGAGTTTAAGTTAGATGATTAAAGATTGTTCCGTATTACGCCAAAAGTTGGAGACATAGTAGCACATGAAAGACAGTTGAGGGTCGCTAAAATTACGAAGGGAGAACTGAAAATTGCGGAAATAGACACATTTCGTATATGATGGGAACTTTTTATAGTAAACTCCTTGAATTTATTGATCGATTAGAATTTTTAAATAGATTTTTTAAACGCGTGACTTAAGAAGTGGAATGAAAGGCAGACTTATGGTTTCTTGCTTTATTGTTTCTCGGAGATCGTCCGGCAGATAAGAACGTTATATCTAGATTTACATGAACTTAAATACTAAATAATTCCTAATAAAAGTGCCAATTCGGCATCTCCCTCCACCAAATTGATTTGCATAGTAAGATTGCTCTTTGGACCTGTACTTACTAAGCAAATCTCAGAGTTCTACATTCTATTTAAATTGAATATCAGCATCATCGGTGGGTGATGATGAAATTGGTGAATCAGCGATCTTAACTCATGCAGCACGTCACAAATAGTCGGTGTAAAAATCAGTTGACTCGAGTAAACTCAAGAGCAATGATTTATTACGACTTAAGAAGTAGTTTAACACAAAACCCTAGGGTATTCCGAATGGTAAGAATGCTATAATTCGTTTCATCGAATAGATAAATGTCGCGAAACTTACGGGTATTCAATAAATATGTTTTCTCCTACTCTAAAAGTTATATCGCTTTCTTGCTTCCCACAATTTCTGTGCACCCCTCGTACAATGACCAAATATAAAGAATCGGGCCTGAGATTTTAATTTCATACGCCACACTGTACATTTTCATTACATATTATAATACGGGACATAACACACCGCAAATTCTACGTATTCATATAATACGTAGCTTGTTAAATTGTAAATTTCTGACCAAATTAGCTGGAGCTATCTCTCGCCGTGTTCCCGGGGGTATTATACAGTAGAATTGGGAGCGCCACTTCGCCAATTTCCAACAACCATTTTGTGAATCTGGCAACACTGGAATTTCTAGCGGTTTGCGGGGGACGAGCTGGAATGACGATGTGAATTTGTTATGTTGTAGAGGGAAAGGGTTTACATTACAAGTAAAAAAGGCGTGATTAGGTAAAATATTAAATGAGCTCACAATGGAAACCTATTAAAAATTACTCAACCATATTTGATAAAACTTAATAAAACCCAACCAAAGAAGAATCATAAAATTAGTCATGCATGTTCTAGATTCACGCCTATATCCCTTGCGGGGAATGCACAGAGCAAACGACCGTTAAAACGGGATATTTACGCCACGTCTAACAAAACATTTGAGGGTCATTCGAAAATTGTGTTTCATCGTGACAGGTTGTCAGCCCAACGCTTAAAATTGCAATACAGAAGTAAGCCTCGAGTCCCTTTGTCGCCCTTTTACGGGAAAGAAATGGGGTGATGCTATTCAAATCCGGCATCACAGGGCAGCTATGCGAGGTATCACAATTTTGCACACTTGGATGGTAGTCTTCATAGATGTCAACATATTATTCTACTCATACTTACAAACGGGTCGAATTGGATACCTCCACGCAAGTTGGTTGACCCCTAGTGTAACAATTATTATTATAGTTTTTCATAGTATGATTAAGTGAGGTTAGTAAGGTTCAAAATGACTGGTACACATGTACCGGGGTAGATGAGGCCTTAAAATGACATAATGACTAAGATGAAAAAGAAACTGATCAGACCCAATTTAGTTACGTCCTATTTTTAGTTAGTTGAGTCACTAGTCAGAACCTATCTACGTATAGTAACTGTAACAATGTATACGTAAACGGTTAAGGTAAGGTGTATTTTAGGGTAGCGAAAGGTATTTGTATTTGATCCTCTAAATACCTTTTGTTACAAACATAAATTCTCACCGGTGGTTAATTATAAACACGAAACCTTCCCTTTCTATGTTGCTCCGGTAAATTGACCGCGGTAGCTCAGTTGGTAGAGCGAAGGACGGTTTTTCACTGTTCCGGGTTCAAAACCCGACCGCAAACACAAAACAATATCGTAGAAGTTGTGTCAAGATTGTTTCTGAATAATAACGATCAGGTGGGTGGCCCCTCTGTTACAACTTCATTAAAAATACTAAGCTAACAATAAAACATGTTAACAGATAGTAAATAGTAAGTAATTATAAAAATAGTCTTTGATAATATTTAATACCTTCACTGAACTGCGTTTTACTTACTCATTCAAAATTAATATTTCACCGGAAAGATCTTTAACGAAGTAACATATGAATTTCAAATAATAATTTAAAACATACGGTTGACAGACAAATGAAATTAAATTTAAAAAGGACAATTTTCCAAAAGTAGGATTCTGACCTGATTGCTAGATAAGATAAGACAAACGCTGCATGTAATGAGATCTCTGTTACAAATTATGTAGGTAAACAAATATAGTGTTGAGAGCTCATTGTATTTTTTAATTTCGATTTCCTTATTATTTATTTAGGTGTGGTGTGCTTGTAAATTAATAAATCAACACTTGCGAAATTGGCGAAAGTGTCGTATCCAAACAAGTTTGGCGTTTACATCATTACATTAACAGCCACAACAGTCCACTGCTGGACATGGCCCTCCCTCTGTTGGGGGGTATTTCTATACGCTTGGCAGGTAGATTGGCGAGTACATACATACATACACATCACGCCTATTATCCCTTGCGGGGTAGGCAGAGCGTAAACAGCTACAAAAACGGACATTTACGCCACGTCTGACATATATTTGAGGGTCATCCGGAAATTTGTGTATCACCATAGCGACAGGTTGTCAGCCCATCGCCTAAAATTGCTATACACACCCTCAAGTCCCTTAGTCACCTCTTACGACTCCCACGGGCAAGAAATGGGGTGATGCTATTCTAAATCGTGTGATGCCATAATGATGCAATGTGCACTGGCGAGCACAGTGCATCATTTTGCATTCAAAGGAAGCGCTACTTTCAATTTCCTGGATGAATTTTAGCATAAGAGCAACGGTCACTTTTGTCTATGGTCTAGCAGTAGACTGCTTTGGCTAATATAATGTAATGGTGGTGATATTTTACAGACTTTTCTTTCAATGTATTTTACTGTTTCACATTAATATTTTATAAAACACGTATAGGAATAAAATGCTTTTTGTGTAAGAAGACTTTGTGCTTGTAATACTCTCCATATGAATGAAATAAATATTTTGACATGATTAATAGCTCCTCCATACGATCTCCGTGGAAGATTGAATGTGATAGATTGTTTGGAATATAAGTGAAAATGTTATTCTCAAGCAACACTAAGTGCCGATGCGATCCTTTTTGGTAGAAAACATATAATAAACAACACTGTTGTATAAACTATGGTTGTGAGGGACAAGGGTTCTTCTCCAAAGGGACACCACAGGTTAGTCATGAGAAGCATGTATTGAAGTTCAGCAAGCAAGGGTTGAGTTGAGGTATACAATGTTATTCAGATGCTAAGTAAGCAGAGTTAGCGTAGTATATCGTAAGTGTTCGTGCGAAGCCCGAAGCACATTACCGAACGTACCAGGCGAGTAAGGCTAACATCAAGATAGTGTGCGATCGACAGAGTTGATGCGTCACAATATATTGCATCAGTATGCGCAAGTACAAAACATCAAAGCTTGTTATGACCTAAGACGAAAATGCTGTGTGTCACCGCGTTTCAGAAACTAACAGCGACATCTATCGGACGACGAGAAACTAATCTAGGAAGGCTGTGAAGGTGAAGCTGTGTTGTCTTCTAAAGGATACATGCCAGGAAAATCACTTATTGCCGCGGGAAAACGGTTGGTAACGGATGGAAACGGTGGGCGGGGCGCAAGTTTAATATAAAGCAGTATTAATACATATTCTGTTCATAAGCACACTCGTTGCCTAACCACATCCTGAAACCGGAGCTTATACAGAGTGTTAAATATGTACGTCATGATATTTTTTTCGTTCGTAGATCACAACCCAAAAAAGGTTCACTGTGTATTTATATAAACAAATTATGTCTTGTCTGGCGCCGGCTTAAAATAGCCTCACTGGAAGTTGTTTATTATTTAAAAATTAATTACGTTCCTCATGTACTGTACTTAAGCTCACTAATCACAAGGCGTGGGTTCAGTCCCCGGCAATTTATCACTTCGTTAGACTTATTTGCAATGATATGAACAGGTTGCTTCTAGATTCACTATTTATAGAAAGTTTGACCACGTCGGAACTAGGACCTAACATAACTCTCTTATAGTACCAAACCTATCTCACTAGAAAATTGTAAAAACATGTAAGTACAAAAACACAACCTAAACTACTGAAAACATCCTGTATTGTATAAACCTTCAGGGTAGGTTAGAACGAGGACCATTCCCGTATATGCCGAGAGTTGAATATTTCACATAGTTCAGATTGAATATCGATCTTTGGCGAATGGATGGCTGGCGAACACCAAAACTATTTTGCTTTTCGTATTCAGACAGTTATAGATGTGTGTTTACTTCAACTTTAACAGTTAAAACAGTCCACTGCTGGACATTGACCTCCTTCAATTGGAGGGATCTGCCATTATCATCACGCTTGGCGGCGGATTGACGAGCACAGTGCAAGGTGTATCCACAGGGAATTCTGCTGCCTATTCCCTGGATTCATCCTACAGTCACCTTTTAACGGGGAGAAATGGGCCGATGCGTTTCTACCTATATGTGTATAGGTAGTAATTTTACCACAGCGGGAATCAACTTAATTTAACAATGAGTCAGTGTCATATTATTTTATAACTTTAATATCATCAACAATTGCCGTGTAATGCCAGCTTAGAAAAGCATCACCCCATTTCTGTCCCGTGGGTATCGTAAGAGGCAATTAAGGGACTCGGGGGTTAAATGTGTATTGCAATTTTAGGCGATGGGCTGACAACCTGTCACTACGGTGATACACAATTATCTGAATGACCCACAAATGTTTGTCAGACGTGGCGTAAATGTCCGTATTATACGGCCATTTATGCTCTGCCTACCCCGTAAGGGATAAAGGCGTGATGTGTGTATGTATGTATGTGTTTAATATCATCAATAATTGCCGTGTGATCTCGACTTAGAATAGCATCACCCCATTTCTATGCCGTGGATGTTGTATGAGGCGACGAAAGGATTCGAGTCACTATGGCGGTACATAATTTACTGAATGACCCTCAAATGTTTGTCAGACGTGGCGTAACTGTCTGTATTTACAGCGTTAGTGCTATATGCCTACCTCGCAAAGTATAAAGGCGTGATAGGTGTATGTATGTTATATCATCGTTGCTCTCATTCCTACCTCGCAAAGGATAAAGGCGTGATATGTGTATGTATGTTATATCTTCGTTGCTCTCATTCCTACCTCGCAAAGGATAAAGGCGTGATATGTGTATGTATGTTATATCATCGTTGCTCTCATTCCTACCTCGCAAAGGATAAAGGCGTGATATGTGTATGTATGTTATATCTTCGTTGCTCTCATTCCTACCTCGCAAAGGATAAAGGCGTGCGTGATATGTGTATGTATGTTATATCTTCGTTGCTCTCATTCCTACCTCGCAAAGGATAAAGGCGTGATATGTGTATGTATGTTATATCATCGTTGCTCTCATTCCTACCTCGCAAAGGATAAAGGCGTGATATGTGTATGTATGTTATATCTTCGTTGCTCTCATTCCTACCTCGCAAAGGATAAAGGCGTGCCTGATATGTGTATGTATGTTATATCATCGTTGCTCTCATTCCTACCTCGCAAAGGATAAAGGCGTGATATGTGTATGTATGTTATATCTTCGTTGCTCTCATTCCTACCTCGCAAAGGATAAAGGCGTGATATGTGTATGTATGTTATATCATCGTTGCTCTCAATCCATGAGTTTTAACTTCTCAGCTCGTTTCACAAGCAGCAAATGTGCGCCGATCCTATCGCGGACAATGCCGTATGGTACAAACTTAGAAAGATTTTTTATAGAAACTTTCCTAAAGAAATAAGTCTGATGTGTCTGCGGAGGTTGGAGCGCTTCCAGCCCGGTTGTAGCGAGATTAAATGATAGGGAACGTAGCGTCCCGCAGTGAGTCTACAAAGTTGTGGCGCATCGGTAGTTCTTCTGTCTTGGGTTCGACTCTCGGCCAGACTGGATATTCCAAAAACCTGATGCTTGCGCATAAAGTATTTTTAACATTATGTACTTTGGGCGTGTTTCTGTATTCCGTACTTCTGAGGCCACGTTAAGAGGCGGTCGGTTCCGATTGCTGTTTATCATTACATAGATTTTTTGGAAACTTGCAAAATTTTCAAGATGATTGAATTCTTACTTAGATGGCGATCTTACAGAGTTCTTACTATTACTAGTAGACAGCTTAATAATTGGGACCCGATGGTTCATCGGATCATTCGTCTCTCTGATGTCTTTTCATTCATGCGTCTTCTGATGTCGTCCGTCGCACACAAAAAGACACGAAACAATTAGTTTAAACGTGCGTCTAGGGACAAAACCGTAGTGTTTGTCAAATTCCGATAATGACTAAGACCAATGGCTTTACGTAATTATTATTCACGAGACTATTCAAATGTTCTTTGGACAAGTGGTTTTGACTACTCTTACCACGGAGCACTGAAACGTTATTCGCTGTCTCGCAGAGTTTATTGGTCTGCGAGGCTTACCTATAATTCAATACTTACATTGTATAGATATACTATAGATATATATAATAGTGTCGATTCGATAATATTTTTTAAAGAAAATTGCGCTGCCACTCTTCGTAAAATTGGTTTAGACAAGGATAGGAGATGATCGCGACTAATATTGCCTTTAATTTTACGCGTTATCTGACAAAATTAAGCGACGATTAAAAAGATGCATACATATTTATCAGAAATTGCGTAAAACCCTAAGAATGTCTTTATTAAACCTAATTGACCGAAAGTCAGTTAACAAGTTTAGCGAGCACTAACTTACATAATAACACTTGCTGATATGAATTTAGCAGCGTCAAAGCAAAGTTTGTTTTTTTGCTGGCAGATGACATGAGGCATCTACTTACAAGACTTCACACTTATATGGTGAGTCAGAATACGAATAGGAGCCATTTTAATTTAGTTTTTATGCCGTCCATCCTTATATGGCTACGTAGCTAAGTGTAGGTATGTTGTTTTTTATGATGTAGGTAGACACTAGACCTATTATCAGCGATCAGTGATATTTTATAAGCTGAGTTGTGTCGTAATTGAAAAGATGATCAAATCTTTCTTATCGGACAATACGGTTCAATGTCCTGTCCAAACATGGAACATTCACACAGTAAAACTGTCGTTACCCGCCAGCTCACGTAATTTTAAATACGTCATTTTAAATAATTATTTTTTGTTCACGGTTTACTCAATTAATGAATCGGTCCAACCAAAATCAGACGCAACTAATGATTCGTGAGAATACAACACATTCCCGTGGGAAAATCAGAGGAAATGAATTTTATTCGCAGGGTATTGCTAACTATAGAACAGTCACTGAATTGCAAGAATACCTACATACCTATTGGGTATGCTAAGATGGTCGGTTTCAAGAAAAATCTCAACCATAAATAATAAAAAGCTTTATTTCACAAATGTTACAGAGTTTTAACTTATATTTAACAATTTTGAGTATGTGAAACTTAATCTTACTATGTGAGAGACTGGATTTTTACTTTCGGTCTCTAAATACACTCATTATTCAATATTTACAACTGTTTGTATGTATGTATTCAGCTTACAACTAAAATAAAGAATAAAATGAATAAAAATATAAAAAAAATAAACCAATTTGGGTGACTAGGTATGAATGTGTGTAAGTGTGTGTGTGTTTGTCTTGCATTGTCGTGTGTTTTACGGGTGTTTGTTTGACGTAGGATATCAAGAAATTATGTGAAAAAGCCTTTCTGTGTCAACATAATCTAAATCTTTTAACCATTTTGTCGGTAATGTATTTGTATTGTATGTATTTACTATAACTACTGATTTGAACGATAAGAAAGTATATATTTGACCCTTAATGGCCTTTGTATGACGCCTCATAACCTGAATATGATTATGATTTTTCCATAGTTAAAACAAAACTAACAAATGGTTCGTAACTGACATTTGTCTTGTCTATGATTAACTTTTTCTTTGTGCAGGCAAAGGCATTTTTATACTTTACCGACAATTGTGACGTCACATCCTCAACACTTTAGAAAAGTATTAAATAAATAAATAAATAAAAAATAAATTAAATTAATTCGAAATGATGAAATGAGTTTCTTAAAATGACTTACACTTTCAAAACAAATCATAATAAAAATATGCGGCATACCCAACTATCGCACTTTGTATCTGAAAGAAATGCTGACTCGGAAATAATTGCATCTAGAGGTAAATTCTAATTTCAGTTTAATACGGCTGTAAAGTTAATGGTTAATAAAGGAATAAAGTTGTGGTTTTACGTGTCGAAGTAAAAGGTACTCGAGATAAAAGGGGTATACATTTTGTATAACGACTGTTGTACCATGGGTGGGCTTATGTAGTGCTCATTCTAATATAAAATGCTTTTATAAAAATGACGCTCTTTAAAAGTTTTAATAAGCAATAAAGTCAAGCACAATCACATTCATACATACATACATCAGCCTATTGCAGTCCACTGCTGGCATCACATTCATAGGTCCCGCTAAAATTCCCTGTATCGGAGTTCCATAAACATACATGCAGAAACATGCACAAAGAACACCCGATAATTAAGGCCCTGTTCTTCTGAAAAGTTGATCCTTTTCATTTGCACTGCGCCAGAGAGAGACAACCATCATTTCGCGCTCAAATTTTCGTGAGATTTTACGGTATTTTCCACATAGAAACTAGATAAATACCGTTACAATGTCTAATTGAGAAAATGTTCCAAATACAGGTTACTTTGTTTCTTTTTCATCAAATAAAGTTTGTCTAATTGTGTAACTGATAGTAATTTGTATCTGTTAGATCTTCGAAATTACATTTTTTATTTCAGAATCATAATTATGGCTGTAATCGTCTATATAAAACCGGTTATAAAACCTTGCCCGCGCGCTATCCCCCCGCTTGAATAAGTTACTTCTATTAACATGTGACATCAGGTGTCTGAACAGTAAATACCTACGTTTACCTACTAGTCAGTTTATTCTAGCTATGACTAACCTTTGGTAGTCACATTCACGGCCGTATAATACGTCAATTTGTCATTGAATCCACTTTTAGTATTTGTAGCACCATCTCTATATTATGCTTGCTATATAATGAAACAACTGTGTGGTGCCAGCTTAGAATAGCACCACCCCATTTCTACCCGTAAGTGTTGTCAAAGGCGACTAAGGGATACATCTAGGGAATGGGCAGCAGCGTTCCCAGTGAATACAACACCTTGCACGGCGCTCGCCAATCCACCTGCCAAGCGTGGTGAGTACGGCAAATACCCTCTAACGGGGGAGGCCCACAGGGGCGTGCAGTCCATATAGGCACAAAAGCACTGCCTACCCTGATATTTTGATCCACACAAAATTATAAATATTTAATAAAATTATTATTTGAAGAAATATACCCATTCGTAAAAAGGAACGTCATTTTCAAAACTTTCGCGCCCCTAGTGAACTCGAACATTACCATTGTCAATCGAGCCTAGGCGCCTCGACCGCTGCCTGCTTTTATGAATGAAATGGACTATTACTACGTGTTCAAACCGGTTCAAACTCGTAGCGCTAACAGAGCCAAACAGACCTCCAAAGGTGCTGCTTATTAAAAAAAAAAACGACTGCATACACACGGCGAGTTCCTATACTGCATAACAGTGTTTTGCACAGCAAAATCATGGCCGACACAGCTACGCATGTCCCAAGCCTGCACGACAGTGGCAATTGTGGCTTGATCGCTCGCTTTATTCGCTCCAGGGGGTCACAACTCTAACCTAACCTACTGTATTGAATCTGTGTCAAAAATGTTTAGTTTTAATGGGCTTCGCCCCCTAAAGCCCCTTGAAGACGATCCTATGACTGTGTCGTACACAGTCATGTTGTACAAAACGTTGTCCGGCGCAATCGTGTTGTGCATAATCAACGTCGTGCAGTGATGGTTGGTCAAAAATCTAGTAACAAAACGCAAAAACTGTAGAAAAAAGCGCGCGGGTTGAGGTGTGAGGGAGGGGCGGTGCGTATAATCCGACCAATTTGTGACACCTTTCTTTTGAACTATTTGCATAATAATGAGGTGCAATTTTGCTTGATAGTATTTTACTTTAGAAGACATTGCAAATTCCTCCATTGTTGTTTACCCGTGTTGTTTATTTTAGGTTAGGTTTTTCAAGTAAAGCTTTAAAGTTTAATTGTGAAAATGTTGTTCGGTTGGTGTTCTATGATAGAAAAGAATGAAAAATTACAGAACTTCTGTCATACTTTCTAATGTGCGCGATAAACAAGTGTAATAAGATTTGTGTTGTGTGTTTACAAAAGTTAAAGTACTGTTTTCAATACCTAAGTTGATATTTTGTGTGATAAAATGCAGATCAACAATTGGAAATTACGCAAATAAAAGGTAACAATAGGTCCTACTTGAAAATTTAATTTTGTCAGATTGTTGTGTGCAAACATTGAAAGAGATGAACAATCATCCTCGTGAATCGCACGCATTGGACCACCACCGGACAATACTGCGGTTCTTTACATCTTTGGTGACAGCCCCCGCACACATGGCATCTTGTGACAGCCGCAATTTGATGCGGTAACGTGTACTAATGATACCTATCCAAATTTTGTATGGGATCTTGTAAACTATTTTCCCCTAAAAACCGGATACGACAAAACACTGAAAAAGATGAGGTTCGTGTGAGAACCGCCTTTGTTTGTACTGCCTACCCAGTCGTGAAACCCTGTGCACGCCACTGGAGGCCCATGTCCAACAGTGGACTGTTGTGGCTATTTAAAGTTGAAGAATAAGCTATTGAATGGGATATCACGTCGGCGAACAACACGATGAAACTTTTGAGTATCACTATATTGAGAGGTTGTCACTAAAGGGAAGAAACGATGAATTGCCAATCTACGCCGGCATTACACAGCTATCCGGCAGACTGATAAAATTTTCCTAGAAATCTTGAATAATTTCGTCTCCCCGCGAAATGCGTCAAAACATGTTTACCGTGCCTCTTTAGGGGGACTTCTAAACGGATATTGAAGATCTAAAAAACATGTTGTCGAATTTGAATACGACTACAGAAAGATATAATATATATTATATCGCGATAGTATTTAGGTAAATATTAGTAATTTACCTGTGTCCCGACGTTTCAACACAGTTTCATGTATTGACCACAATAAGTGCAAGACCCGGTCTAATACTTAAAATGAGTGAGAGTCCAAACTGTCTTACCCAGCCTGATCTTGACTGTACAATGATACCTTAGTCTTTCATAATACAAATTGTGAGGATAAAGACCATTTAAGTACAAAAACAAACAACAGTTAAAAAGTTGGTCAGGATTCTATTTCCTCTTCTTTGAAGAGATGTTAAAAGTAAAATTAGAAACAATAAACTTTTACAGTTATTTGTTTTAACTATTTCCTCCACGTTTCTTAAGAGGATATTTGTAGGGATTCTAGAAACCTAAATATAATGAAATCTTAAAAAAACCAACTCGTTTTTATACAAACGAAACTGGAGAGGTTTCATCACGGGCTTTTTATGGAATTCATTGCCGAGGATAGAGCATCCATAAAAGTGAAGTTTCATAAAAAAGCGGCAAAGTGCGAGTCGAACTCACGCACGCAGGGTTCCGTACCATTATGTCTAAAAATGGCGTAAAAATTACGTTTGTAATATGGGAGCCACCTTAAATAATAGTTGTATGGCCTACGCCCAGCAATGGACTACATTAGGCTAATGTATGTATGCATTATGATAGCGGCAACAGTTATACAAGTTCTGTGAAAATTACAATTGTCTTACTATTACCGTTCGAGAGTTACCTTATCGTTAAATTTTAAGTTTTGTTATTTTCTGTTAGTGGCAACAGAAATAAGGCATCTGTGAAAATTTTAACTCTCGAACTGTCACGAACTATGAGATACAGCCTCATGACAGACAGGCGTACAGACAGCGCAATGTCAGTAATAGGGTCCTGTTTTTGGCACGGAACCATAGAGTAAAAATCACATAGAGATGACACTCCCGCTCCAGACGCGCTCAAGGTCAATCCGTCTGGCTGTCTCTTAGAGAACAATTTAGTCGGGAGTGTGCTTCGCCGCGGAAACGTTCGTCGTGCGGGTCGAATTTTCATTTTTTGTACCTAGGTCTGTTTCGACAATCAGGCTGTAGATGCATATTGTTTTTTAGTTAAATGCTTTTTATAGGGTTCCGTAATTAATCAGTTCACAGTCAACTAGCAAGTAGGATACCTGGTAACCTCATAATTTCGGTAAATTATATCGTGTTTGCCACGCCACCCGCCTCAATGACTTTAAATATTGCACCAACTATAACTAATATAACAGCCACGTAATAAGAGCCACAAATTCCATTACTGGACATGGGCCTCTCGGATGGTACCTATTTGCCATAAGTACCTACCTACTCACCACGCTTGGCGGATGGATTAGCGAGCAGAGTGCAAGGTGTTATATTCAAAGGGAGAACGCGTTTTACAAAAAGAATGCTATTCTAATCTGGCACCACACGGCGCCATTTTTGCACCTATTTTAAAATTCTGTACCTACCTATTAACAATAAAATGGTAAGTTAAGACTTTAAAACGGGTAAATATTTTGTTCCCACGGGAAAACTGTTAGCAGCGGTCGCAACCACTTGACTGGCCGCTAGTCTGGAATAAAATTATTGGCTCGTGACAGCCCTGACTTAAAGCGCGGGAGGGTGCGGGGCGTTACGGGCTGCGGGGGGAAGTAGGTATTTAAAGCGCGGCTTTTGGGGCCCAGACAAAGGAGTTTCGTTTCTATACGCAGTATTATTATCTATTCTTATGACGGAACCTTAGTGTTCTTTGACGTCGTCGGCATAGAAAATCATCTACCAGGAGTCGTATTTCAGACAGTGGATTCACAGCGTCTACGAAAATCAGTCGTCTGTGAAATCATTTACTAGCATTCGCGTTTTGACTCTATTGCATGGCTTGATCCTTAAACCAGGTTGAGTATTCATTACATACTGTGAGAGTGACGAAGATACCTACAACACAGATTTATGGTTTTTTAACACAAGTTGGTTTCGTACAGACGTAGGTAGTGTTTTTCCCTATTTTATAGCGGTATAAAAGTAGAATAGACTTAGAATAGCATCACCCCATTTCTTTCCCGTGGGTGTCGTAAGAGGCGACTAAGGGACTCGAGGGCTACATGTGAATAGCATTTTAGGCGATGGGCTGACAGCCTGTCACTATAGTGATACACAATTTTCTGAATGACCCTCAAATGTTTATCAGATGTAGCGTTAATTTCCGTTTCTACGACCGTTAATGCTCTGCCTACCCGCAAGGGATAGAGGCGTGAGAATGTATGTATGTATCCAGAAGTAAACTATTCGCAGCTTAAAAAGGGTCTAGGTTGTAAAACCGAAAACCTGTAGAAACCCGATAAAAAGGGAGAATTAAGCTTTATTCAAATAACGACTTTATTTTATCGACAGTCACGCAGAAGGGTCGCCACCTAACCGCTGCGAATGGAATACCAAATGAATACGAGGTTTATTTCGAATCGACACTAAAAATATATTGACACGAAAATTCAGACATTCAGATACTGTAACATCGGACCAATATCTATATTTTATATTTCGTTTTTCAAGTTAAAACGTTTTCAAACATTTTCGCAGAATGCTTAATGTATTTTTTGACTTACATGGTCTAAGGTTACTTAGCATATTGTATATTTTGCAAAAGTAAAGTTAAAGTTTGTTTAGGATTGTCTTCGGTCTCAGAAACTACTTAACCGATTTGTTTTGATCGATTTAAAAATTGTAAACTTGGGGAGTCGCTACTATTCTCATCAAATCGGTTCAGTTAAAGATACATGCTATTCAGTGTTTCTCCATAGTTTAGTCAGTTAAGCTTGACAGTTCAGTTAAGCAGTTAAGTTAGTTTTATATTATGTATTTATTGCTTTTATAAAAGTTACTATTGTGATTACTCTCGCACTGCTCTGTTTTTCAATATTTTCTCCTCCGCCCAAAGGTTGTCTGGAAGAGATCGCTTGTAGCGATTAGGCCGCCTTTGAGCATGATAGCTATGAATTTTCCTGTTATTTTTATTTGTAATTTTGTGCAATAAAGTGTTTTTACTTATTTACTTACTTGATTAGAAATATAATCTAAATACTGAACCTGCGACTTTCCGACAGCGTTAGTGATATCTACCGTGCCAAAGCAAGGTGAGTGGCGTCTTTAAGTGGCGGAGGTTAACAGGCACTTTAACTCGTTACTCTGAATTTGCTGTAACTGGGGCGGGCTGGTCTGAGTTCGGTCTGATCTGATCCTACCTTCAGTCTGTCTACAGCTACAACCGTGCCAAAGCAGTCACAAATGGCAAAGAGTGGCGTCTTTAAGTGGCGGAGGTCAACAGGCACTTTAACTCGTTACTCTGAATTTGCTGTAACTGGGGCAGGCTGGTCTGAGTTCAGTCTCAGGATCTGAACCTACTACCTTCAGTCTGTCTACAACGACAACCGTGCCAAAGCAGTCACAAATGGCAAAGAGCGGCGTCTTTAAGTGGTTTACGTCAACAGGCACTTCAACTAGGTACTCTGAATCCGCTATAACTGGGGCAGGTCTCAACCGTTCGATGGTAGACGTCTTATCTATACCCATAAACCATGTAATAGTTTTATTATATAGCTAGCTTGAGACATGACGCCGTGAAAGACGCATTAAAATGATCTTAGTACCCCGTGATTGGTCCAGATAACTTTTATCGCCATTTAATGAATACAGTCCTGTAAGAATTAATTACTCAAAATACTAAAACGGTGTTCTTATCGCGATATTTATTTTTGTTGAAATGTCGATATTTCGACCTAGTTGTATGGGCCGTGTCACGGAATAACTAAACCAGTATTTTAAGTTATTATGTGTGACCGCGAAAGTTTAAAACGGTAAGAATTAGTTAAGCAAGATTGGTGGCATAAGGAAAAAATTCTAAATTTCGAAATCGCAGAAAAACTCTTTTCTAGTTAGTTGTTGTAATCAGTAAAAAAAAGTGGATGTATGGCGTTTTGTTACTAAGTAAGCATCTTCAGAGGGGGAGAATTAAGGGTATTAATGCTTATCCTTATTTACCAAACAATAAACAAACGAACATCCAAAATAAAAACAAGTTGTTTAATACATAGAGTAATATTATCATCTCTTTGAGATAGGTCACTGTTATTGATAAGATCTAGGTAGGTAGAATAAGATATAGGGCGTGAGATGATGATAAATGATAGCAATTCGCCGCGCGCCGTCGCTCCCGCCTGTCGGCCGTTGGACGAATGACTGTTAATATTGCTTGCCTAATGGTAGGAACATGTCCTCCATTACCCTTTAGGAACACTAGCACCACCGGTGGTTGTCATGGTACAAATCTTATGTAAACGACACTTGACGGCATCGATTTGACGAACGACCATTAGCGAATCTATTCTAACACTATATTTTTGGACCACTACTCATTCACACGCAAATAATTGTCCCTGATGATGTCAATGTCACCCAGTAATTAAATTCAGTTATTACATTTTGTTACAGTCTTTAAATTTATGGCGCAAACTAGATTGGATTTTAAACCACCTACTACGTAGCTAGCAAGTCTCGGACGTGGTTGTGTACCGACGTGTATAACGAGAACCGTATAAGTAATCGTGGACAGCACATCTATAAAACCACTAGGCCACAAAGGTTTAAGATACCAGTTAACAGTTGACGACACGACGCAACAGCAAACGTAAGTGTCCGACGCTACTGGTTTCTATGGAATTACAATAGTGCACTTTATCTCGATTTGTGGTGCTGGCTTAGAACAGCATCACTTCAATTTTACCCGAGGGTGTCGTAAAAAGTGACTAAGGGTATGGCATTACCCTCCGACGTGGGAGACCAATGTCCAGCAGTGGACTATTGTGGCTCATGTTTATGTATCTCAAAGTAATACAGGTCGTAAGATCTGCTACTGCCATTCTGCTACCGTACTGACACCGCTACCGTCCTAGTGATAAAAAAACGACGCTAGCGCAGACGCCATGTCGTCCACTGCAAATACCTAATATTCCATAGTATTTGTTACAATAACTCATACTAGTTGTCGCTTGTACGTCGTTTAGAGACGAGTACCAAGAGATTGTTAATTTGCAAGTGTCAGTCGAGGCGCCGGTAGCTCAGTTGGCTGAACAGTGGGACGGTTCCCTACGGTCCCGGGATCAAGTACTGGCGGGCGCTATAATTTTTTCAATTTCTTATTTTCATTTATAAAAATG
The DNA here is from genome assembly GCA_027580185.1 of Tuta absoluta. Taxonomy (NCBI): domain Eukaryota; kingdom Metazoa; phylum Arthropoda; class Insecta; order Lepidoptera; family Gelechiidae; genus Tuta; species Tuta absoluta. The sequence continues at coordinate 3,809,933 of JAQAHW010000046.1, forward strand.
TTATAGCACTGTAAGTAATAAACCAAAGTACACTTTTACCTAATACGTTTCAATGTAAACCCTTCACGTAATATAATTAGTCAAGTTCAAACACAATGTCGTCGTCAAACCTTTGATTATGTGCGACGCAGTTACCTACTATTTTCAGTGCCCTTGAATATATCTATCGCAACTAGTAAGTAAATTTAAATGTATTTTTATTGTTTATGTTTGACCCTTATCTCTATAATAATAAAGGGTTCTGTGCAAAGTCTGCTCAGAAAATACTTCTAATAAAATATAATTTTCGTGTTTCGTGTAATTTTAATTCTCAAACCAAAACAATAACTAAAAGCTTAAATTTAATTTATATGTATATAACGTATAACAGTAAAGTAGACAAGATATTTCAAAGGGCTGTGTTATGTCGGCTTAGAGGGCTGTGTGAAGCTGGCTTAGAATAGTATCACCTCATTTCTTTCCCGTGGGAGTAGTAAGAGGCTACCAAAGGACTCGAGAGTGTGTATTGCAATTTTTAGCGATGGGCTGACAACTTTTCACAATGGCGATACACAATTTTCCGAATGACCCTCAAATGTTTGACAGACGTGGCGTAAATGTCCGTTTTATTGCGGTCGTTTGCGCTCTGCCTACCCCGCAAGGGATTATAGGCGTGATTTGTGTGTGTGTGTGTGTGTGTGTGTATATGTGATATTTTAAATCAACATCCACGGAAAATAAATTATGCAATAAACATTATCTACCATACTAAACATCTGGCCCGGTCCAGTATCAAACCAGGGACCGTTTCGTAGCAGGTTGACGCACTATCACTGCGCCACATCGGTCGTCATCTAATCTTTAATTAAATTGACATTTTCCTTCCCACACCAAATCAAGTTGCACCGGTTCTCCAATATCAGCTGTCAGATGAAATGAAATATAATGCCGATGTGACGTCACATAATACGATGATAACGTTAGCTCGCAACGCCTGAGTCATAATCATAACACAAGTATAGTAAGTCATGCTGTTTACTATAGCAATATCGCAACTTCATCTATTGGTAAATAATATGAGGTAATATTGATGTGCCGTGTGATGACGGCTTAGAATAGCATCACCCCATATCTTTTTCGTGGATGTCGTAAGAGTCGAGTAAGGGATTGGAGGTTTACATGTGCAATGCAATTTTCTTAATAACCCTCAAAAGTTTGTCAGACGTGGCGTAACTGTCGTTTTTACGGATGTTTACGCTATGCCTACCCCGCAAAGGATTAAAGGCGTGATATATGTATCTATATTGATGGATCCTAGAAGTAAAGGTGACTTCTCATACCTGTTTAAAAAGCTGAAGCAATAAGGCAGGAAATCTGCAGATGGCTCAATTACGCTTTTTTAATTATGTTCTCTAATTTCGCTTTAGTTGTGAAATTCAACATAATTTAAATAATGGGGGAGTAATACTACCTGCAGGTTTCCTAAGAATAAGAAAGGAATTGAGATCATGAACTCTGGGTTGAAAGTACTATCAGCAGTAGCTCATGTTAATCATATAAGGAAGGTATCAAATTAAACTAAACTGGAAAATATTTGTAACTGAATATAAGTACTGCCAAATATGGAACAAAGACAGACAATAATATGGGTTGAGCTCAAATTATTGACCTGTTTATATCAGTTTACACTTGGATACTGTTCCTCGCTTACAACATTGTTCATCAGCATTAATGTAACTTGTAATAAATAATTAAGTGTAATTAATTAATATGTACCTAATGTTTTTGTAATTACCACAACAATGTGGACTGAAGATTTGATTATGGTTGTAAGTGGTACTATGGAATGATCATCATATAAACCTATTAAGTAGGCCTTTAGATGCCATGCAGCAGGTGCCCTACTAAAAGCAAGCAAACTTTCATACTGCATACCCTTTCCCTTTGGTGCAAGAATTCCAAGTTCCTATGAAAATTCATGAAAGACTATGAACCCTTCTAGATTCCCTAATGAAATCATAGACAATAAACGGACCTGATGCCCTTGAAAAATCATGTTACTTAAATTGAAACTGGAAACAATATCACTAAGTGATAGAATTACAAGTCAGTAAAACTTTTAAACCACTAGACAATGAACGCAGCAAACTAAGAAAAATATTTACATGTTTCTAAGTGTTTGTAATTCGTTTTGTTTAGTCATTCAATTTACAATGTGATATGATTAGGTAATTAGCAAATTATCTTTCCTGTATTAACTATAATCATTTTCTGGTGACCAAGCACAAGATAAGGCCTTTGATATAATGATGATGATGACTCAGGAGTGAGGGTTCTTCAGGTTTGCCCGCTGGTGTGCCCTCATGTGACTACAGTAGCCATAGCCAACATTGATGTAAGGTTTGTATTGCAGTAGGGGAAGATATTCTAAGCTAAATATTCTTGTAGTGAACAATGGGTATTCTGCTGTCTGACTAACAGTGCATAGCTAGACCCTCATATCATCATTGGCCTCACACGTCTGTGACAGACGATTTAATCAGTGTCTGAGGCAAGACTTTTCATGGCTGTATAGGCCGATACGGGAGTGGCATAATTTTCCACACACTCTACAAGTGAAGGTGGAATTTGAGACTGGCACATGCATGTTTAGATGACGTTTTTGCCTTTTGTTAGCAAGACTAGAAAACCAGGCATTATCGACATATACAGTGCAACAATTTATAGAAAATATCTATCATATCAGCTGAGCCAGCAACAGCAACAAGTCATTCACTCACTTTACTGTGCTTTTTTCTCTGCGAAACTCTAGTTGTGACGGAAAATAAGTGGAGGATAATGGATCAATGGCATTATCAATTATTGAGTTATGGAAGTCATATGCCAGAAGCTTTAAAAACTAAGAATCACTAGCACAGTAGCTTCCTGAAGTAAGAATTAGTTTTTGAGACATTCAGAGATTGAGATCCGCGTAAAATGGGGTCACATAAAGCGGGGGCATAGTGCCCGTATAAGTAATAATATTTTATAATATAGCAGAAATATGCATTTTAATTTAATTGCTAACACAGCTAGAATAAGCCGCTGAATAAGGCTGATAGGAATGCGAGCAACCAAGGGTAAATGAACTCAAAGTACTTTGCAAGTTAATAGATTAATAATGTTTTATACAATTTTAAATTTACCACACATTTACAACCGCACAAAAAATAGATCTAATACATAAAGACATTTCAGAGTCAGAGTATACTTTTCGGGGCAGACTTAGTTAAAAAATCTCTGACATCAGGGCTCATCAGTTTTTTTATTGACTTGGGTGTCACAAAGATCAGGTATGAATTAATTATACAGTCTGAATCACACCCAGACTCTTCAGCAGTTGATGTGAGATCATCTAAATATCCAGACATTAAGTCGCATTGTAGCTGGAATGTTGCATAAATCTATTTTTATTATCTAAATCCATCACAAACTATTTGTGTGAATGATTTCTGAGTACCTAACTTTGCCAGCAGATAATAACATTCAAAGAGGTAGTAATATCATTCGATAAATAATGTATAGGTACTCTATTCTGTAAGACCTTCAAATCAGGTGATAGTAAAATTCGATAGAAGTTCTTAAAAAGATTTCAGGTAGAGGAGAAACTAAGTTTACACTGAATGTGATCAGCCTTGATAATAATAACTGTTATTAAATGATATAAATAAAACAAAGTATGTATTCGCCGGTAGCGGCTAGCCGGCAAATACGTCATGTTTGTAAACAAATAACATATGATCGAGAGCCCGGCGCTGTTCGGAAAAATTACACAATATTCTGCACATCATCCTCTGTCTATAACCGAAATTTGAGCTTTCTACGACGTTAAACACAAGAGAAAATCGTATTTAAGCTCAAATAGGGACCTCTGTGGAACTGATAAAACACCATGTGGTGATAACGCGCCAAAATTTGACATCAACTTATCAAAAAGTTTCGGAGTGCGAATAAACTTTATCGATACTGCTTATCAGTATTTTATAGTGAATATAAATTAATTACAGCCCAGAATACGCTGAAATACATTTTAGTCCCGAAATTCACAATTTCAGATAAAATAACACGCCTCTAGCGGTGGCAAAAGGAAACATGAAACACATAATGGCCGCCGTACAGTAGTTACGATGACTGAATACCTAAATGCGCAAAATACTTACGCTTTCTTCCTCTTTTTCCATTCCAGAGGGCATCTGAGGTACCGCACGATTTATCGCCGAGTAATCCGGGAGGTCCGGAAGCTCCTCAGCGAGGTATATGGGCATTGGTTTCGACGCATCCAGGGCCCTCGCCCTAAACGATAGCTTCGACATTTTGTTGACAGAACAAAACACGCTAGCGTCGACACAAAAATGCACTCATAAAACACTTTATAACTTCTCTAAGAGGTCCCAAAGGACCGCAAACTGCACTTTACACACTCTAGTTCGTTCCCATGGTTAATTTTTACACGCACTCAGTCACAATTAATGAAAAACAATAACGAAAAATCACATATTGAGCGTACTTTACAGAAAGCCATCATGGCGGCTTTCCGTTTGGCGGACGACCATGACCAACTTCCACCTCGGACGACGTGCGCGGGAAGGAAACACGCGGAGACTACACTAATGTTTTCAGGACTAATTTCTCTTTTATTCCGATATTAACAATTTGCACCTACTTATAAAAATGTTAAAAAATAATTTGAATTTTCAATATAATTGTAAATTATTATATAAATTAATTACAAAATGTAAAATTATAAATACTGAAATGACGTCGAACCTCAGCTGTCAAAACCATAGACTAATCCCTTTTTCTCTCTTTATTTTCGCTAAGGCAAAGGTAAATGTTAATCAGCATACCTTTATTTTTTTTAAAGATACTCGAGACAATCAATGTTTATTGATGTCCTGAATCAACTAAATAGTACGTCAATCTGATCTTTATAGTTTACTACTTCTGATTCCACTTCTTCTTGTCATGTGGGACGAGCGACCCGATGAAAACTAATATTCGCACATCGAGGGTTCTGTAACACGCACATCATACCTTTTCATATGATACCTGCTTAAACTACAAGCCTCAATTTCAAAATGTTGTTCTTTTAAAGAAGAAAAAAAATCGTATCTCTCTCTCTTTTCGGGACAATCAGAACAAAAGACAACAGAAGAAGTAAATGGCGAAGTAATGGGTGTGTATGGAAATGTCAAGTATCGATGGCGTTCTAGATAGCCGCATGCACTTTTGGTTGGTTCTATGACTGCATGCGTTATTTGGATAACAATAAATTTCACTCATGAATGTTGCTCGGAACAGTCGGCCCTAGATCAAATATCAATGACCACAGATTTTTGATCAAAGCTGTGGCGCGGCAGCTCTTTGACGAAACAAGGCGTTGGAGAGCCTACTCCACCTACCAGCATGCTTACAGGATGGTAAGATTAGATGAGAAATGCGGGCCTATTTAAAAAATATATGTAGGCAGCTGAACGCAATACGGTGTGCCCTTGTCGGGATGGTGTCTCGACACCTCCGTTTGCCTTCACCTCAAATCGAATACAATGAGGCTTTTCAAACTGTTCTTTAAAAAATAAAAGGTAATGAATCTTGTGACTATTTCAGGGGTCTCATTGCTGGGGAGTACGATCTCCTTTCCGTGTGGTACACCGAGTCATTCAATGACCCGATCACAATGAACGTCCTGAAAGTATGAAAATAATATTTTCGATGCTGGTGGTGAGTGTGTCCAGATTTTGAGGTCGAGAGACAAGACAAAACCTATTTCAAGCTATGAAAGTTCAACATACATATTTGAAACAGATACCTACCTTTATGCAACCATTGCAATTTGAATTTCCTTTCAATAACATTTTATTTTTATCGTTATCTTCATCACAACATGTTTATATTCGTAGGGGATACTGCATGATGCTATAGACGAACCTTAAAGCTTTTTGGGACACTACCGCCATCAGGCCGCCGTTGCCATCTCATGCACAAAGATTGAAGCCGATTGATCGTCTCATGGCGCTCAAGCTGCTACGTGCCAGAGTATTGCCATTATAAATATTTTTCATGCATGTCAATGGCGCATGATGTGATGAATGATGATTGAAATCAGTATCAATATTTTTTACTGAACCGGCTCATACAGACTTGATTTTCTTCCTACTGGTTAGAATGCTGCAAATTGTCACGGATGCAAAATGTCACCATCTCAAAATTTACGTCTTTTCCATTAGCCTGATCTTTCTATCTTTTGGTTGGTGGTCAGTACGTACAGATAAAGAGATAATATTAGTTGTCATGACCTTTATTACAATTATATTACATTACAGCAGACAATTTCAACATTACAGGCTTAGAATTTGGGAATAAAATGCATTTGTTACAACTAGTGTATAACTAAACAGCTAAATTAACGTTCAAGAGATATTTGTTTATTATTATGACAAAGATTTACAACTAATAAATAATTTTGTATAAGCCTGATTCACTAACGGTGTATTTGAACAAAATTTCATAATTTAAAAAAAAACGTAATCAATTAAAATTCAGATTTCGGAATCTAGCTGTAAATAGTACAAATAGAGAATATAAATAAAAAGAAATTATAAAAAAAGTGTAACATCTATGACTAAAACGAATTGGGCGACAATATTAAAAATGTTTTTGTGACAAATATAGTTATAATATGTTTTGTGTTAACACATGGAAATACCTTATTAATTAGCGGAGATTTAATACCGGTACCAAACATTGCCTATGTACCTACTCAGCTAACAAAATAATACAAATAAAATCGATTGCTTTTCGCCGAATAACAACTTTTATGTCCCAAAATTACATGTAATAAATACCATTTGGACAAGGCATTTTGATAATGTGACATTTAACGCCCAGGTAACCTATTTGTCGACCGGACTTATAGACCAAAAAGGAAAAAAAAAAAACACTGGTTTTCGATGCGGTTACTAAAATCAATCAATATAATATTTACCCTTACACATATTATTTTCTGGGTTTACCTGTGGATAGTGCAAAAAATTACAAGAAGATTTTGAATATTGTCGTTTTTGTTCAGAAACACGGTCTACGTGACGGATGATAAAAACACACGATTTATAACCTTTGAAACGCGACAATCGAGCGAATAATACAACGGTGGCGATTCTGGCATACGATTGCATGAACTAAAGATATTCTCAGAAAAACAAGACCGTTGGGTTCACAGTTGTCACTAAGCAAGCTAATGACGACATTTGGACCTAAAAAGCGCTGTTTTAGACAAAATTACACTGCTAATAATAGTACGCCAGAATCGACACCTTAGGCCGTACGCTCGCTCACGCGGTTTCACGCGCGGGACGTCCCGCGCGGGCCAGATTTGACAAAACACAAGATTGGCGCTCCGTGACGCGGCCTGCGGTCACCCGCGCCGCGGCTTCAGCAACCCGCGACATAATATAACCCGTACAAACACGACGACACTTGCCATATTACAACTACCTAGGCACTATGCGCCTTCTAAATTTGGACGGGTAATAATGGCGGCGATGTCAGACCGCCGCGCGGAACCCGCGACACCGCGCGCGGCCTCCCGCGCGGGCTGGCCCGCGCGTGAAACCGCGTAAGCGAGCGTACGGCCTTATTTAAACTGCTACATACATAAGCTAACTTTTCTTCATTAAAAAATAACATTTCATTAACTCCAGTCTTGGGAGTTTTTATCCCTGCATATATTTTGAACACAATTTTGCACATTTAACATTCACAAATACAAATATCGAGACGATTTCAACACATATACAGTTTGATATATTATAGTTATATTGAGCAGTACAAAAGAGGCCTTCGACGACCAGTATAACTTGACCTCCGCCCGCGTACGTTTTAGTACCGGCGTGGGACTTAAGAAACGCTGGTCACTGGAGATATTTTAACCCAAAGAAAGTTAACCTATAACACTTTGAAATATACCGTAAAATAAGGTAATTTCTTGTCTTAGATATTCTCGCCTAACCCTTAATACAAGCCATTCCTTAAAATCCTTATTGAAAATCCCCCCCAAGTGGGGATATTTAGTTAAAACTTCAACATCAATGTAGGGATTTCAAGAATGAACTAATAATATTCCACAAATATACAATTTAACCTATATTTTAACAAGCTTTTATACTTTCCACATTTAATTTAACCAGTAATTTCAGGTATTAGGTGTTAATTCTAATATTATTATAATGAGAATTTATTCTTCTTTCAAGTTAGAAAGTCTTTACTTCCAAAATTTCATTGAAATTTTAGTACATAATGTTGTATAATAATTCGGTTATTTCAATTTTAAATACCATTTACCACATTAAAATTTTACATTTCATTCTCTTGAGTAAACGTAATTTAAACTAAATAAATTATCATAAAAAGGATTCTATAAAAACGTGCAATTTTTTTGTAAAAACTAAAATATTTAATACATAATTCCATATTCCATGATTTTTCTGATGACACAATTATTATAAAAGGAATTCTACATATTCAAGCTCATTATGATAAATTTTACAATTAAAGCATTAATATAAGGTCATATTAAATTCAGTGCAATTTTTAGGGCGAGTTTCACTTTGTATGGAAAGTATTTTTTTAGTATTTTGATCTATGTTTTTTTTTAGTTTTATGAGTAAAAGTCACCCTAAAAATATTTGCACTAAATTTAATAGTACCTTAATTATGTATTTTCTTGTTTCGAAGCCAGGATCAAAGATTTAACTATTCCAAAATATTTTCAGTGGCAGATAGCGGAAGCTGTACTTTAAGAGTAGTGTAGATTGTTGGGATTAGATCTAAATAATTAATTATTGATAAATAGGACTGACAATCACTTTCGGTAATAATTGAGACTATCGATGTCTGTTATGTTCGGATTCTCGCATAGTATAATGTTTATTATTTTTTAATAGAAAATATCTGTCTTATAATGAGGTTCTATAAAATTCAGTGCAAATATTATAAAGGTGAATTACTACTCGAAAATCTGGTCGAAATATGAAAAAAAATTACCTCCCATACAATGAGACACTTTTTTGAACAATATGTATCGGAATACCAATTTTTTTTCTTCATATTTTAACCTATGTTCCTTGATGAAAGTTCTTCAATTTCACAAGTAGAACTCATCCTAAAACGATTTGCACTGAATTTAATAGCACCTTATATTTCTTAACTACTCCGCTCGTAAAAGCACACATGTGTGCTTGAAGTACAATACAAATCTATTGCTGCAAAATTCGACCTGAGCGAAGTGGTTAAACACAAATTGTCATCGTCAGTCCTAAATACCTACGAGTATATTTATGATGACAGTTGGTTTGTGATCAGCTGTCACTGCTGCAGGGCGGAGTGCTGCAGTCGCCGAGGGGGGCTCTGGGGGAGGGCTTCGACGGCCTGTTCACGAATATCTCCACCTCCTGGAATAGATAATACATATAAACATACAACGTATTTCTTTATGTTTTGTGTCTTTCCTGTAATGTTTTTGTGTGCAATAAACTGTAAATAAATAAATAAAATAAACGCCTATAATCCCTTTCGGGGTTGGCAGAGCGTAAACGGCCGCAAAAACGGACATATTTAGGGTCATTTGGAAAATTGTGTATCGCCATAGTAACAGGTTGTCATCCCATCGCCTAAAATTGCAATACACACCCTCAAGTCGCTTAGTCGTCTCTTACGACTCCCACGGGAAAGAAATGGGGTGATGTTATTCTAAGCCGGCATCACACGGCATAAAAAATAGATAATAAGAGCATTGAAACATAGGTAAGAAATATTTATACAAGGAGTAACAAGCCGAAAAGAGTTAAGAGTACTCATGAACACGGACACACCAGTCACAGGATAGTGGCACAATGGAAAGCGGCGCCATTTTCTACTTATCGATTAAATGTATACATATATACATACATAAATTTCACCTATAACCCTTACGGGGTAGGCAGAGGGTTAACGGCCATAAAACTGATATTAACACCACGTCTGATAAAAGTTTGATGGTCAATCAGATAACTGTGTATCACTATTCTGACAGGTTGTCAGCCCATCGCCTAAAATTGCAATACACATCTAACCCTCGAGTCCCTTAGTCGCCTCTTACGACACCCATGGGTAAGAAACGGGTCTTGTCTTGTCTAGCCCACACCATCCCACTGCTGGGCAAAGGCCTCCCTCTTCTTCTTCCATCCATCTCTATTTTGGGCTTCCTCATGCCAGTTTCGTGAGAAATTGTTCAACTCGTCGCGGCATCTACGGGTCCGAGAAACGGGTAAAATAAATAAAATGTATGTCATGTATAAAATGAGTGTACCTGGCTGCCCTCGATGCCCATCTCATCGGCTCGCCGGGAGGAGCCGGGGGCGGAGGCCCGCGCCGCCAGCTGCCGCTCGCGCGCCATTTGCCTGAAAACAAACAATAACATGTTACAGTAGAGCCAGTTTAACAGCTGTCAGATCCCTGATAATGTTATGGCACAAGTGCTTGCACCTCACGTGAAAAGCCGAGCTTTTGAAACGTGTGTAAGTTAGTGCCATACTTCGTGACATTATTTAAAAATGAGATTAGTAACATTACGTTTTCCCATTGGGGAAAATTGATATTTTACAACACTGAGTGTGTACCTACATTCTGTAAAAATTTACTTTATATGGATTTTGTAATCTGCAATAAATTTATTTTATTTTATTTATTTTATAGCTTTTCTATCAGCCTCCCGCTTCTCGGCGGCCGGCCTCGTCTTTTCGTTACAAAAGTTTAAAAAATGCTCGCGCTTATATAAGTTACAGTAATGTGTATTATAATTTTACAATTTGTTGCAATATGAACTTCTTAATGGCAGCAGTAACAAAAGTTTTGTACCATAATATATTTTAATGCCCTAATTTGTGACATTTGTTGCAAAGGTGTTTTATGGCATTTGTTGCAAGTGTTTTATGACACTAGTTGCACACGTCATGCCCTAGTTGAAGACAGTTGTTACACAGTTACCTTCTATGTTCCAACATGGCTTTCCTATCAGCCTCCCGCTTCTCAGCGGCAAGTCTCGCCTTCTAGTTTTGAACTAGAATTTAAACTTGAACTGGAACTAGAACGTCGCTTGCTTTAATGCCCGAATTTGTGACATTGGTTGCAATAGTGTCTTATGACAATGTTTGCAAGAGTGCCCTAGTTTAAGACAGTTGTTACACAGTTACCTTCTATGTTCCAACATGGCTTTCCTATCAGCGGCAGCTTCTCAGCAGCAAGTCTCGCCTTTTCGTTTTGAACAAGAATTTAAACTTGAACTAGAACGTCGCTTGCTTTTATGCCCGAATTTGTGACATTGGTTGCGATAGTGTCTTATGACAATGTTTGCAAGAGTGCCCTAGTTTAAGACAGTTGTAACACAGTTACCTTCTATGTTCCAACATGGCTTTCCTATCAGCCTCCCGCTTCTCGGCGGCAAGTCTCGCCTTCTCGTTTTGAACTGGTGGGGTGTTGCGCGCGCGACGCACGCTAGGTGTCGCTGTGTTGCTCGGGGAAGATTGAATTTTCTTTGGGGTTGTTTCCTAGAAACAAAAAAAAATGGTTTAGAATGATAAAGTTAAAATATAGTATATGTAACTTGCAAGGACACAATTAAAACATTTTTTTTGAAAACTCGCAAAATTTTCGAGTGCGGGCAGGAAAATTTTTGCAAGTTTTCAAAAATTTTATACCTAACACGGGAAGTGTTTTAAAAATTTATGTAAACTCTGACCAGGGTTCAGCGGGTTCTTCGTTATTTCAGTGTCCCACACGGAAGAATAAAGCACCTTCGATATGCAACTCATTTGTAAAAAGAAAATAATTACAAAACTCTTTCTATCCGTTCATACCTATTACTATACTACTTTGACTCAAAAGCCTTATAGCTCAGCTGAAGTACTTAGTTCAACAGTTCTCATCTCTTTTCATAGACCTTTGAGAATATTAACGTTTGTTACGCCAGAAAGTGTACAACACCTGTGGCATTTTTAATGTTTTATCAAGTGTCAGGAAGATAAATTCCATGAACTAGCTAGACCTAGACACTTTTCTTACCTCTTTCCATCCGTTGGCCTTCAACTTGGCAATATGTTCATACAGCTGGTCCACATGTTTGACCTGGAGACACACCATGTCCCAGAAGCCCTGCAGGTCCTCTGGTGTGGTCGGGAAGGCGCCGCCAGCGCAGCCCACGTCGTTTATGTTGTTGTAGCATAGGCCTGGAATAGAAAAAGCTGAATTTAGTTTCCGGTGATACAACGGGGTATTTTATACTGCGGAAAACGTCTCATTCCTACCAGAAAATGGATAGCAACATGTAAAACTGTTCGGCGGATCGCAATTACTCTTTATACAAGTATAAACTGATAAATAACATCACTAATTATTACAAAATGTATTTAAAGCAACTATTAGAGTACTTTTTCGTAATCGAGCGAAATATTTTGGACTGGCAAGTACCCACTACGGCATCGGGATCTGCCTAATTCGCCGAGGGTCGTGGGTTCGGTCCCCACAAGACACAAATATTCGTTAAGTCAATTTTCAAATATTTGTGTTTAGTCTGGGACTCTGGGTGCTTTCCATGTATTTAATAAAAAATAAAAAATTAAGTATTAATATGAGCTATATCTTGTAGCCATATAATTATGCCTAGTTTGGGGCTAGGTGGCGCTGTGTGAATTGTCCAAGATAACTATTTATTCTATCTACTGTACACCGCAAGAAACTCGTACAATGCAAATCTATTAGCATTCTGAAAATGTTTGTATAAGAACAATATTGATTGATTCAACCTCTTGGTATGCGAAATCGCATATCATTACAATTACACATACGATGGGAATTAAAACAATCACTGCGAACTATTTAAAATCGAACAATAGTGTCATCGAAGAACATAATTTATACGTCATTCTGATTTAACAGGGTTGATACTAGAAAATTAATTAAACATTAACTACCTACATGCTAATAGGGAAATAACCGGAAAACCACTTCTGGATTTATTCCGCCTATAAGACCTTTTTTTTTCAAGAGTGTTGGAATGTCATAATACTGAGTTATATATTTTCAAGCCTTTCCTTCTATATATTTTTGACGTGACAACGTCTTAAATTAGGTTGTGGCTCGGTGGCATGCACGGAAAAATATAACGCCCGCTCACGTCTGTTACAGTGAGTCATGACCGAAAGAGAGGCACGCTGAATGCCGTCTCTCTCCCACTCAAGCATAATCGCGCAGCATTCGAGAATTACGTTGTCACGTTCAAACTTCGCCCGCAACCATTTTTTTTTTAATGGACCTGCCTTGACCCTTTTTACATGCCCTGAGGTAGACTAGGAGATAACGCCATTAAGTCCGCCCGTGTACATTTTAGTGCCTAAAGTTAAATAAATAAAATAATGTCGCAACATCACGTTATCGATGTTGACGCGTCCAAATTAACTGTTACACGCCGTGAGGTTAACTTGGTTGGCCCTGACAAAGTAGCGTTATTTTTGCATCCATCCCATTGCGACTTCGGATTTAAAAAAATTGTAATGTTTAGTCATAGGAAATTTTATAAGAGGAAGTATTTACCGTTGGATAATTAATTTTATTTGTTTATTTAACTTTATGCATACAAATTTACACGGGCGGACTTAACGCCAAAGGTTATCTCCCAGTCTACCTTAGGGCATGTGGAAAGGGTCAAGGCAGGTGCATTAAACAAAAAAAAAAGATAAATAGGCTTGAATATAGATAACTCAGTAATATGTACATACAAACATACATAAATCACGCCTATATCCCTTACGGGGTAGGCAGAGTGTTAACGGCCGTTAAACGGATATTAACACCACATCTGACAAAAGCTTGAGGCTCAACTAGATAACTGTGTATGACTATAGTGACAGTAATATGTACATAACAATAAATAATACACATTTATATTAATGCTTTATTTATAATTAACTTTTGCGTTTCTTTACCTTGGAACTGCTGCATCTTCTGAGTGGCCAGTAAACGCGCCTTCCCTGCTGCAGAGCGCAGCAGACCTTTCGCCTCCTCCATCCATTCGGCATTCTGATCTTCCATACTCTGAAATAGTCAGCATGAGGATTTAAGTTGTTGAATACAACAAATTTAAAACACTCCCCGTGTTAGGTATTTACAAATACATACACATCACGCCTAGTATCCCTTGCGGGCAAACGGAGGCAAAACTTTTGACATATATTTGAGGGTCATTCGGAAAATTGTGTATTGCCATAGTGACAGGTTGTCAGCCCATCGCCTAAAATTGCAATACACACCTTCAAGTTCCTAAGTCGCCTCTTACGACTCCAACGGGAAAGAAATGGGGTGATGCTATTCTAAGCCGGCACTACACAGTAAAGATGATTCCCCTTGCCCGGATGAATTTAACCCATAGTCTACTCTAACGACAACCACTGGTTGAAGTAGCGTGATGAATATGGCAAATACCCCCCGAAAGGGGGGAACTGGCCCGATGGCGTAGTGGATGGTACCCCGAGGTAGCTACGCCGAGGATTCGATGCCCACAAGACACAAATATTTATTAAGTAAATTTTCTGTTATTTGTGTTCAGTCTAGGTGTTTTCTATGTATAATATGTATTTATTTATTTAAAAAGTATATAAGTATTAATATCAGCTATCCAGTTCACATAGTACAAGCATTGCTTAGTTTGGGACAAGATGGTGCTGTGTGAATTGACCAGAATATTCATATTTATTTCCAGCAGATTGTTGTGGCTCAAAGTGATAATAAAAAAGTGGGTTTAGATCAAAAGATTGCGGCGGAGAAATACTGTTCAAACAGTATTCAGAAAATACACATGATGCTGGCACGACGTGTGATGCCGCCTTAGAATAGGATTACCATATTTCTTTCCCACGGGTGTCGTAAGAGGCGACTAAGGGACTGGAGGTTTTCATGTGTATTACAATGTCAGGTGAGAGTCTGACAACCTGTCACTGTAGTGATTATATTGCCTACTTTCATAAAGTTCAAAAGAAAGGTTACTTTCACGGTTGTAAACAATTGAAATTTTATTAATTTATTAGACAATGTACATTGCTGTGACAAATTGAAGGCTTTATTAAAAAGACAATAAGTCTTTAAAGGTCAAATAATTTCACACATAATGTACCTTTTGTCTAATTATAATGAATGGCATATAGAGCTGTAAATAGCAATTTTTAATTTAGCGTTGCTATGCTGGGGTAAGTTGGGTGTTGGTGACGGTCTGTGAATGCGGCGCGGTGCTCGATCGCACGCGTCGCTCTGGGCGTGTGTTGTCCCTTTCTCACTCGCAGGGCGAGACTGGCGACGTGCGCGCAGACCGCCTGACGGCGCCAACCGGTGGTTTCGGCGCCGCACTACCCAGTCACTCAAAACTGTTCGGACGGAGGGTATCGTATTGTGCGGATTTCCCGCCACGCGTTTTGTGATGCCGCGTGTAATGGACGATTCAATTTGAGATCGCGCGTGTTGATGCATCGTATTATTGCGTTTCTCCTGGGTTGTACTGGAATGCCAGGCTTAGTGATTGTTGGATGTCTCGACGTCTTCCACGTGAGCGTCGCGTTGAATAGGCATCAGGTGGCCATTTTGGCCCGCGTTTGTACGGCCCAAATTCGGGTTGGGTCACGCGTAATGACTAATATCAAAGTGGAATACGAACAGAAGCTGTGAGTGGTTTGACGTGAATAACGCGCCAAGGCTGTAGTGGAATGCTGGGTGTCGATATCTTTTCCACCCAGCCCTGTAAGTACCAACGGAATTCCTATTTGATCCATTCCCTGAACTTCCTTTCTCCGTTGGGTATTTATGCATTTGCGCCGGCACGTGACTGTAAGTGTTAAACCTGTTTATTCGTGTTAATGGTTTGTTCCCTTTAGTCATATTTGTTGTACCATATCATTGTGACTCCTTAGTACGAATTGCGGAATTCGTGGGGTGATATAATTTGGAGGTACTTACTTATAATCTAGTGCTTATACGTGTGACGTAACGCCAGATCGGCAGACGGTATTTACTACAGAATTGAGTTATGTAAGGGTCAGAACACATCATTTGCCAATTTCACTCAACTTAGTTAATTAAGTTAAATAGATTTAGGTTCACGTTTAATTCATAGAATGCGCTGCTATATTGTGCAGCGTATGCTATTTAGCGCTGCGTAACGCGGCCATTGTCTGCCTTCAGTTGAACTCCTGGTATTTTACTAGAAATTTACCTGTGTAAATCGCTTCCACTGCGGGAGTTTAGCTTGGAATTAGACAATTTTTGGTAGCAGAGCGTGGTTCAGAAAACCACTAGATTTAAGATTATTTTAGTATAAGATTTTTAATCTACCTACATAAAAAAAAAAATTTTTATTGTGATTGTAGTGTGTGCCCTGTGTAGAATATCCTATCGGTAGGATCAGGGCCAATCAATTAGTGAATTGCTTGTTATTATCGTTGTGTTTACCCTGTGCGGATATCCTAACGGTAGGATCAGGGCCGATTGTCTATTTTTTTTTATTGTAAGGTTCGGTGTTACTTTGAGTTGGTACCATGGCTCCCACAATTACACAGCTTCAGGCGAAAATTAGAGCGCACCTAATGTGGTTCGCGACTAAGCAGGCTGTGATATGCCGAGTTGTATATCATCACGTTTTGATATGAGGTGAAGATAGGTTTCTCTCTCCTATTTTAGGTCACGTAGTTAAGTAGTATATAAGCGTTAAGGTTCTAGTAATAAAGTATTCAGTGTTACGATATTGAAGTGTTTTAATAGTTCACCCAGTGACCTCCAGCGAGCCTCTGCATGGCAACCGTGACAGCTGATACGGACGCGAACCAGCAAGAAGTCTGTGAGTTTTCTTAACTCCTATAACGTTGGGGTGTTTTAGAGGAGCATATTTTTTTTTATATATATTTTGCTGCTGATGCGTATCCAGTGAAGAGGACGCATTTCTTCGACTATATGTTTTTATGTTTGGCGGCGTTTGATTTTATAATGGGAACGCAGCAGTCAAAGGACAATGTTATAGTCAGTCAAACACCAAACATGGCAGCTACGGCGGCGTCAGTTGGAATGGAGCTGTCTGAGATATTGTTGTTAACAATAGTGGTAGCAATAGCCGTTTTTGTGCTGCTCAAAGCATTTAAATATTTTAATGGGCACCTTCTGGAGGAATTGGATCGGCGTGCTGCGCGTCGTACTATTCGCTCCCAACCGGAAAGCGTGTAGGTTTGGGATCTACGTGTATTCTTCACCTACAATTCTCCGTTCAGGACCGTGAGTGTGTGTGTAACTGTTATTAATGTTTCAGTGAATTAGTGTACTTTTAAGTTAAACCAATAATGTATTGCGGATGGCTAGTTTACAAGGACTTTTAGATGATTTAAAAGAAGTTCGACGTTTTGTAGCTTTTGCAAATTTTTATAGAAAATTTGTAAAAGATTTTGCCCGTGTCGTATTTCCATTGCATAGGTTATGTAGGAAGGATGTAGAATTTCAGTGGTCGGAGGAGTGTGCAAAAGCGTTTGAAACTCTAAAGCTAGCACTCAGTTCACAACCAGTACTTGAGTATCCAAATTTTTCAGAAGAGAACGTCTTCCGGTTACAGACAGATGCTAGTGGAGTAAGTTTGGGAGCCGTTTTATCAAATGGCAATAACAAACCTGTAGCTTATGCTAGTAGACAGTTGAATAAGTCCGAAATGAATTATCCAACAATACATAAGGAGTTGTTAGCTGTAGTATGGGCTGTGAAGCATTTTCGTCCTTATTTATACGGTAGGAAGTTTAGAGTTTTAACAGACCATAGACCATTAGTACATTTATTTAGTATGACGGATCCAAATAGTCGATTGACAAAGTTTAGACTTGCTTTAGAAGAATTTGATTTTGAGATAGAGTATGTGAAGGGATCAGAAAATGTAACAGCGGATGCGTTGTCACGTATTGTTATAACATCGGAAGACTTAAAGGGCTTAAATTCAAATTTTGTGGGAGTTTTAACGCGTTCTATGAAACGGCGTTTGGAAAATACCGGATATGACAGAGCAGTTTGTAAGGAGTTTGATAATTCGCTTTTAGGGTCCGGCCGGCCTAAAGTAGTGGATATTGTTAAAAAGACTCCAAAGGACGTGGAACTAGTAATTTGTTCGAACAAATATTTAAAGTCTATTAAAGTTGTACAACCTTTAAGGGATATTAGTATTTGTAACTCTACATTTTACATAAATCAGGATTCTTTACAAACAGAGGTGCGCCGAGACGCAATGTTCGGGGAGCTGATAAAAGTATGTAAAAATAATAATATAGTAGAGTTAGTATTGATTAAAAATGAGCTCAACAAGAATTATATTAAAATATTAACAAGAGAAGCTTCTAAAAATAATTTGTTTCCACGCTTATGTATTGTAAGTGGTGTTGAGAGGATAACTGACAAGGAAATGATACGGGTGATTCTGAATGATTATCACTTGTTACCTTCTAGTGGTCATGTTGGAATTACTAAAATGGTAAAAAATATAAGGAAAAAATACTACTGGGATAATATGTACAAAGACGTTGCAAGTTATGTAAACCATTGTGCTGATTGCCAAAAACAAAAGTTCACAAGTAGGAATATTAAGGAAGAAATGTGTATAACTTCCACAGCAACCTCTTCCTTTGAGAAAATATTTTTAGATACTGTGGGACCGTTGGAGGTAGATCATAATGGCAATAAGTATATACTTACCTTACAGTGTGAATTGACGAAGTTTGTTGAAGCATTTCCTATTCCAAATAAATCAGCGGATACGGTAGCCAGGGCTTTAGTTGAAAATTTCATCATGAGATATGGAGTTCCGAATATAATTGCAACTGATTGTGGAACAGAATTTATAAATTCCGTTTTAGAAGATGTTTGTAAATTGTTGTCTATTAAGAAAATTAATTCAACACCATATCATCATGAAAGTATAGGGTCTTTGGAAAATTGGCATAAACATTTAGGTTATTATCTAAGAATTCAAACCAAGCAGTCATCAAACTGGAGTTCTTGGATACCGTATTGGTGTTTCGCTTATAACACGTCAGTTCACACGAGTACCAAATATTCTCCATATGAGTTAGTTTTTGGTAAGACCTGTAATTTGCCGAATAATTTATTAAAGACAGTAGAACCGTTATATGTTTATGATAATTATCCTTTAGAATTAAAATATAGATTACAGAAAGCACAGAAAGACGCTAGAGATAATTTGTTAAAGTCAAAAGAAATTAGGAAAATTAGTTATGATAAGGAATTAAATAAGATAAATTATTGTAAAGGAGATTTGATTTTAATTAAAAATGAAAATTATAATAAATTAAATGATTTATATTTAGGTCCATATTATGTTGTAATCAAAGATTTAGGTGAAAATGTAAAAGTAGTTAAGAATAATAAAGATTATTTAGTGCATAAGAATAGAACTAAAAAATTTAATAGGTAAATGTTTACTGTTAAATGCTATTTTATATTTTCATATTTAGTTAATATTTAAATGTGTTTTTATATGGGGGAATTCTTTTCAGGGGAGGGACGCCTATCCTTTTCAGGGGAGGTGTGATATGCCGAGTTGTATATCATCACGTTTTGATATGAGGTGAAGATAGGTTTCTCTCTCCTATTTTAGGTCACGTAGTTAAGTAGTATATAAGCGTTAAGGTTCTAGTAATAAAGTATTCAGTGTTACGATATTGAAGTGTTTTAATAGTTCACCCAGTGACCTCCAGCGAGCCTCTGCAAGGCGATGGTCGGTCGCGGGGACCGAGAGGACGCACTCATCGCTTGTGCGCAACGGATTGACGAACGGGTCGCGGAGGTGTTGGATTGCCTCACTGGATGCGAGGAGTTATTTGATGGGACGCCTGATGAGGAGGTCAAACTTACGGTCCGGGCGAATGTGACCCAGTGCCTGGAGATAGGGCAGGAGATCCAGCAGGCGGCTGCTGTGATCACCAGGCGTAGGGCTGGGGAGCCGGACCCACCCCATGGTCCGCGGGGACCGGGGGTGCAAGTGCCCCTGCCGGCTGTGGCGATTCCGGTCTTCCACGGGGACTACACGGATTGGACCCGATTCCAGGATCTGTTTGACAGTGTGATTCATAACCGCACTGACTTGCAGCCGGCATATAAAATGGCACAATTGATGGCCAAGCTGCAAGGTGAGCCCCATGAGCTGGTAAAGCATCTACCAGTCGATGATGCAAGTTACGAGACGGCTCGCGGTTTGCTGATCGAGAGATACAGCAACAAACGTCTCATGATTGACCAACTCCTGGAACAGTGGCTCACCGTGCCGACCATCACACGAGGGACGGACCTCAGGGCCAAGGTCCTCAACCCTGTCTGCGTTGCAGTGAACGCTCTTGAGAGACAGGGGATGCCGGTGTCAGGCTATGATTATATCCTGGTCCACACGTTGTTGCGCCGCCTGCCGAGCGACATGGCCGCTCGTTTTGAACAGTCACGCGGAGGTAAGACATCTGATTACCTCCCGACCTTCGAGGAGCTCAAGTCCTTCCTCGAGGCCGAGTGCAGGCGGGTAGATGCCCAATTTGGAGAGTCGCCTCACGCGGAGTCTGCGGCCGCTCGCCGCCCGGAACGGCCGGGTGCACAGGCGCGAGACGGTAAGAGTAGGCCACCCAGGCGATACAATGTCGCTAATTTGGAATCGAGGTGTGCCTACTGCAGAGAGGCGGGGCATCAGGTGACTGCGTGTGAGGAGTTCGCTGCACAGCGGGTGCAGAAACGTCGTGGTGTGGTGCAGCAACGGCGTTGGTGCTTTAGGTGTATGGGGCCGCATCAGGTGCGAGAGTGCCCATCAAGCACCAACTGCAGGTACTGCCAGGGTGCCCACCATCAGCTCCTATGCATGAACCGCAGCGGAGATTACGGAGGCAGAGCTGACGCGGGTCAGCGGACGGAGTCTGCCCTACCTAGACGGGAGCAACGCTCCCCACCCCCTCCAAGGAGGAGTCCTCTTCCACCAGGGTTTCAGGGACGAGGCCAGGGACATCAGCAGGTGATGCCCCCTTCACCACGCGCGAGACAGTCACCACCTCGGCAGCAGGTGCCGGAACAGGGTAGGTGGTCACAGGTCCAAGGTCAGGGGCACCCATCACAAGTACGTGATGCTACGGGCGGGTGCCAACACCAGGGCCAGTACATGCAGTACTCGGCGGGTCTGAACAACATGGTGAGTTCCCATGACCCACGCATGCCTCTCCCCTTGGCTGAGCACCCGCGGCTACAGGCGCATCCACGGTACGCGCGCCTGCCGCAGGGTTACTATAGGCTGCCAGCCATGGCGTACAGGACCAGAGGTCCCTATCAGCAGGAGTGGGACCCACTCGAAGGTGTACGGAGAGAGGGGACCCCCTGCAGGACGCGGACACTCCGCGCTTAGGTTCCTGCTAGGTAATCGCCGCCTACACGCCAGCTTCGGCCCCCCGGCCAATTACGGTATTGTTGCCTACGGCAATGATTTGGGTATGGGGATACGGTGGCCGCAGCATACAGGTAAGAGCCTTGTTAGATACAGGGGCTCAGGGTTGTATTGTATCTAGTAAGCTGGTGAGTAGGCTACGCTTAAATATAAGGCCCACAACGGATGGGGCTGTAGGTATTGGAGGTGTAGATGTGCCTGACGTTCGGGGTCAGGTGAACTTCGAGTTCACATTAGGTAATACAGGTACAGGGGTCAGCTATCATGCCTCAGCAGTGGTGCTGGATGAAGGGAAACTTCCTCAGGTTCGGTTACCGTCAACGGTACGAGGGTTAACCACAGGCTTAGAGTTAGCTGATCCTGAATTTGATACTCCTGGTACGGTGGACGTTCTCCTCGGGTCAGACGTCCTCGGGAGATTCTGGTGTGGCAGAAAACGGGTACTTCAGCAAACTGGTTTAGTGGCCGTTGATACCACAGGGGGGTATGTTATTTTTGGCCCAGTTTGGAGACCTCAGGACCTACCAGAGGGCGATACGGTTCTCTATGGTAGTGTGTTGTCGGAGGTGCTGCAGAGGTTTTGGGAGTCTGAGGAGCCACCCACAGCGGATAGACGGAAGCCAGAGGATGACGAGTGCGAGCTGTTCTATCAGTACAACACTGCACGAAGTTCGTCAGGTAGGTTTGTTACCAGGCTGCCATTTCTCCCAAACCGCCCCTCCTTAGGTAGTTCGCGACAGATCGCGGAACGGAGACTACTGGCTATGGAGAGAAAGATGAAGCGAGATGCAGCACTTCGGCAGAAGTATATCGAATTCATGAGGGAGTACCTAGAGTTAGGCCACATGTCGGTGTCCAGCATAGATTGGAGGTGTGTCGAGCATTACTATATACCACACCTGGCTGTTTTGAAGTCACCGGAGGCGAAGATACGGGTAGTGTTTGACGGTTCTGCTCCTACATCGAATGGTGTGTCTGTGAACCAGTGTCTGCACGCGGGTCCCAAGTTGAACCGGGACATTGTGGACATCCTCACAGATTTTCGGTTGCACCAAGTAGCGTTCGTCGCAGACGTCAAAATGATGTTTCGCCAAACAATTATACACCCGGATGACCGTCGGTACCAGCTGATTTTGTGGCGTGAGAGCCCTGACGAGCCGATGGTCACTTATGAGCTTAACACGGTAACGTATGGTCTGAAGCCAAGTCCGTTTTTGGCAGTACGCACGCTGCGAGAGTTGGCCGCACAGGAAAGGGTAAGATTCCCTCGAGCCGCAGCAGTACTGGATCGCGACGTCTACGTGGATGACATCTGCACGGGTGCAGATAGCGTGCAACAGGCACTACTCCTACGAGACGAGCTGATCGCGATCATGGAATCAGGAGGTTATGAGTTGCGGAAATGGCTGTCCAGCTGTCCAGAGCTCCTGGCCGGGTTGCCAGGTGAGTTCCAGCAGGACCCGCACCTTTTCGAGAACCCGGACAATCCAAATACGTTGAGCATCCTAGGGGTGCAATATAGGCCAACGCATGATGTCTTTACGTATCAGATCGAGCCAGACCTTTTGCAGAAGACTTGGACGAAGCGTTCGGTATTATCGACGATCGCCGGAACTTTCGATCCTAACGGGTGGATCGCACCGGTGACGTTCATGGCGAAGTGCTTCTTGCAAAGGTTGTGGATAGCAAACTTGGGTTGGGACGACCAGCTCTCCGGAGAGCTGTTGAATGATTGGACCAAGTTTGTGACCACCTTACCAGGGATCGTACGCATCGCCATACCTCGCAAGTTGCTCCCATCGGTGGGATGTAAGGCTACCCTACATGGGTTTTGTGATGCCTCGGAGCGAGGGTACGCGGCAGCTGTCTATTTGCGGACAGTCAGTTCAACGGGAACTGTAGACGTGCGTCTAGTTATGGCCAAGAGTAAGGTGGCTCCGGTTAGGACAAGATGGACCATTCCAAAGTTGGAATTGGCGGGAGCAGCGCTTCTCACGCGCTTGCTACATCATGTCGCTAGTAATCTACGCGGTACCATCAATTTGGATGAAACGGTGTACGCATGGACCGACAGTAGGATAGTTCTGTGCTGGTTACAGACGTCGGTACATACTCTTGAGGTTTTCGTGGCAAATCGGGTGTCACAGATTAAAGGATCGGAAACTCCGTTGGTATGGAGACACGTACCGGGAGAACAGAACCCAGCGGACTGCGCCTCACGGGGATGTAGGGCCCCTGATTTGGTAGGTCACTCACTGTGGTGGGGACCTCAGTGGCTGACTGAGTCACCTGAGAGATGGCCATACAATGAGTGCGGGTCGCCGCTTGGGCCACCTGATCGAGGTTTGCGAGTGAACGTAGGGCAGATCGTACCTAAGACTAGTGCGGCTTTCTTGCTGGAACGATACAGCTCCCTCGACAAACTTCTAGGGGTGACAGGTTGGATCAAACGGTTCGTGAACAACTGTAGAAAACCTCAAGCAGAACGGAACTTGGCACCTGTCCTCTCGCCTGCGGAGCGGAATGCGGCTCTAAGTTTATTGGTTAGGGTCGTCCAGGCGGAACATTTTGAGGAAGAGGCCAGGCTGCTCAGGGATGGCCGTGGAAAGCTGAAGGGAGGTCTTGTGCGCCTCAACCCGTTCGTGGACGAGCATGGAATGCTCCGGGTTGGAGGTAGACTTCGGAACGCTAACCTGCCCTTTTCAGCACGGCATCCGCTGTTACTCCCAAAGAAGGGACCTTTGGTAGAACTTATAGTTAGGGATCGTCACCAGAAAAACTCGCATGCGGGCTGCAATGCACTTTTGGCTATTCTGCAGCGCGAGTTTTGGATCTTGTCTGGACGACGTACGGTACGGAGCATTGTGTTTCGGTGCTTGCCTTGCTATCGGTTGAAGGCAGCCACAATGCAACCTCAGATGGGAGACCTCCCACCGGACCGGGTGACGGAAGCCTGGACGTTTGCGGGTGTGGGAACGGACTTTGCGGGGCCTTTTATGGTAAAGGCATCACGCCTTCGCAACGCGAAGTCAATCAAGGCGTATTTGTGCGTGTTTGTGTGCCTAGCAACCAAGGCCGTCCACTTGGAACTCGTGGCCGACCTCACTACGGAGGCTTTCTTAGCAGCTTTAGATAGATTTGTGTCGCGAAGAGGGCGACCAGCGCTGATCAGGTCGGACTGTGGTACCAACTTTAAGGGCGCTGATCGATGTATGAAAGAAATTATAACGTTTTTATCGGAAAACGAGGAAGCTATCGGCACGAGCCTCTCCCGTCAGGGCATTAACTGGGTGTTCGATCCACCAGGATGCCCCCACTGGGGTGGTATATTTGAAGCGGTTGTAAAGTCCGCTAAGACGCATTTGATGCGCGTTATAGGTTTAACGATATTAACCTTTGAGGAGCTAGCGACCGTGTTTTGTAAAATTGAGGCCGTTCTCAATTCACGTCCTTTGTGTCCGCTTAGCTCAGATCCGAATGATCTGGAGGCCCTGACACCAGGGCATTTCTTAATTGGCCGACCACTTAACGCCTTGCCAGAGTACCCCTACACAGAGGTCAGTAGCAATCGTTTGACGCGTTATGAGTTGCTGCAGCAAATGTCTCAGAATTTTTGGAAGCGATGGTCGCTTGAGTATTTGCACATTCTGCAGCAACGCCTTAAGTGGACGGACAGAACTGAACCCCCTCGCATCGGAGATCTCGTTCTGGTTAAGGATGCCAACCTGCCGCCACTGCGATGGCGCAGAGGGCGCATTCTCAACTTGTTCCCAGGTAGTGATGGCACTCCTCGAGTCGCGACAGTTCAGGTAGGGGATTCAGTTCTTAAGCGAGCAATAGCAACGCTATCTCGTCTCCCCAGTAGTGAATAGGCCTAAGGGATTCGGCCTAGGGCGGGTGAATGTTTAATTTAGCGTTGCTATGCTGGGGTAAGTTGGGTGTTGGTGACGGTCTGTGAATGCGGCGCGGTGCTCGATCGCACGCGTCGCTCTGGGCGTGTGTTGTCCCTTTCTCACTCGCAGGGCGAGACTAGCGACGTGCGCGCAGACCGCCTGACGGCGCCAACCGGTGGTTTCGGCGCCGCACTACCCAGTCACTCAAAACCGTTCGGACGGAGGGTATCGTATTGTGCGGATTTCCCGCCACGCGTTTTGTGATGCCGCGTGTAATGGACGATTCAATTTGAGATCGCGCGTGTTGATGCATCGTATTATTGCGTTTCTCCTGGGTTGTACTGGAATGCCAGGCTTAGTGATTGTTGGATGTCTCGACGTCTTCCACGTGAGCGTCGCGTTGAATAGGCATCAGGTGGCCATTTTGGCCCGCGTTTGTACGGCCCAAATTCGGGTTGGGTCACGCGTAATGACTAATATCAAAGTGGAATACGAACAGAAGCTGTGAGTGGTTTGACGTGAATAACGCGCCAAGGCTGTAGTGGAATGCTGGGTGTCGATATCTTTTCCACCCAGCCCTGTAAGTACCAACGGAATTCCTATTTGATCCATTCCCTGAACTTCCTTTCTCCGTTGGGTATTTATGCATTTGCGCCGGCACGTGACTGTAAGTGTTAAACCTGTTTATTCGTGTTAATGGTGTGTTCCCTTTAGTCATATTTGTTGTACCATATCATTGTGACTCCTTAGTACGAATTGCGGAATTCGTGGGGTGATATAATTTGGAGGTACTTACTTATAATCTAGTGCTTATACGTGTGACGTAACGCCAGATCGGCAGACGGTATTTACTACAGAATTGAGTTATGTAAGGGTCAGAACACATCATTTGCCAATTTCACTCAACTTAGTTAATTAAGTTAAATAGATTTAGGTTCACGTTTAATTCATAGTATGCGCTGCTATATTGTGCAGCGTATGCTATTTAGCGCTGCGTAACGCGGCCATTGTCTGCCTTCAGTTGAACTCCTGGTATTTTACTAGAAATTTACCTGTGTAAATCGCTTCCACTGCGGGAGTTTAGCTTGGAATTAGACAAGCAATGTAGATAAATATACAACCATTTCTTCTTACATGCTATTTATCTGCTATTATGATAAATATTTTAATATTTAAAAGGTATTTATATTAGAAGAAGGTTACTGGATGAAGAAAACCAGCATTGTGCTGGCTCTGACCGGCTCCAGGCCAATGTCCAGCAGTGGACTGCTATAGGCTCATAATTATGATGTGAGGTAACTTTTACTTGAGTCACTTTTTATTCCAAAACTTGTTTATTAGGGGGTGGATGTAACTGCTATAGGTAGGAGTAAAAAAAATAAACTTACCAATAAAATTTCTAATTCCTTCTCAGCGGTGACCGCTAGAGCTATCAAACGTTCAGTCTCTCTCTTTTCCAACACAAGGAAATAATGTCCGTCTCTCACTACATCACCGTTGCTCTTACCACTATCACCATTCACCTTTGCATCGTCTAAACCTATCACAGATACACCGTTAGTCACTACTGTTACATCACTTGGAACTTTGGCAGTTCCATTCGACACTGGAATTTCACTCGCTTCAGTCTTCACGCTTGGAATGTGCTCCGGGGGGGACATTTCTGTTCGTACACTTTTCTTTGGTGACAATATTGGCAGTTGAGCTCGGAATTCGGGCCTTAAATGTCTTAGAACTGGTAGTGAGACGTTGCCATCAGTTTCTCCATTTGGACTAGAATATTCGATACTCTCGTCAGATTTCCTTGGAGTTGAGAAATTAGACTGACAGTTTAGAGATTTTTCGGTTAGGACTTTGTCATCTTCGCTTAGGCTCTTTTTTGATCGTTTCTGCATGAGAAAGCCTTGCGCAAGTGCTCCAGGTCCGTATAACCTTTCAACTCTTTGCTGGATAAAACTTTTCATTGGACTTGTAAGTTTTTCACCATTTTCTTTAGTTATATCAACACGTTTGGATACACCGTTTGATGTGATAGTGTAAGCTTCTGATGTTAGCCGTTGACTGGACTCTTTGCCGTTGGTTTTCCGGAAGTTATTTTCAGAGAAACTGGATTTAAAAGCAGTTTCTCTCGCCTCATCTACTTCATCCTTAGAATGCAGCATGGTTGTAGCAAAACTTTTGCTTTCCGGGGAGATGTAGGAGCGGTCAGTCATTCCCGGTCCGAGGAAATCATTTCTTAGTTGTTTATTCTCATCAGCCATGGTGGTGTGATGGGGGGCCGACAGAGCGGGCTCGGTAAGCGCCTTAGTAGGCGCGCGAGCCGTCAGGGGCCGTTGTGGATCATGGGGCCCCAAACTTGCAAGCAACAGCTTATTAGCGCTGACCGGCACAGGCACTAAAAGCGACCCTGTCTCACCTTTGTACTGATAATGTGTAATTGGCCGAATAGGCGACGCTTCACGACTACGGTTTATATCTTGACGTAACTTCGAGTCGTACGTCGTCAAATTCGTGTACCCATTGACGGAACACGCTAGATGTAAATAAGATGGTTTCTTTTGCGTTTGAACGATCTCCCGTTTTTTATGCCTGGATCTGTGACTGGCTGTTTCCACGTCGCACTTCTGTGGGGGTTTCAGTAGGTATTCAGTGAACTTTGGCTGTTGCCTGAACTCAGCTTTTCTCGGGGTGGGTGTCAAGTCTTCTGGGGTCCGTGAGGGGGTGATGGTGGGGGTGGGCACTGGGGTGTAGGTGAGGGGGGGTGCAGCTCGCTCCTGCAGGCGGTTGGTGAAGTCTCGCACTCGGCTGCCTGTCGAGGATGGAGTCAGCAGGTTTAAACTGCCTGATGTTGTATCTGCAAGTAAAGTTATTAAATTAGATTTTGGAATAGTTTTCAAGCTCCACATAGAGTAGTAAAATATAAGATTTATTGTGATAGGAATAGGAAAAAAAACATTCTTTTCATGTGTGGTTGTCCAGTTTAATGGGGATTTCACCCCGCAAAATATTTATCCCCTGTTATGGGCCACACTCACAGCATCCAACCCATCAAAGTAACTATCAGGTTAAAGAAATATAATGTAGGTATTTTTGTTGTTGTAAGATCCTCTGGAAAATTACTTTTATCTAAAGCCGTAGCCGAATATGTTTTTTTTATTAAGTATGGGTTGCTCTTGACTCTAGTCTAGGTCATACAGGACAGAGACAGAGTCTAAGATGGAGCAAGCTCACCCAGAAGAAGCATGATCAAAAGTAACCACTACTATGAAATACATTAAAGGGACACACTGTGGAAATTATACATGGTTTCAATCTAGTTCAGTGCATAAGTACCTATTGTAAGTCATGCTAACATTGTGTTAAAGAGTTGACAGGTAAGTATGTATAGATTTAAAATCATAGTAAGTACTCAAAATATAATTGATGTATAAAAATCAGGTCATAATATTATTGTTGAACCCATTTTCTATTAATTATGTAAAACACTGCCAATTAATATCTATTCTAGCACAATCTATTCAACTGTCATGAAATGATTGATTTGCTCGGAAAAATTGTTTTTTCCCCACACAAAGTGGCCAGCAATAGTAAATTGAAAACAAACCATTAATAAGCAAGTGCATTTGATTCTTTAAAAGTTAAATCAATACCAATTTTCTTTTGACAAAACACTTTTCTTTTAACACACTCAAAACCAAAACAGAAAAAAAGAACCCAACTCACATAAAGTAAACATTGGAAAATAATCACACATATTTCTCATATATATACAAATCAGCAATTAATTAATATACACAAGTTATGCTCACTCATTTTTTTCTTAACTACAAGAAATAATAGGAAACAACTTGATTTCTTAAGTCGAACTAATTAAATAATCCCAATGTGATAGATATTTCAAGAATGGTTGCAATTCTAGCATACACATGCCAAAGCTTAATTGTAAGAGACTAATGTGAATGGTACTTTTATGTAAAAAAATGAGCTGCTAACTAGTCACTTTAACCAATAAATGACAGTTGTAAATATGACATGGTTTGGAATTGATTAAAAGAACTTAACAACGTCGCATAAAGGCGTATCACTATTAACAATGTTACATGCGATGAGGTTAACCTAATTGACTTTGAGGTAGTGCCTATATCTTGAATTTTTTTATCCAACCCAAGCTGCTTTTTCTGAGTAAAGTCTTAACCTTAGTATAAACAAAAACGAATAAACTAAAACTTAATTATCTCTTCTTTTGATCTTATTTACAAAACTGACTGAAATATTTCAAATGCAGCTAAGGAAGTTCATGAGAATCAACACCATATTACTTATCTTATCAAGAAACGGATTATATCAGGCATGTAATGTTGTAACCTGATAGTGGAAAGCCTTGAACATTGTTTGGTTATGAGATTTTTACATCACTACAATAATACTCAAAGCTGGTGGTGACGTTGACATAAAAACAATGTGTCAATCAATAACAAATACAAATGTAGAGCTAGATGGCGCTGTGTGAACAGTCCAAGATATTTAATAAATAAATATCCTGAACAATTCACACAGCGCCATCAAATAAGCAAAGCTTGTACTATGGGAACTAGATAGCTCTAACTCATATACATATTTTTTTAAATAAATACATATTATACATAGAAACACCCAGACTAAACACAAATATCTGAAAATGACTTGACAGATATTTGTGTCTTGTGGGGATTGAACCCATGATTCTCGGCGTAGCAGGCAGAGGTACTATCCGCTACGCCATTGGCCTAGTCTATTATTATTATTTTAATCAAACCCTCCTGAACAAAACAAATTCTAACATACATACATACATACATATAATCACGCCTCTCTCCCATAGGGGTAGGCAGAGACTACATCTTTCCACTTGCTACGATCCTGACACACCTCTTTCGCTTCTTCAACATGCATCAATCTTTTCATACCTGCTCGTCGGTTTAAATATGTATATTCTAACAAAAGATTAATACATACATACATACATAAATCAGGCCAATATCCCTTACAGGAGATTAATACTTTGTTTTTATGCATATTTTACTATTTTTTATTTATTAATCCTTTATTCAGACATAATTAATTTTAAATATATTAGCAATCTATAAATTACATTTAATTTTTAATTTCAATTTTGTATTCATTAATTAAATTCATTTCTTAATAATTAATCCTTTAATCACTAAGTGTCTATGCACCCCACAAAGAAATTAGCATATTTTAATACTTGCTCTGTTTCAGAATTTCTGTTCACAAAGCAGGTCAATGACAAAGTTATAAAATCAATACAAACAAACACCTCCTATGAGAAATATAGCTACAATTAGTCACTTACCAAGCAAATAAGAATAACAGCCGCTGTAATTATATGCCAGCTAATAAATTCATCTAATCTTTATTGCCGTGTGATACCGGATTAGAATAGCATCACCCCACTTCTTTCCCAAGGGTGTCATATGAGGCGACTCAAGGGTAACATGTGTTTTGCAATTTTAGACAATGGGCTGACAACCTGTCACTCTAATAATACATAATTATCTGAACAACCCTCAAATGTTTGTCAGACGTAGGGTAAGTGACCATTTTTTTCGGCTGTTTACGCTCTGCCTACCCCGCAAGGGATAAAGGCGTGATATATGTATGTATGTAATCTTTATGAGTCTAAGATTGGTTGACTGATTAAAAATGATCCACATCTGTTTAATTATGCCAGGAAATATACAGGGTGTAAGGGACAACCCTCTAAATACGAATAGGGTGCATTCAGACCATGAAACTGAACAACTTCCCAATAAAAAAAACAGGAAGCGTTGAAAAAAAAAGGTTCCCATGGTGAATGCAGTCAGCTGATGGTGATTTTGTATGTGAGGACGATATTTTTTTGTAGTTTCCTTACGCTTATATGTTTCTAAGGAGAAGTTGTTCAGTTTCATGGTCTGCTTGCACCCTATCAGTATTCAGAGGGCTGTCCCTTACACCTCAAAATTATATTTCTTACATACATTAGATGTATCTAATTTATAATAAAGTGCTTATAAAATTTCTTTCTCAAAACATGCTAGTAATACATTCTAATTTTTCCTTTTATAACATGATTCAATGTCATAACTATTTATGTTTAACTAACTATTATGTTATGGAAATATGGAATTTTCTATAATAATAGAATACAGTACCTGAATGGTTTAATAATAAAAACAAATGTAAATCCTTGGTGGAAAGACACCATAATTGTTATACACTGGCCCGATGGTGTAGGGGATAGTATCCCTGCTACGCCGAGGGTTGTTGGTTCAATCCCCCAAGACAAATATATGTGTAAATTTTCAGTTGTGTTCAATCTAGGTGTTTTCTATGTTAGTTATTTACAAAAAACTATAAGTATATTATATCTTTGCTTATTTTGGGCCTAGGTAGCACTGGTTAAATTATCGAGAATATTTATTTATTTATACAAATTGTCGATGTTTGTATGTTGAGTATGAAACTTTTTCTCTATGTGGGTAAAGGAAAATAAAGCTATTCAGTGTATGAATTTAATAAAAATCTTCTTGCTGTATCATCCAAAGGTCAATTATAGACAGTGAATGTGCATTACTCAGCAACACAGAAAAACACTCATTCATCGTCATGTTTAGTAGGAACATAGATAAATATGAGATCTGAATGGCTTCATCTCTTTGCTAAATATTTATCTTAGTCACCTTAGCAAGTTGAATCGCAGGAAGGCGTGATTCACAGCAATGTTATCTAAGAAACAATTTATAGTTGTAAATAACTACGCAAACGGTATCAAGTTTCAAGTTAGGTATGTTTAGGATGAGAAATAATCCGAGCAGGTAGACGTAAGAAGGGCAAGTTTGAAACAAGATTATAACTCGAACCACTTACTGGCACGCGAAACAAAGCACTCACCGTTAAACTGTACACAATAAATCACAATTTCACTAGTAATAACAGCATTGAAACATTAATTTCCGATTAATTTTCACACTTCGAAAAATTTACACATTTTACGTGACATGACATCACTCTGCAAATGTCAAACTTTTTTACTTTTTTTCCCCGAAAGGCGACGTCAAACGATAAGCGTGTATGCGGCCAGTCTGCCGATGCGTTTCGTTTCACGGTCACCGCGCAGGTATTTAATTAATTCACAGGACCGTTTGTAATCGGCATTTATGTTTTACAGCGTGTGAAATAATGAGAAATAACTGTTTTACACTTTTGTTAATATTTTATCTTGCGCAGTCGTTCGCAATACGCGCGGGCTGCAGCGACAATGACCGGGGGCAGCCTCGGTGCGTAGGCAGTAGATGGAGGCCAAATCATCGATTAGCCATAAATGCGTATGCGCATTTTATTCTACTGCGTCCTGCATATTGCAAGTGTAGCATTGTTTGCGATTTTTATATGGCCTGGTTTATATAATCATAAATAAGAATGACCAATAATCAAGAAGTCTTAGAACAGTATCCAATAAATCCCCCAAGGCACCTGATCACGTGTCACTTTTCTATTGTGATGTGATCTAACTAGATCGAACAATACACAATACAAAAACTAATTTATGCAATGAAGTTAGCACACAGAGAGAAAGTTTGTTGTCAGATGTCTACAAAAATCAAGTCAAGAACACTAGAATTAAACAAAAGCTAGAATAAATTTATTACAAGCAACACAACAAATCACACGAACACACAAGACAAGAAAAGGAGAGTAAAGAAAACAATAAGATGGAAATGAATACAGGTATATTTTATTGCGATACACAAAATAATGAATAAGAAAATTATATGAACAGATTCTCTGAAATTGAGGATGTGCTTACTTTAAACCCAGGATTTGCAGAAAGACATCTATTAAAGTAAGCTCACTTTAGAACAGACGACAATACAAATGATAAAAAATTACACACATGCTTGTACTCAAACAAAACTTTACCTGAGAAATCCGTGCTTGCATCCACATCCAAAGAGCAGCTACCAATGGAATCCACTGATTTATCCATCACTTTGACAGTCAAATCCTTCGTAGCATTCAAGAGATCAGATTCCTTAACCTCGATTTCGTAAGCTCCTATACTATCCAAATCATTCTCTCTTTTCGCGTCTGATTTAGGCGAAACAGTTGAACTTGGCAAACGAATATCAGTCTCATCGGTGAATATAGTCAGAATCGAGTCTGGTTTGTCGGGAATGTTCTTTTCTAATATCAGTGTGCTTTGACTGGTGAAGTTGCTTCTGCTGTTGGAGCCTATCGGTTCAATGTATTCAACTTCATCATCATCAACAAACACTCTGTTTGAATGACCATGTTGATCTGTTGCATCTTTAGGCACAGCATCTATTACGGTTTTGTTTGTGTTATAGTAGTGGGTCTCTAGTTTTTCTAACTGTCTGCGTGTGTCTGACTTCTTCTTACGAACTGAGTCGATTATAACTGGAAGGTTTAACAAGTCTGGAGCCTTTTCCCGCTGTTTATTATCATTGCGATGGAACAACGGCGAATCGTCGCTTTCTAGCTCAAATCTCTTGTACTTAGACGAACAATAATCATCTGTTGAGGACGTGTCAGACTTTTTTGAGTCAAAAAACGTATCTAAAGAGAAGAAGGATTTGCGTTTTTTCTTTGGCTGTGATGCCTTGCTAAAATTTTGGTTCAGGAAAGGTTCGTCGGGTTTGAAATGCTGTATTATATTGCTTGTATTGACCAGAGACTTTGGTCTAGGCTCCTTTGGAAGGCTGAGTGGCACTCGATTTGTCTCGATCTTACGTGAGTCTAAACTCAAAGTTTTACGGAACCTCTCATTTAGATTGGATAGCAAAAAGTGCCTCCTGTCGACAGATTTCGGTGTCACGTTATAAGAGTTCTGCTTGCTACTTCCAGGTTGACAATCTGGAACATGCTCAGTATATTTGAACTCGATGTCGTTCTCAGAGAAATCCTTTTCCGCTTTTTCATAAGGCTCTGAGGGACATAGCGAGGACTGACGATCAGGAGGCACGTGAAAAGTAAACGATCCTCTTTTAGAAGAGTCAGTTTTCCTGTCACATATGCAACTTCCCGCACAATTCAGTTTTAAACACCTGTCTTCTGGTTCCACGGACACTTCATGGCTAGTGCTTGGAATGTACCTGTCCGATTTAGTTTTATGCACGAGAAGATCTTGTCGGATCTTTTCCAGTCTTTCATCTCCGCGTAATCCTCTCGTGTACTTCGACTTGGGCGGTCGAAAGAACCTTATAGAGCCTGTTTGGTGGTGAGCAGATCTTCGGCGGACGAATGAGGGCGAGTCAGAGATCTTGTTGACACCAAGGAGCAAGACCGGGGATTTCTTGTCTTCTTCGTCTGGGAGGTCGCTGAAACAGGAAATTGAATTTAATACGTGTTTTAAAGATCCAGACACAAATGAAGAACGCTGAGTGGAGTGAGCGGCACTTCTCTCATCATTTCCCTACCCGCGCTAACATACAGGAGACCTGTCTCATACCCCCAGCATTCTTTACTGTGTCGGGACCTGTACAAAAGCGGTGAAAGAAAGCGGTGCGGTAGTGGACTGTACTTTGGAATCGATACCGTTCGGGTGCATTGAACTATTGCAGGCCGATTATTTTATACCATGGATGGGGTAACTTAAATGCGATAATGAAACAAAGGAATTTGTTAAAACTTTAAACGTGCCTTTCTTTTTGTGAACAAATTTCGGACGCGTTACAAATTTCAAATAATGGTAGTCAGTTAATTATTTACTGTAAATAGCCTCCTAATTATCCATTGATTAAACATTCGGATTATATAATAAAACGAGGTATATTCTGTTAATAACTGAACACCATTAGAAAAATAAAGACGAATCATAAAAGCAAAAAGCAAGCAGTAATTAATTGTAAAACAAAAAGGTACTCACACAGACAGAATATAAATCAAGAAACATAAAACACTCAAAACAATACATATTTGTTAATAACAAAAACCAAGTAGGTGTACATTAAAATGATAAGGAATTAGTTAGTTCGAAGAAAAAGTGGTGATTACGGCCTTCATAGAATCGTTCATGCTCTGTCAACCCCCCGCATGTACCTATGTGTCTTTGCGTATACGTTTTTTTTTTTCCAAATATTCCATGTCAACTAGCTAACTGCGCAAAATGTCGGTCGTTATTGGGCTTGTAGGTATGGGGTGCGTCGTCTCCACGTCACCTCAGTGCCATTACGTACCATCCCGAATCTCAAATCCATAAATTACGCAAGTTTTTGCAAACCAGTTACGTAGGTAAATAGAAAATGAAAATGAAATAACTTTATTCAATGTAGGATAGCATTATCACTTATAACAAACCATAAAAGTAGTTTGGATCTTTAGAAACAAACTGCATAGTAAAAAAAATATTAAGGATTAGATAAGTTTAAGTACAGGAAATCTGTAATCTGATAATCTGAAGACGGTTTTCCGGATATTTTCAAATCACTCCACATCTTGCTTGAGTTGAGGTTTCTTTACTAGATCGGGGGAAATAAACACAAGGTAGGTATTATGCCAAATCGTATTATTGAACCTATCATTGAATTGAATATTGAAATGAACACAAATATCAAATTCAGCCAAGGCGTATAAGTTGTAGGTGAACCGGTGTCAGGACAAGTTTCGTCAATCCAATGAATGTGTGGATTATTTATTAGTTGACCTATTCTCGAATGTTGCGTAAGAATCTATCATTTGTTTACAACGATATTCATCGATAAGACTGATGCCGAAAAAATGCCTATACGAAGCACACAGCGCCACCTAGATTCAAACTAAGGTTGTACTACGGGAACTAAATATAAACTGACTCAATATTATGATGTAATTTTATTCACAACTTACACGCCACGCGGCCTACAAGGTGGGCCAAAAATTAGCAACTATTGTCGCGTGACGTGCAGAGTGTTAATATACTTACACATAAAGTTAATAAGTAGAAAAGTAAACACTATATCTATGATAAAATAATGAGTGTATATATGAAAAGGGATCTAACCTATGCTGCATGCGTGGTAGGCAGGGAAACTATTCTAGTAGCTACCAGGTCAGCCAAAGGTAGCCGGGCCAACAGCAATAGCTTCCTCTTCTCGTGTGGGACAACGTGTCGACGAACGACCTGATGAACTCTGGTGTGTCAGAGTTTAGGCCTCTGACATAGCTGTGTAACTACTGCCGGCTGGGTAATCAATCATAGACAGCAACCGGGACCGATGGATTAACGTGCTCTCCGAAGCACGGAACCATCTTTCTTACGGAAAATCAGGTGGTTCAGCCTGAAATGTCCTAACCAGAATGGAAACAAATTCACAAAGTAATAATACCAACTTTGTGAGTCGCCGGAAATCAAACCCGGAACCTTTGCGCCGCAAGCAGTCGGCACGTCGGCCGTCAAAGCAATAGCTAAAAATTATCCAAGGAAGTGGCCACAGAATCGCGGTCTATAATCTAAGTACTCACGCGAACAAGATGGCGACCAATCGATCTGTTCCACAGATTGCGTAAAAATAATCACTTCCTATTATGAAACGAAAGTACAATGCACTACAAGACATGCGAAGTTTTAGATAATCTGTAATTGGCTTATGGCTCCATTCAACCGGATTAGCACCACCACTCTCCCTAATTAAGTCCATTGTATTCCGGTATAGAAATTATGAAAGCCGAACCATCTATCGGATGTATACGGAAAGTTCTAATTCGGTATGCCGATTTTTTTAGTGGTTTGTTTAGAAAATATACTCATCATTTGAAGTAACTAATTTCATTATTTAGAAATAACTTTTTGTTTCAGTTTTTGGTAGTGTTAATATGACTTTGCCTGCACAAAGAAAAAGTTAATCATAGACAAGACAAAATATCAGATACAAACATTTTTTTCTGACAATGGCAAAAGAATTTGTTCATATTCAGGTTACGAGGCGTCATATAAAAGTCTTTTAGGGTAAAAATTTACAGCACTTATATAAGGCAAGTTAAGAGAATTTATATTGAGTACCAAATTTTGCAAGTTTATAAAAAAAAGAGAATTTATATCCCGAATTGAAGCCACTATCTAACAGTAGATGGTTCAGTTACTCTTTCCCACTTCATTCCTCGCATGAGTTGTGAAACGTACGCGGAGGTGCGATACCGACCGATGATGTCGACACCGCGCAGCCTACGGTCCGGCGCAGTGAGCCATGAGCTTCTCGGTTGATTGGCGACACTGCCTGGCGCGGCGGGCGGCGGCGCGTGCAGAGATGTTCAGATACTGCTAGCGATTCTGGCAGCAAATCCCTCAGGCAGAAAAACCTGTCTTTGTTGAGAACTGAAAAATGCGTGCGTGCAAAAAAGACGAAATCCTGCAATTTTGACCTTTTTTTGGATTTTTTATAGCTCGGTCAAAAATAAGTTATTTGGAAATCGAAAATATTAACTTACTAGATTTTTGTGAAGCGCTCAGTTTCATTTAAATATTAATATTTTGAATATATTTTTTACACAGTACGCGTTATGATGATCTTTTAGAGATTTCCGGGATATTTTTTATCGTGCTGAATTATCAGTAGGTAGGTATCATGTTTTGGAAACAATAACACAATAGCATATATTCCGAAGATTATTACTTAATTATTTCTTGGATAAAAAATACTTCTAAATGCCGTAAAATTGCCGTACAGGGGCGACTAGCATCACTACATCACCCCATCGATACCCGTAGGTGCCAAAAAGGCGGATCCCGGGAATGGGCAGCAGCGTTCCTTGTGAAAAAAACTCTTTGCACTGCGATCGCTAATGCGCCAGATAGCAAATACTTTGTCCACCAGTGGACAGTCTGTTGTATATGATAATGTTATTGTTGATATCCTTAAGTTCCTGTCGTTTCCCAAAAAAAGCAAAAAAAGAGACATGCTATCGTGTTTATCAGTTATTTGTGAGTTAAACCTGACGTTTCGAATAGGTCATACTTAAATACGACGTCGCATCGCATCCTAATGTCAAGACTCATAAATAAAAAAAAAACTATCTGTCGACGCTAAGGAAGTGTCCCGTCAGAATCGAAGCCAATGTAGACGCCAGCAAGAAATTGTTTAATGATTCTTGATTTCTAGGTTGATTTTTTGATGTTTTTGTTCCATTACAATTAACGGTTAGAACTGTGTATCTTTTAGAGTCCCGTACCCAAAGGGTCAAAAAAGGACCCTATTACTGAGACTGCTTTCTGTCTGTCCGTTTAGATGCTTTGAATGACAGCACGAAGTAAATATATTTTAGAGGGACTGTGTGTTCCACCAATTTCGGAAGATTTTTGGAAATTTAATATTTTAGTTATAACTTAGAATACGTTTTGAATGTGCGTAGAAACTCGGATCTCCCGATAAACTTCCACGAAGTTTGGGAGAATATACATAACTGTGTATTTGAAGAACTTGTTCATGGAAAAAAAAACTTCAGCTTGAATTGCCTTTTGAAATACATACATCACGCCTGAAATCCCCAACGGGGTAGGCAGAGCGCAAATGGCCGCAAAATACGGACATCCACGCCACGTCCGACAAACACTTGAGGGCCATCCGGAACACTGTGAATCACCAAAGTGACAGGTTGTCAGCCATAGCCTAAATTTGCAATACACACCCTCAAGTCCCTTTGTCGCCTCTTACGACTCCCACGGGAAAGAAATGGGGCGATGCCACTCGAAGCCGGCATCACACGGCCTTTTCAAATCGTGTCTCTATATGGATGACTTTCTCAGCGTCAACTCTTACGACTGCCATTAAATTGATTTCCAGAAGTTGTGTGCTCGACGGCCGATGTGGCGCAGTGGTAGGACGACTGCCTGCGACGCAAAGGTTCCGGTTTCGATTCTCGGTAGGGCTCTCAAAAAGTTGATAGTTAGAAGTTTGTGAATTTGTTCCCAGTCTGGTTAGGACATTGCAGGCGAGACCCAACCTAAATGAAAAGAAAGATGGTTCGTGCTTCGGAGGGCACGTTAAGCCGTCGGTCCCGGTTGCTGTCTCAAATTACTTAGATGGCGGTCGTTAAAAAACCATGTCAGAGGCCTACTGCTAGTAGTGGGCGGGTGAAAAACTGTAACATTAGGGTTCATCGGGTCGGTGGACGACTCGGTGTCCCACACAAAATAAGAAGTTGCGTCTCTCTCTAGGTATGTTAGAATCGCGTCTGTCATTGTCCAACTTTCTATCCGCAACCATCGCCATGGACTGCAGTCGATAATTCATTGCCCATTGCTTTCTCTAGACGTCTTTCCGGAAAATGTGATTGGGCATTGAGATTATAATTAAAATTTCGTAGTAAAAGACCTAAAGCAAGCCACATCAGGGACATCATACGCGACGGAATGTTCCGCTCGAAATACGTACTCGACTTCGTCATATTTATTCTGCGCTTAATTAATGTTAGTTCAGCGAGCGTAAAGTTTAGTACTGGAATTTCGGAAATGATTATGACATTAAAGTATCTCCCCATAAGTTGTCATATCTCATACTAGAGGCCCGCTAAGCGGTTTCACCCGCTGCTAACTATTTTTCCGCGGATAAAGACTTTTTCCCGGCATGAGTTATACGTAAAAACTTTTCCTCTTAAATCACTCTATCTAGTAAAGAAAACCGCACCAAAATCCGTAGGGACACGGGAAGCGACATATTTTATACAATTTATGACAATAGCGACTTAACTAGCCGGGAATTAGTGTGAATACTTCCGAGACAGCAGCCAAAACTGACCAGGAAGAGCGAGATGACGAAACAAAACACGAGATTAGCGGTCGGAGCGCGGCGCATGCGCAGGGTCAACGAACTCTCGCCGCGATGGCCGGCTGACAGGTGGGAAGTTGTAGTGACGTCACTGTAGTTAGATGTTCATGATCAGCTGATGGAAAGCAAAAAAACCATCTATATACATAGACAGACATAGGCATAGAAATCGCATTGTCTATGTAGCAAGATTGCTATAAATATCGATAGACATTGGTCAAAGATGATTGAGACAGAATCGATCATGGAGCTAGCTTACCCAGAAGAATTGTTACTACTGACACTGGCTCACTCGCTAATTTATATTTGTTATGGTTTATTCAATTTGACACTGGCGAAATCACAATGTGGAAACGCCATTCATAAAGAATAATAATAATATCCAGAAGTTAAAACACAATCGCGACTTCATGGACTAGAAAAGGCGAAGAAACCATTGACGTTTTTAAAAATGACAGGACTTAGATATCTCCTTTCCTTTTCTAAACATATTTGACGGAAAGTGACAGCACTAATTTAAGGCAAGTAAGGAGAATTTTTATCCCGAATTGAGGGCTGCCTACTAAATTGATAAGGAATGGCGAAGAACCCATTGACGTTTTTAAACATGACAGGACTTATATTTTGACAGATTACTCGTATTTTACGTCAAATTATACATGACTTGATTTTGATATCTCCTATTCTTTTCTAAACCTATTTAACGGAAAGTGGCAGCGTAATTTCGAGGAAAGTTAAGAGAAATTATTTCCCGAACTTATGGGATATTTTTATGTTTCCAGACCAGAATGAAAGATATGAGAAGAAAGTAATTAAAAATATGATCTTATACTTACCTACTAACGAATGATAAAATCATTTCAGCAAATGTTCTTTTGATTGCAATAATGAGTATAAATAATGATTTATAAATAATGATTGTAATATTTGTAATGGTAGATTACAATTTTGGATCTCACGGTTATCCAAAAGTCATTGTTCACAACATACCACAAGACATAACTTATTCTAGAAGTAAAATATTTAAAAAGAGGCTTGGTGAACTTCAAGAATCAAATTAATGTAGATATTTTGCCTGTAAAGTAACATAAAATTTAAAATGGTATAAAACGCATGTTTACTTTTTTCTTTCATAGCTACTGAAGTAAAAAATAATAATTGTAAAAATAAAGTTATAAGCTAAGGGGAGCTATCATCTGCCAACAAACTGTTGTACAGTTTGGCAGACTGTTAACATTGTAAATCGCAAATATTTTATGAGAATAAACGATTTATTTATTTGTAATTTTTTTTTTAAAGAAAACAAAAAATTCAAGATTCGTCCAACAAAAAGCCTTATGTGCCCAAAATGATACCACGGGGTGGCCCGAAAAGTGACGTCCAAAGACAAAATTTGAATGCCTTATACCCAACACCCCTATGTATGTTCCGAGATTTTTCGTAGTTTCTGAGTTATTTAACTTCTCAAATCATGAAGGTAATGCTACAAAAACAGCTCAAAACAGTTAAAAAAAGAAAGAAGCCTGCCAGTCGATTTTTTCTATACATGTTTTATAACTCAGAAACTACAAAAAATCGCGGATCATACATTGGGGTAATTCTCAGTATAAGGCATTAGTATTTTGTCTTTGGACGTCACTATACGGGCCACCCTGTAATTAATAATGAAACTTGGCCAAGCACCCCATAGTTTCCCCTATTCACAAATAAAGATTGGGCAATAATTTAATTACAAACTTATTCCATTTAGTCGACCCCTGACCAGAACAAATTAGTTTACGAATAAATGGAATATGGTTATAAATTATAATGGTAGAAGAAATATATAAAGCATCACAGAATTGACAGTTGAAGATAAAGCGGACTGTATTTAGACTTATTTTTGAATCAGTAGAGATCTGATCTGATTGCCATGTGGTGCCATCTACCCGTCGGTGTCGTTAAAACTGGCTACGGGATCTCTTCTCTTTCCGAGTGGGACACCGAGCCGTCCAACGACCCGATGAGCCCTGGTGTCAGAGTTTTTCAACCGCCTACTACCACTAGTAGGCCTCTGACATGGTTGTGTTACGACCGCCGTCTAGATCATAGACAGCAACCGGGACCGACATCTTTACGTGCCGTCCGAAGCACGGAACCATTTCTTTTCGGAAAATCAGTTGGTTCACCCTGCAATGTCCTAACCAGACCGGGAACAAATTAACAAAGAGATAAATATCAACTTTGTGAGTGTCCCACTGAGAATCGAACCGGGAACCTTTGCGTCGCAGGCAGTCGCACTACCACTGCGCCACATCGGCCGTACTACGGGATGAATCCAGGGAATAGGCAGCCATTGTTCACGTTTCAAAGTAGCGGGAAGAAGTTATCCACACAAATCACTTTCTCTCTTGCCTTGACATTTTTAAAAGCACTGGATTAAACAGAAAAAGCTCCCTCTGGTTGAAAAGTAGGCACATAAATTACGGGGTAGGCAGAGCGTTATCGGTCGTTAAACGGATATTAACACCACGTCTGACAAAAGTTTGAGGGTCAATCGAATAACTGTGTATCACTGACAGGTTGTCAGTCCATCGCCTAAAATTTCAATACACATCTAACCCTCGAGTCCCTTAGTCGTCTCTAAAAAGAAAAGTATAGTATTCAAAAAGAGAAACCGCACACATCGATAAGATATGACATTCACTTGCAATCTCTTGCAATATAATCTTATCCTCAAACAATAAAAGGCTCTTCCCACACTTAAAGCATTATGATGGCGTCATACTCGCACAGGGCTACCTTTCAGAACAAAGTAAGTATTGGCGGCTGCGCGGTGCTTTCAGTGCCATTTGGAAATTGGTAGCTTATAATGAAAAAAATAAAATAAATTTATTTCGGTCCACACAACACTACAATAAGAAAGACTACTCGTAAACTTAAACTTCAGCTATGCTAAGCACAGGTGCATAAGGTGCAATGCAATTATGCACCGAAGATGGACCTAACTCAGCATGTGCTGTAGCATTAGCTATCAACAGCGCTAGTATTCTGTACGAGTAAGGTATTTGGAAATACTGTAGCAAACTTTAACAATATCTAGCTTGAATTTCCAGATATGCCGTCACTATCCATGCCAGTCAGCATTCTACTTTAAAATCCCTCGCTATGGTCAGAATTCTACTTTATATCCCACGCACGCTTAAGATTTTTCTATAAAACCTTTCGTTCTGCTTGTGATTAAAAAAACACATCCTCGCTAAATACTTTTATTATTTTAAGTCATTGGACGCCTCGCTGTCCCACACGAAAAGCGAGAGAGAGTGATTGAGAGATTGTTTTAAAAAAACTATTATTTTTGTAATGAGAAATGTAATAACCCTATATCTGACTTGCATGCAACTTTATTTGGGCACACGCAATAATATTGCAAAATTAGCATACCTACAGACTGTATTCTAAGAAAATATTGCAATATTCTTT
Source organism: Tuta absoluta (assembly GCA_027580185.1). NCBI lineage: Eukaryota > Metazoa > Arthropoda > Insecta > Lepidoptera > Gelechiidae > Tuta > Tuta absoluta. The sequence continues at coordinate 3,853,633 of JAQAHW010000046.1, forward strand.
CACGGTTTATTTTATTCGTTTAGCAAAGAATGGCCTCGGCTTGCAAATTCTGTTAATAAATATGAGAATATAAATAATGTCAGTGTTGAAATGTGAATCATTCATGATCATCAACAAAGAGTGAAATAACAGTTACTTCTTTTTTCTTTTGGGACACCGAGTTTACGAACGACCCGTAGAAACCTGGGCTCAGAGATTTTCATTAAAAATATTGAACCAGTCTACGAAACTGATATTTTTCTTCCAATAAACATAGGACTTTAATATTATTTCAAAGCTTATATTGAACACGAAACGACATACCGAGATCTGATAGTGATCTTATCATATAACCTTGATTGGTCATTTATTACTTCTAACAATACATAATCGTAAAGAAATAGTTTTTAGTGATCACTCTTCATTTTCATGATAAAGTTTTATAACAGCTGATTAAAGTCGGCAATCAAGGAATCAAGAAACACAACTTTACAAATTGTAAAATGGCAATCGAGTTTAATGAAAATCGTGGAACAACGATAGCTTACGCTAGCAACGAGCAAATCATACACAAGTTGTCATAAGAAACTCATGAGACTGATGTCTCGCAGATTCACACTAGTAGTCCATATTGACACAGTTTCATCCCAAACCTGTAGTAATCTTATCTATATGGGAAGTTGTTCAGTTTCATGGTCTGCATGCACCTTATCAGTTTTCGGAGGGCTGTCTCTTACACCCCGTGTAGGACATAACTCTACAAATGGTAATAAGTAATAATTTTGTGCCGTGTGATGCCGGCTTGGAAAAGCATCACCCCATTTCTTTCCCGTGGTAGTCGTAAGAGGCGACGAAGGGACTCGAGGGTGTGTATAGCATATTAGGCGATGGGCTGACAACCTGTCACATACTACACGTATACACTATTTTCCGAATTCCCCTTAAACGTTTGTCAGACTTGGCGTAAATATCCGTTTTTTGCGGCCGTTTACGCTCTGCCTTCCCCGCAAGAGATAAGGCGTGATATATGTATGTTTGTAATAACTTCGTAGTTACACGACACCAAGACATAAAGTTATTCAACTAGCACAGTTTCAATTAAAACTATGCAAATTCGTGTGCATTTACATCGTTGAAAGCGAAATTCGTCACATCCGTCGACTTCCGTGAATCGAAGAGCATTTTCACCGTTTTAATGTTACGTGTTTCTTTTTATGACTTGCCTGGAATGGAAAGTCTAAAATTACAACTGCCTTGTGTGTTTGGGTATTTTATTATGTGAGAATCTGAATTAGTATCGCTTTTACTTCTGTGGTCAACACACGCAGATTTATTAACTATAATAATAAAAAAAAAACTTTAAAATATATAGGGTGAAATTTTACTAGTGACCGATAGCAAAAACTCAAGACGGGCTGGTGATAAGGAACAACTTTCCCCAAGGAAAATAGGTCGAAATATGAAAAAAAAATTAAATCCCATATGAAATTGCTGATCAGCTGATTTGCATTACTAGGAAGCTCAAAATATTTTCAACATATTTAGACAAGGAACATTCCTTGGGGAAAGTTGTTCCTTATCACCAGGCCGCCGTGCTCTGTTTTCATTATCGGTCACTAGTAAAATTTCACCTGATATAGTATTGTTGTCTTGTTTTTACTGTATTTCCTGTGTACAATAAGGTATTTTTGAATTTGAATTTTTTATTGCCCATAAAACATTCTTCTTCCGAGCTCTCTCAGAACGAGGGATATTGTAGCAAATTTGGTGACTTATCAACTAAAAACCTATTATCATATCTTCCTATAATCAATGGCCTAAATAAAAAAACAATAATGAGTCGACATCTTCACAAGATACCGTAATTAGAAAACAATGATTAATTAATTGAACATAGACTTCGCCTTCTCATAAGTCTATTTAGTCTTCATTGTGCAATAAGGATGTAAGGCATCCGTTGGAATGCAAGTTATGACCTAAGATAGAAGTGGTCAATTAAAGTAATCGAATCATCCATGTATAGTCAAGTCTTTGCTGTCTGATAAAGGGATACGAATGACAATTACTCCAACAACCTGAGTTCAGAGATGTAGCTCTTATAGAACCAGTCAATATTTACCCCATTATAAGAGACCACATTTACTTAATTTGCCAGGCTAGGCTTTTCAAGAACAAAACCAGAGTTTTCTTGATATGCCAATCCTTGTCCCTACTTATCTATTTCTAGTAGCTATGGTAAATTGTTAAGTTTACATATAATATTAAAAAAGAATTGACACAGACACTAGAACATGCTTTTCGTCATAGGATTTTAGTTTGACGACATGCTCTTTAAAATATTATGGCTGCATTGGAACTACGAATCTATTTCTGTATCTTTCAAATTTCTAACAACTGTGTAGCCAAAGAAAAGTTACAAAATATCCTCTAACTACTTAAGTACTTTCTTCAAAAGACAATTCTTTAGGACGTTTTATTAGTGATGGGTTTGCTCTTGACTTTAGTCTAGGTCATAGTTTCTTCAGATGTAAAGGTATATTTCTAATTATCATCGTTATCATTATTTGCCGTGTAGTGCCGGCTTAGAATAGCATCACCCAAATTCTACCCGTGGTTATGGTAAAAAACGGCTAAGGGATAATTATCCAGGGAATGGGAGCAGCGTTCCCTGTGAATGCAACATCTTCCACTGCGCTCGCAAACCCGCCTGCCAAGCTTGGTGGTACGGCAATACCCCCCTATAGGGGTAGGCCCATGTCCAGCAGTGGACTGTTGTGGCTGTTATAATCGATCACAATCCTTAACTTAGATCCTCAACAACGCATGCTACTCTATATACATAAGTCATATCTTAGAATACGAAGCTATGTGCTAATGCATTGTGATTCATAAACACTCATTGTCCATGTTTGGTGCAAGAGCTCTGATTTAAATAACAGATATTTATTGTATTGAAAGAGTGGCCAGACGACCAACTTCACCGTTCAAATGCTCACTTAACTGTGAATCAACATAACAGAACGAAATCAACTCTATACCGATTATTACTGAGTACAAATTGCAGGGTTCAAAGACCGCCGGCCTAATTTTTTTCTCAGTCTTAGTCATGTTAAAAGGTACCGCTTGTATTTTGAAACTAAAGATGTATGTTTTCTTGATTAGTATTTCTGAATTTTATAGCATACTAGACAGGACTGTATAATTCGCTATTTACAGGTCGTTTGATCTACATATCTTGAGTTTAACTTAATCCAGCTAGAATTTAACAATCCAGTGAAAGTTAAAAGTAATTTTAACAGTTTAAAAAATACTTACACATATCATTCATGTTCGCTTATTTCAATGTCAAATCATCATTCTTTAGTTAGTTCAAAAATAATACTCTCACTTGAACAAACACTGTGGAAAACTTGATTTTTCACTTACGAAAGCAAATATTAATGTCCCAAAAACTGAATTTACACTGGAGTTATAACTTGCTTTACACTTACTTGTTATGATACTTTCATAAAAGGAATAAATAAAAGGGGTCCAAAAGGCGAGCCTTGCGGGATTAAACCGAAAATTTCTCTCCGGATTATAGGTATGCGTTCGCGCACGTCCGTGGTGCCGTGGGCGTTGCGACTGTATGACGTGTACTCGCGGGTAACTACCTCGCTGCATTCCTACTTAACACACAGCGACTTTACCGTAAGCAAGCCAATCCAATGCCTCTTACGAATTGAAAATTTTGTAGTCTTGAAACTGAACGCGGTAATGAACGGTGAAGAAAGAGATGAATGTATATTAGTGGGATTGTATGGTGAAAGGATTCGAAGGGGGACCAGACGCCCAGGCAGCTAGGTACTGTTGTTTATGGAACGTGCCATCATGACAGGAGTGATGATCACTCTAAGCCAGATGTTTTCGGGTTCGTCTAAGTTTTTTTTGGTAATTTAATATACGCACCATAAATTACTTATCTGTCAGTCAAACACGCAGCTAAACAAATGGCTTCAGCTCAGGACTACATTTCTTTCAGGATAGTTTTTCTTCCACCGTCAATTTTGATTAAAATTTATTACACAAATGACAGCTGTAACCGTATGCAAACGGATTACAGAGCGATTTTCTTGTGTTTCAGTTTCTCCAAGGTCTTGCAAGTCAAGGCTAGATTAATATTAGATCGATTATCGTATAATATGATTCCTGCCCATCCCGCAGTATTGTATTTACTCGAGTAATGTAACGGCTTCTGTTTATTTAATTTTGCATCCATTGCTCTTTCTTTTTCCCTTTTTTCGTATCGGTTTCCGTCGACTAATGACCTGATGAACCAGACTAGGGCTTTGACTTGTTTGTGTAACGACCGCCATCTATATACTGTTCAGTACCTAACCATTCATCAGATCATTTATAGACAAAAATGCATCCGACGGTTTAACGTGCCAAGATCCGCAGAACGTAATCATCTTCCTCGTGAACCATCGCCGATTGTTTTACTTCTTTTTAATTTTGCTAGGACATTGCAGTTCGAATCACATTCATGAATTAAGTTCTCAGTTGATAGTCTTGTTAGTCTCGGGGTAATTATTCCGAACAATGTCAGACCAAATGACTCTAATATAGAAAAACTCTAACAACAGGTTCGACTTCAGAAACCCGTAAAAATGAAGACATAAAACAGCAATGGACGTTGATGAAAACCTATGAGTAGTTGCCAACACATAAGAGCATGACAAGAACCCTTGAAACATACCACACCAGCGGTAATAGACTATTGTGATCATCAGGCCGTTTAGCACGGGATATGAAGCAGTCATTACATTCCAGTAGCTATATTGGCGGGCGGTGGAACTAGACACGCTTCATTAAACTTGGCAGTTTTGTAAATCGTGCAATTGCCGAAAGCTAATTTATTTTTGATCTTTATGTGGATGATTGTTTGTTTATATGCTCCCTATGGTATGGAAGTCCATGTTTACGACTTGAGCGGAAGTGGATTTTGACATAGACATTTGGCATCCGCTTTAGTTCAACTAACGTGAGCAAGACTAGCTTGTGCTTAGAAGTAAAAGTTTTCTGTCTCTCAGTCGTTTTGAAGAACATTGTATTAAAAGCTATACATGCATACCTAAGTACGTATATACTTCAACAGCCACACCACTACTGCTACAGATAGGCTTCCTTTTTTAGAGGGGTTATGTGCCACTGCCAGCGAACTATTATGGTTTGCCATACGCACAAAAACTTCTATTGCCTCCTTACTTCTCGTATCTTGTCAATCTTTTGTTATACAAATAAATTATTATTATTAATGTGAACATTCGCATGCTTATAGTAATTTTTTTTTCGTGCCCGCGCTTGAAAATTTTAAAAGTTTTCTAAAAGTTGTATACCTGTTTAATATTTAGCGTTGTTATGCTAGGGTAAGTTAGGTATTAATGACGGTCTATGAATGCGGCGCGGTGCTCGATCGCACGCGTCGCTCTGGGCGTGTGTTGTCCCTTTCTCACTCGCAGGGCGAGACTGGCGACGTGCGCGCTGACCGCCTGACGGCGCCAAGCGGTGATTTCTGCACCGCGGTCAGTCACTCAAAACCGTTCGGACGAGAACGTATTGTGTTTTGTACGGATTTCCCGCCACGCGTTTTGTGATGCCGCGTGTAATGGACGATTCAATTTGAGATCGCGCGTGTTGATGCATCGTATTATTGCGGTTCTCCTGGGTTATACTAGAATACCAGGCTTAGTGATTGTTGGATGTCTCGACGTCTTCCACGTGAGCGTCGCGTTGAATAGGCATCAAGTGGCCATATCGGCTCGCGTTTTGTACGGCCCTAATTCGTGTTGGGTCACGCGTAATGACTAATATCAAAGTGAAATACGAACAGAAGCTGTGAGTGATTTGAAGTGAATAACGCGCCAAGGCTGTAGTGGAATGCTGGGTGTCGATATCTTTTCCACCCAGCCCTGTAAGTACCCACGGAATTCCCCATTTGATCCATTCCCTGAACTTCCTTTCTCCGTTGGGTATTTTATGCATTTGGACCGGCACGTTGACTGTAAGTGGTAAACCTAGTTGTCTTAGTATAAAACTGTTTTCTTCGTGTTAATGGTGTGTTCCCTTTAGTCATATTTGTTGTACCATATCATTGTGACTCCTTAGTACGAATTGCGGAATTCGTGGGGTGATATAATTTGGAGGTACTTACTTAGAATCTAGTGCTAATACGTGTGACGTAACGCCAGATCGGCAGACGGTATTTACTACAGAATTGAGTTATGTAAAGGTCAGAACACATCATTTGCCAATTTCACTCAACTTAGTTAATTAAGTTAAATAGATTTAGGTTCACGTTTAATTCATAGTATGCGCTGCTATATTGTGCAGCGTATGCTATTTAGCGCTGCGTAACGCGGCCATTGTCTGCCTTCAGTTGAACTCCTGGTATTTTACTAGAAATTTACCTGTGTAAATCGCTTCCACTGCGGGAGTTTAGCTTGGAATTAGACAATTTTTGGTAGCAGAGCGTGGTTCAGAAAACCACTAGATTTAAGATTATTTTAGTATAAGATTTTTAATCTACCTACATAAAAAAAAAAATATATTTATTGTGATTGTAGTGTGTGCCCTGTGTAGAATATCCTATCGGTAGGATCAGGGCCAATCAATTAGTGAATTGCTTGTTATTATCGTTGTGTTTACCCTGTGCGGATATCCTAACGGTAGGATCAGGGCCGATTGTCTATTTTTTTTTATTGTAAGGTTCGGTGTTACTTTGAGTTGGTACCATGGCTCCCACAATTACACAGCTTCAGGCAAAAATTAGAACGCACCTAATTTGGTTCGCGACTAAGCAGGCGATGGTCGGTCGCGGGGACCGAGAGGACGCACTCATCGCTTGTGCGCAACGGATTGACGAACGGGTCGCGGAGGTGTTGGATTGCCTCACTGGATGCGAGGAGTTATTTGATGGGACGCCTGATGAGGAGGTCAAACTTACGGTCCGGGCGAATGTGACCCAGTGCCTGGAGATAGGGCAGGAGATCCAGCAGGCGGCTGCTGTGATCACCAGGCGTAGAGCTGGGGAGCCGGACCCACCCCATGGTCCGCGGGGACCGGGGGTGCAAGTGCCCCTGCCGGCTGTGGCGATTCCGGTCTTCCACGGGGACTACACGGATTGGACCCGATTCCAGGATCTGTTTGACAGTGTGATTCATAACCGCACTGACTTGCAGCCGGCATATAAAATGGCACAATTGATGGCCAAGCTGCAAGGTGAGCCCCATGAGCTGGTAAAGCATCTACCAGTCGATGATGCAAGTTACGAGACGGCTCGCGGTTTGCTGATCGAGAGATACAGCAACAAACGTCTCATGATTGACCAACTCCTGGAACAGTGGCTCACCGTGCCGACCATCACACGAGGGACGGACCTCAGGGCCAAGGTCCTCAACCCTGTCTGCGTTGCAGTGAACGCTCTTGAGAGACAGGGGATGCCGGTGTCAGGCTATGATTATATCCTGGTCCACACGTTGTTGCGCCGCCTGCCGAGCGACATGGCCGCTCGTTTTGAACAGTCACACGGAGGTAAGACATCTGATTACCTCCCGACCTTCGAGGAGCTCAAGTCCTTCCTCGAGGCCGAGTGCAGGCGGGTAGATGCCCAATTTGGAGAGTCGCCTCACGCGGAGTCTGCGGCCGCTCGCCGCCCGGAACGGCCGGGTGCACAGGCTCGAGACGGTAAGAGTAGGCCACCCAGGCGATACAACGTCGCTAATTTGGAAACGAGGTGTGCCTACTGCAGAGAGGCGGGGCATCAGGTGACTGCGTGTGAGGAGTTCGCTGCACAGCGGGTGCAGAAACGTCGTGGTGTGGTGCAGCAACGGCGTTGGTGCTTTAGGTGTATGGGGCCGCATCAGGTGCGAGAGTGCCCATCAAGCACCAACTGCAGGTACTGCCAGGGTGCCCACCATCAGCTCCTATGCATGAACCGCAGCGGAGATTACGGAGGCAGAGCTGACGCGGGTCAGCGGACGGAGTCTGCCCTACCTAGACGGGAGCAACGCTCCCCACCCCCTCCAAGGAGGAGTCCTCTTCCACCAGGGTTTCAGGGACGAGGCCAGGGACATCAGCAGGTGATGCCCCCTTCACCACGCGCGAGACAGTCACCACCTCGGCAGCAGGTGCCGGGACAGGGTAGGTGGTCACAGGTCCAAGGTCAGGGGCACCCATCACAGATACGTGATGCTACGGGCGGGTGCCAGTACCAGGGCCAGTACATGCAGTACTCGGCGGGACTGAACAACATGGTGAGGTCTCATGACCCACGCATGCCTCTCCCCTTGGCTGAGCACCCGCGGCTACAGGCGCGTCCACGGTACGCGCGCCTGCCGCAGGGTTACTATAGGCTGCCAGCCATGGCGTACAGGACCAGAGGTCCCTATCAGCAGGAGTGGGACCCACTCGAAGGTGTACGGAGAGAGGGGACCCACCCGCAGGACGCGGACACTCCGCGCTTAGGTTCCTGCTAGGTAATCGCCGCCTACACGCCAGCTTCGGCCCCCCGGCCAATTACAGTATTGTTGCCTACGGCAATGATTTGGGTATGGGGATACGGTGGCCGCAGCATACAGGTAAGAGCCTTGTTAGATACAGGGGCTCAGGGTTGTATTGTGTCTAGTAAGCTGGTGAGTAGGCTACGCTTAAGTATAGGGCCCGCAACGGATGGGGCTGTGGGTATTGGAGGTGTAGATGTGCCTGACGTTCGGGGTCAGGTGAGCTTCGAGTTCACATTAGGTAATACAGGTACAGGGGTCAGCTATCATGCCTCAGCAGTGGTGCTGGATGATGTGGTAGGGAAACTTCCTCAGGTTCGGTTACCGTCAACGGTACGAGGGTTAACCACAGGCTTAGAGCTAGCTGATCCTGACTTTGATACTCCTGGTACGGTGGACGTTCTCCTCGGGTCAGACGTCCTCGGGAGATTCTGGTGTGGCAGAAAACGGGTACTTCAGCAAACTGGTTTAGTGGCCGTTGATACCACAGGGGGGTATGTTATTTTTGGCCCAGTTTGGAGATCTCAGGACCTGCCAGAGGGCGATACGGTGCTCTATGGTAGTGTGTTGTCGGAGGTGCTGCAGAGGTTTTGGGAGTCTGAGGAGCCACCCACAGCGGATAGACGGAAGCCAGAGGATGACGAGTGCGAGCTGTTCTATCAGTACAACACTGCACGAAGTTCGTCAGGTAGGTTTGTTACCAGGCTGCCATTTCTCCCAAACCGCCCCTCCTTAGGTAGTTCGCGACAGATCGCGGAACGGAGACTACTGGCTATGGAGAGAAAGATGAAGCGAGATGCAGCACTTCGGCAGAAGTATATCGAATTCATGAGGGAGTACCTAGAGTTAGGCCACATGTCGGTATCCAGCATAGATTGGAGGTGTGTCGAGCATTACTATATACCACACCTGGCTGTTTTGAAGTCACCGGAGGCGAAGATACGGGTAGTGTTTGACGGTTCTGCTCCTACATCGAATGGTGTGTCTGTGAACCAGTGTCTGCACGCGGGTCCCAAGTTGAACCGGGACATTGTGGACATCCTCACAGATTTTCGGTTGCACCAAGTAGCGTTCGTCGCAGACGTCAAAATGATGTTTCGCCAAACAATTATACACCCGGATGACCGTCGGTACCAGCTGATTTTGTGGCGTGAGAGCCCTGACGAGCCGATGGTCACTTATGAGCTTAACACGGTAACGTATGGTCTGAAGCCAAGTCCGTTTTTGGCAGTACGCACGCTGCGAGAGTTGGCCGCACAGGAAAGGGTAAGATTCCCTCGAGCCGCAGCAGTACTGGATCGCGACGTCTACGTGGATGACATCTGCACGGGTGCAGATAGCGTGCAACAAGCACTGCTACTACGAGACGAGCTGATCGCGATCATGGAATCGGGAGGTTATGAGTTGCGGAAATGGCTGTCCAGCTGTCCAGAGCTCCTGGCCGGGTTGCCAGGTGAGTTCCAGCAGGACCCGCACCTTTTCGAGAACCCGGACAATCCAAATACGTTGAGCATCCTAGGGGTGCAATATAGGCCAACGCATGATGTCTTTACGTATCAGATCGAGCCAGACCTTTTGCAGAAGACTTGGACGAAGCGTTCGGTATTATCGACGATCGCCAGAACTTTCGATCCTAACGGGTGGATCGCACCGGTGACGTTCATGGCGAAGTGCTTCTTGCAAAGGTTGTGGATAGCAAACTTGGGTTGGGACGACCAGCTCTCCGGAGAGCTGTTGAATGATTGGACCAAGTTTGTGACCACCTTACCAGGGATCGTACGCATCGCCATACCTCGCAAGTTGCTCCCATCGGTGGGATGTGGGGCTACCCTACATGGGTTTTGTGATGCCTCGGAGCGAGGGTACGCGGCAGCTGTCTATTTGCGGACAGTCAGTTCAACGGGAACTGTAGACGTGCGTCTAGTTATGGCCAAGAGTAAGGTGGCTCCGGTTAGGACAAGATGGACCATTCCAAAGTTGGAATTGGCGGGAGCAGCGCTTCTCACGCGCTTGCTACATTATGTCGCTAGTAATCTACGCGGTACCATCAATTTGGATGAAACGGTGTACGCATGGACCGACAGTAGGATAGTTCTGTGCTGGTTACAGACGTCGGTACATACTCTTGAGGTTTTCGTGGCAAATCGGGTGTCACAGATTAAAGGATCGGAAACTCCGTTGGTATGGAGACACGTACCGGGAGAACAGAACCCAGCGGACTGCGCCTCACGGGGATGTAGGGCCCCTGATTTGGTAGGTCACTCACTGTGGTGGGGACCTCAGTGGTTGACTGAGTCACCTGAGAGATGGCCATACAATGAGTGCGGGTCGCCGCTTGGGCCACCTGATGGAGGTTTGCGAGTGAACGTAGGGCAGATCGTACCTAAGCCTAGTGCGGCTTTCTTGCTGGAACGATACAGCTCCCTCGACAAACTTCTAGGGGTGACAGGTTGGATCAAACGGTTCGTGAACAACTGTAGAAAACCTCAAGCAGAACGGAACTTGGCACCTGTCCTCTCGCCTGCGGAGCGGAATGCGGCTCTAAGTTTATTGGTTAGGGTCGTCCAGGCGGAACATTTTGAGGAAGAGGTCAGGCTGCTCAGGGATGGCCGTGGAAAGCTGAAGGGAGGTCTTGTGCGCCTCAACCCGTTCGTGGACGAGCATGGAATGCTCCGGGTTGGAGGTAGACTTCGGAACGCTAACCTGCCCTTTTCAGCACGGCATCCGCTGTTACTCCCAAAGAAGGGACCTTTGGTAGAACTTATAGTTAGGGATCGTCACCAGAAAAACTCGCATGCGGGCTGCAATGCACTTTTGGCTATTCTGCAGCGCGAGTTTTGGATCTTGTCTGGACGACGTACGGTACGGAGCATTGTGTTTCGGTGCTTGCCTTGCTATCGGTTGAAGGCAGCCACAATGCAACCTCAGTTGGGAGACCTCCCACCGGACCGGGTGACGGAAGCCTGGACGTTTGCGGGTGTGGGAACGGACTTTGCGGGGCCTTTTATGGTAAAGGCATCACGCCTTCGCAACGCGAAGTCAATCAAGGCGTATTTGTGCGTGTTTGTGTGCCTAGCAACCAAGGCCGTCCACTTGGAACTCGTGGCCGACCTCACTACGGAGGCTTTCTTAGCAGCTTTAGATAGATTTGTGTCGCGAAGAGGGCGACCAGCGCTGATCAGGTCGGACTGTGGTACCAACTTTAAGGGCGCTGATCGATGTATGAAAGAAATTATAACGTTTTTATCGGAAAACGAGGAAGCTATCGGCACGAGCCTCTCCCGTCAGGGCATTAACTGGGTGTTCGATCCACCAGGATGCCCCCACTGGGGTGGTATATTTGAAGCGGTTGTAAAGTCCGCTAAGACGCATTTGATGCGCGTTATAGGTTTAACGATATTAACCTTTGAGGAGCTAGCGACCGTGTTTTGTAAAATTGAGGCCGTTCTCAATTCACGTCCTTTGTGTCCGCTTAGCTCAGATCCGAATGATCTGGAGGCCCTGACACCAGGGCATTTTTTAATTGGCCGACCACTTAACGCCTTGCCAGAATACCCCTACACAGAGGTCAGTAGCAATCGTTTGACGCGTTATGAGTTGCTGCAGCAAATGTCTCAGAATTTTTGGAAGCGATGGTCGCTTGAGTATTTGCACATTCTGCAGCAACGCCTTAAGTGGACGGACAGAACTGAACCCCCTCGCATCGGAGATCTCGTTCTGGTTAAGGATGCCAACCTGCCGCCACTGCGATGGCGCAGAGGGCGCATTCTCAACTTGTTCCCAGGTAGTGATGGCACTCCTCGAGTCGCGACAGTTCAGGTAGGGGATTCAGTTCTTAAGCGAGCAATAGCAACGCTATCTCGTCTCCCCAGTAGTGAATAGGCCTAAGGGATTCGGCCTAGGGCGGGTGAATGTTTAATATTTAGCGTTGTTATGCTAGGGTAAGTTAGGTATTAATGACGGTCTATGAATGCGGCGCGGTGCTCGATCGCACGCGTCGCTCTGGGCGTGTGTTGTCCCTTTCTCACTCGCAGGGCGAGACTGGCGACGTGCGCGCAGACCGCCTGACGGCGCCAAGCGGTGATTTCTGCACCGCGGTCAGTCACTCAAAACCGTTCGGACGAGAACGTATTGTGTTTTGTACGGATTTCCCGCCACGCGTTTTGTGATGCCGCGTGTAATGAACGATTCAATTTGAGATCGCGCGTGTTGATGCATCGTATTATTGCGGTTCTCCTGGGTTATACTAGAATACCAGGCTTAGTGATTGTTGGATGTCTCGATGTCTTCCACGTGAGCGTCGCGTTGAATAGGCATCAAGTGGCCATATCGGCTCGCGTTTTGTACGGCCCTAATTCGTGTTGGGTCACGCGTAATGACTAATATCAAAGTGAAATACGAACAGAAGCTGTGAGTGATTTGAAGTGAATAACGCGCCAAGGCTGTAGTGGAATGCTGGGTGTCGATATCTTTTCCACCCAGCCCTGTAAGTACCCACGGAATTCCCCATTTGATCCATTCCCTGAACTTCCTTTCTCCGTTGGGTATTTTATGCATTTGGACCGGCACGTTGACTGTAAGTGGTAAACCTAGTTGTCTTAGTATAAAACTGTTTTCTTCGTGTTAATGGTGTGTTCCCTTTAGTCATATTTGTTGTACCATATCATTGTGACTCCTTAGTACGAATTGCGGAATTCGTGGGGTGATATAATTTGGAGGTACTTACTTAGAATCTAGTGCTAATACGTGTGACGTAACGCCAGATCGGCAGACGGTATTTACTACAGAATTGAGTTATGTAAAGGTCAGAACACATCATTTGCCAATTTCACTCAACTTAGTTAATTAAGTTAAATAGATTTAGGTTCACGTTTAATTCATAGTATGCGCTGCTATATTGTGCAGCGTATGCTATTTAGCGCTGCGTAACGCGGCCATTGTCTGCCTTCAGTTGAACTCCTGGTATTTTACTAGAAATTTACCTGTGTAAATCGCTTCCACTGCGGGAGTTTAGCTTGGAATTAGACAATACCTAACACGGGAAGTGTTTTAAAATTTGGTATTCTATTTATTATTTAATTTTAAGAACTTTGTACTGAATGACCATATCTACAGCAAATAAAATATCTTTATCCATACCTCACTTCAAGCATAGCCGATACTTTATGTTACCAGTTTAAAAAGGAACATATTATTATTATGTCCAATAATGTGGTTACCGGTGCGGGTTATACAATTATTTTTAAGTTGATGAACATGTTTAGTAAGATTTTATTGTATAACTGTTTGGTAATCCCAATAAACAAAAAAAAAAAAAATACATGGTGTAAAAAAAATTGCTGAGAATATTTTAAGGGGTGAACCAGTACGTGAAACTGAACAACTTTCCCCAAGGAACATAGGTCGAAATATGAAAAAAAAATTGGCCCTCCCATACAAATTATCCCGGCCGGGTAACACACTAAGTATGGAAGGGTAAAATTATTTTTTCATTTTTCGACCTATGTTCCTTGGGGAAAGTTGTTCAGTTTCACGTACTGGTTCACCCCTTAAAATATTCTCAGCTAATTTTTTTACACCTTATATGTCCAATTGTCCATGCCCTGTCGTGTCGCGCACTGATTTCAACGCCGCCTGTATAATTTAGCGGCGCGTGCGCAGGTGACCGTTTACTCCACTTTCCGCCTTTCCTTACAAAAAACCGCTCATTTTCCGCTTCACCTGGACACTCAAGTGGTCGGAAAATCATATACTGTCGATAATTTAATTAAACCTAATGTCTTCTATTTTATTTACGTTAGTTTTAATAAAATTATACACGAACGGTTGGCCAAGCGTTACTGGTATTCAAATTGTAAGTTCTTTTCTTTGTCACTTTCTTAAATGTGGAAAAGAAAAGAGATATATCTGCAGTATATGACGTTGATTCCAAAAATCGGATTTTATCTTAGTTAATGGTCAAAAGACCAATTCGGAATTTTGGTGTTTTTCGCCGCTGCTGTCAAAGTTTGACAGCAAATCTGACTATAAGTCTACGACACCGTAAAATTACTCCTTTTGTTACCTATTTACGTCTGTCGATTTAGTAGAATAATGATTTCAATAGGCCAGAATTAGCTAGGGAATTATCGAAGCCAGTACCTAGCTACCTAGGTAGAGCATCCTTTTCCGATTGATTAAAATTCATGTCAACACCGTCTTCCTTCGCTCCTTTTATAGACCATATTGGAATCCGTTTCTCGCCTTTCTGGACTAGATATAAATGCATTTTATATGACTTTTGTATTAAGTACCTACTCGCTTCCTGAAGCTTTTGAAAGTTCCGTACCCAATGGATCAAAACGGAACCTTACTGAGACTACGCTGTCTGTCTGGCTGTCCGTCTGTCACCAGACTGTATCTCGTAAATTGTGTTAATTATATGTAGTTTTTTTTTACAGATGTCGTATTTCTATTGCCGCTATAACAACAAACACAAAAAAATTAAACAAAGTAGAAATTAGGGGGTCTTTTTTTTTGCTCGATTTTATCTGTAATGGTTCAGAGGCTATATCTCATTACCGGTCATAGTTAAACAAATACTAAAAATAGAATAATATTAATATTGAAGGAGGCTCCTCATTTATACCTGCAAAAACGTGTTTTTAATACATAGCAGCACGGAGTCCGCCTCGAACTTGGTACATTTTAAATACACCCAAATTCGTTTCATTGGGATTTGATAGACAGATTTTTATTGTACAGCCGTTTTCATATTGGTTGTGAATTTGTGATTCATTCACATCAAGTAGGCAATCGAGTCGTTCGCAATGTAAGTATGATGGAGTCGGAGTTACAACGGCAAAGAACTGTTTAATTCTGTTAAAAAAACATTCAATTTTATCATGCTTTATTATATTAGAAATGTTAATACAGCACTTTCACAATCACATGTGTTAGAACACTGTTATGAATTTTGAAAACACTCGCAAAACTTTTTTTACCTTCGGATACAGCTGAAGAATCTGTGAGCCGCGCTCCTGCCGCCATTTTTCTTCTTTGTGCCCATTTTTCGTGAATACCAACATACAGCACTACGTCACTTCAAGAAATAAATTCACTGTCTATGGTTTAAAATGTTCCAAATTTGAAAACCTTAACTTATGCGGCCAGTGTTATCTTCGAGATTACTAATGCCACACTAAAGCGCTTTATTCGAGATAACGCGGTATCTCTACAGGACTTGATGATCAGGCTCTCTACTATAGAAAAAAACTAGTTATTTTTATCCTAAGTGCGCTTAAAATTAACCTATTTACAATATTAGACAGCAAGCAACCTATTAAAAACTATCAATACCAGTTATTTACAAAAACTCGACAACCTGCTACAAATATTTACCAAAAAGAGCACATTGCTGTAAGACTTCCAATTTCAAAATTCGAAAGCTCAGGCACGGAACGCGCGCGCGTACAGACTGGCGCGTGGCCACGTTCAAATTTAGAAGCTGAAAAAAGAAAACACTGGCTGGATGCACATCGCAAGGAGGGCGAATGCAAGGAGTATTATTTTCGTCACTGACTTGGACTGAGATAGTCGTAATGACGAGAGTAATGAAGGGGTTATGAGCTACAGTCAGCGGAGAAGAAAATTACAGTTTGTCAAAAGCCGACGACGGACGTAACGAAATCTTCAGGACGCCATTTTGTATTTAATAGTTCTCCGAGTGAGTCATCTAGGAAACGCAATAGTAACAAAACAAACAGTTGAGTGCAAGAGATGTGATGTAACTCAATTTTTGGAAGCTATCCAACGAGAGTTCGATGATATAATTATGCCATTGAGTAAAACCGGAATAGATGTAGAGTAGAGCGATCTAATAAAATCGTTGAGAATGAAATTCGAATTTTGAGGAACTTATAAAGATTGCGAAATTTTATGACTGGCTTGCTTAGCAAATGACACACTTTTTGGTATATCAGTCAACAGTTTTAATTTAGTTAAAGATGATTAAATTTAACTTTTGAGAGAGTGTTCAGTCAAACTGATAATTTCAATCTTGCTTTTAACATTAACAGCCACAACAGTCCATTGATGGACATGGCCGCCGCCTATTGGGTGGGGTGTATGGCCATAATCACCACACTTGGCAAGCGGATTGGCCAGCGCAGTACAAGTTATTGCTTTCTCACGGGACGCTGCTGCCCATTCCCTGCATGGATTTCCCGCAGTCGTTTTCTACGCCACCCACGTGTTGTTTTGGGGTGATGCTTTTTTAAGCCGGCATCACACGGCAAATCGGCAGTCTTGCTTTTATCCAGCAATCTAGCAAATAGGTATTTAAAAATATTTGATCTTACAATTATATTAAACAACGATCAATCTTCGTAAGTATTTTTATCTCCATCTTTAATATATGAGAAAGTGTTTACTTTTATCTACCTATATCTCTTGCGGAGTAGGCAGAGCGTAAACCGCCAGTAAAAAACGGAAATTGAAGCCACGTCTGACAAACATTTGAGGGTCATTTGAAGGTTGTGTACACCATAGTGACAGGATATCAGCCCATCGCCTAAAATTTAAGTACACATGCAACCTTCGAGTCCCTTTGTCGGCTCTTACGACACCCACGGGAAAGAAACGGGGTGATGCTATTCTAAGCCGCCATCACACGCGGTAGAAATTATTGTTTTGTAGACACGTCACAGTGTTCTTGGCAAACGCCGCATGTTGACACAAAGTTACATTACCTATGTTCTACAGTATTATCATCACATCAGATACCTAATTGTATTCTCTCTCTCTAATTGAATCATTCATTTTCGTGTGGGACACCGAGTCGTCCAACGACACGATGAACCCTGGTGTCAAGAGTTTTTCAACCGCCTACTACTAGTAGTAGGCCTCTGACATGGCTGTGTAACGACTGCTGTCTAAGTAATCATAAACAGCAACCGGGACCGACTGCTTAACGTGCCCTCTGAAGCACGGAACCGTTTATTTTCAGACAATCAGGTGGTTCACCCCGCAATGTCCTAACCAGACAGGGAACAAATTCACAAAGTGCTAAATATCAACTTTTGCGAGAGTCTCACCGAGAATCGAACCCGGAACCTTTGCGTCGCAGGCAGTCGCACTACCACTGCGCCACATCGGCCGTCATCTAATTATATTAAACACACTTTTTATTACCTACCTATGCCGCGTTCACACACTCGAGCTATGGGCAGGGAAAAGTGGGCAGCGCGAGCATGTAAACAGGTTACTCGCGCTGCTACTCGTCATGCCACTGCCACTTCCCGTGCTCCCGCGAGTATCGGCTTTTCGTGCGCGAGTCAAAGGAACGGCAGTACGAGCGCGAGTGGAATGTATTGCTATCTCACTCACTCGTATTGCTGAGAGAACGGTATGACGGCAGTACTTCCGCGGAAGTATTTCAAGCAATATTCGCGATAGCGGCAAGAGCAGGTGCATAGTGTGTTAAAAATGCCTTTTAAATGCAACAACAAACCAGGAAGTTGTAATATTCTTCTTCCTGTGTATTGAAGTGGATAGACTGAAGTGTAGTTGTAACATGGTTGTAACCCATGGTTGTAACTATGTTACACCACATCAAAGTGAGTGCAAATACTCGTCGGTACTGCAATAAAATCTAACCAGTACCTTCTTTGAAGTCATGGGCTTTTTACGATTTTCTATACATGAAAAGCATAGGTATTTGGGTAGAAGATTATAGTTTTTACTGCCACTAACTTGTGACTTTGTTCAAGTCTTCTTGGCTGTATTTTCATAAGGGTCACAGATTTGACATATTACGCATTTTGTGTAATAATTTCCAGTTTTTTTAGAAATGATGATATTTGCATTTCTATCGAACTATCACTTGACAACAAAAGATTTTGTAATGAGACAATCAAAATCTGTGACCCTTCTTCGCGATTCATTTAAAAATATATGGTCTTTATTACTCTTTTTATACAGGGTGTAAGGGACAGCCTTCCGAGTACTTATGGGGTGCATTCAGGCCATGAAACTGAACAACTGCCCATGTTTTTTTTTCAGGATTCGCATTTTTTTTTACTTTCCGTAGTAATTGCAGTCAACTGATTTTGATTTTGTATGGGATTTTTTTTGTTGTTTCCTTACATATGTTCATGGTCTGCAATGTCGGAGGGCTGTCCCTTACACCCTGTATAAGTATTTAAACCACGTGGTCGGAACACGCGACATGACATGTGTTTGAAACTGTTACCGACGGAAATAGTTGATATAATAATACAATGACTCAAGGGATAGACATTTGTTTTACGTAGACGTTGTAGGTTATTCATTTATTTCTGGCTGTTAGATTTCTGAAGTATTAAATAACAAATCATCCATATAGGCACAGAACCTGTCCGTTATTTAGCCTAAATGATGACCCGAATTTGACTAAATCGAAAATAACAAGAACTGCTTTTCCTCAAAGAGATGAATATCCAACGACGCGACATAAAGGCATGCGGTGATCTCTGGATACAGTGCAGACCTGATATAAATAGTACTGGACTGGAATGCATTCCGATGCAAGCACCAGTCGTAAACCTCCCCAGAAAAGTTAAGACGATGAAAACATCTCCAAAGATTGGCGTAAAAGATCTTCTACAACTCTTTGTTGTCTGTTGACTGAACAAAATAATAAAAATTCCTGTATTTCAAGCATGTTTCACAGCACAAAGGGACGCGCCGTGAAAAATACACGGACACCGAAATGACACAACAGGAAGTTTCCGCGCTGTCCCAAATACTTTTAAAAAAAGAACACAATTTTGACACGACAGCCGCAACACTCCTAAATAGAACTGGCCGAAAATTCACAACAAAAAGAACTATTAACACGAAACCATAGACACGACACATTAGAGTAAAGAAATGTTCGAAATTTGAAAATTTAAAACCGCAATATTTAGAGCTCGCGCCAAGTCCTGCGTCGAGGCGAACAGAGCGCTTCCCACTGACATCGAAAACAGCTTTTCGGGAAGATAGTGTTTAATTATAGTACGCCATGACGCTGTAAGTACGAGCGATATAATGTGTGTATAGTATGCTTATGCATAGTCACACACGTTAATCTTGGCGGCGAAAGTCGAACGATTCTGTGATTTATTGATAAGTTTTACGTGTGTGAGTCATGCTAGTCATCTGTCACGAAATTATTTTCGTTTTTTTACATAATAACGACCGGCTTTCTACCTTCTTAACTGTCTTACATGATCCCTATTTACTTCCGCCTATAAAAAGACCCAGGTTGTAAACTTGTAACATTCCGGAAACTTTCAAATTTAATTAGTGGGCCGAGTCTCTACTAGAAAACAGAAAGTGACGCTTTTCCCATAATAAGTTTACTTTATTTTAAACATAGACAAGAATAGCAAGTGCACTGCCAAACGGCCGAGCCATTTCTAGACGTTGTCGTCGCCAAAGAAGTCGTCGACCGCATGATTTTTTGTTTTCTTCGTGTCTGTCTGCCTGCATGTCTATTTCTGAACGAAACACCATTTATCTATTGTGCCTGTCTAGGTCTAGGAAGCGAAAGAATGACTATTGTGATGAACTGACTGAACTTTAAAAGTTAGAACGGTATTCCTACCGGGTATTCCACGGTCCCGTGGTCAAGTCCCTGCCCTTCTTTTAATTTATTTTCTTAATTTAAGTATCTTGGATTGCACTACACTTTAGTATGTACACAAAAAGCACAGGTTGGTATGACTTTACACGAAATGGGGTTTGGCCGTTTGTTTGCGATAACAACCAAGCCCACCATTCCTAATGGAACACTCTTTTCAAATCGTAAGATAACACTGGCCACAAAAATAAAAATAAAATAACCACACTTTCACCATGAATGCGGACAAAAAAGAACCACGGAAGATAAGACGATTTTTTTCGATCCAGCCGAATATTTTAAAATGTGATTTTCAAATTCGCGCGTTTTAGTTCACAGACACTTGGCGGGAGAATGTGACAGTAGGGTAGGAAATGCAACAACTATGGCGGTATTAGGATTCAAGCCGCGAACCGCGACTCGCCACTGTCCAAAACAGTCGGACCGCGAGTGTAAGTATGCAGGACGAAGCAAGTATCAAAACTTGTACTACGTCGCATAGGTCCAGCATAAAGAAAAGTTTCTTACGCCTTTGCCACCCAGGAATCACTTTTTTTCTGAGGTGGACTTTTACGCATATTAAGATTTTTTTCATAAATGATTAGCAAGCATAATTTGGTGCTTCAGGGAGGCGTTGCCGACCCAAGTGCGTTCCAAAACTAACAAAAACTATTCGCAACTATTATTGCTATTGCCCGCATTCTCTAGGAACAAAATATTGCTAGCAGCAGCAGTGTGTGTGATGCTAGTGTTGTACGAATCTTTTTGTCTTAAATACACAGTCAGTCCACTGATAAATTATTGAGCAGTTATATTTGATGGTCAATCACATATCCATATAACTTCCACCCAATGGCCTCTATGTCTGTTATTAAACTATTAATAGGTTATAAAACTAGAATAAATTATTACAAAATAACGTAAGAGTTTGCTTCCACTTTTGGTTCAGTTACAAGTGGTTTTTAAAAAGTAATACATAAAGACTTGTTTTCCCACACAATTTCATCATAATATTATGTCAAAATAAATTACAAGTACTAGTGGGCAGCAGATTAACCTTAATCAAATCACTTTGTGACCAGCTATTAGTCTCAATTCCATGTTACCAACTAATGTCTCTAATTAAAAGTAGCACTATCTCTTTCAGTTAAATAGGCTTAGACAAGGATAGAAGATCTGTCGAAATAAGGCGACGATCAAAACATCGCGACTAAATTGACTAGAAAAGGCGAAAGAACCATTGACGTTTTTAAAAATGACAGGACTTAAATATTTCCTTTCCTTTTTTAAACCTATTTGACAGAAAGTGACAGCACTAATTTAAGTAAGGAGAATTTACATCCCGAATTGAGGGCATTGTCTCTCCAATTTACAATGATTTTACGCGGTATGTGTCAAAACTAAGAAGCGATTGAAAATATGGCAGTTGAACATACAGAGAAATCTGCGAAAAGTTACAAACTACATTTGACAGCTATCTGATCTAAGCTGAGATCTAAGTTGGTCAGTTGCCTTCTGTACCTAATTGTAAAGAGTTTTGATAAAATCTTAAAAGGAAGCAAATCATTAAACGAATACATAAACCCAAGGAATAAAAAATCTGCCCAAAACCAGTTAAATGACTCATTCTTGAATTTTATACTTTGTCAATTATATGAAAGAGTTTGCAGTTGATTAATATCTTACCACCCACACTAGGCTTATTTTAGAAAGAACTTATTATATGATTACAAAAAATTGAGTTTGAATTTTACACAGAACTTAAAGTTACATGTACACTTTATTGCTTGTTCAACCGTAAAAGAATGGAGTACCTAGTGGTTTAGCCATTGAGGAAAATATTTAAATATTATTTTTATTTTTTTGGGGAGCTTACAGCTTTAAAAAACATACATAAATTAATATATAAACAAACACCAAGTACAAATTTCCACATATAGAAAAAATACAGGAATAAAAAGTGATAAATCACAGAAGTAAAAAATTGAACTGTCCATTATTTTTGAAGATAATGAAACTGTATGATTTAATATATTTTGCCATCATTATAATCACAAAAAATTTTTTTTAATCAACAAGTAAAAGCAGCTTAACTATGAAAAGTACAGTATGGCACTGAACTTATAGACAATTTGAGAAATGATTATTTTCTATAGTCAGTGCGGTACCCACAGACCCGTGTGACCATTTAATTCATCACATTAAGGCACAGGCAAGGCAGAAAACTAGTGGTCTGTACCACTCTTATTGAGTTTTCTCTATTTTCATATCCAATCACATTAATAGTACTGAAGTCATAAAGGTTATATGATTGTTTAAATTAGAACAACAGAACTAGCGCCACATGCAAACAATAAATCAGAAAGTGATTTTCACATGGTTTTGGTATTATTTTAAAGTACAGTTTGTAACTTGATGAAATATTCATGGCAATTTCAGTTTTAACAATAAATATTAAAATTGGCTGTTTTTGGCACTTTACTTAAAAAATATATTTCATTGAGTTGGCAGGTTTTAAATTTACTTTAAAATAATAATAAAATACTTATGCAAAGGACATTCCTGAAGGATTTTTCATAAATTGTCGCTATTTTAGCGACACTACTCGCCTTAAAAACAAAAGTTAGTTTTAGAGCCTCAGGCTAGTGCTGGAGACAAGAGAACCATTTGACTAGAAAATGAAAAGTGGTAGCTGATGTAATATGACACTGTCGTTTTAGGGAGACTACCATACATTCTCCAGGATACAGGCCGTAAGCCAGCATCAAACAAAGGAGGCATCTATAATTTTCGCATAATAGGTGAGGAAGGTAATTAAAAAATATTGCAAAAACTGGTAGAATGTAGGTAAGTTAGCACGTAAAAAAATCATAAAATAGGACAAAAACACAGCTGTCTGGAAATAATAAACAAAATAAAACTTTTACAAGACAAAATCACACCCACATGTCGTGGGAAAAGTAAAAACAATGGGCTTACCTTGCGCTAAAATGCGATTGGCAAATTCTTCAGTGGATGAATAACTCCAGTAGTGGAAATAAGAAACGTTTTAAATATTCCTCAAAGTTACAGTGTCCGTGGTCACACTACAATATATCAAAATAAAACATTCTATTTTCAAATTGCACGCACAATCCTTTTCGCGATTGATTTTGTTTTGTTGCGAAGTTGCTTGCGATAGCGAATGTGATTTGACATATGAAGGGTTGCCAGAGCTCCATATAAAATTGGTTAAGGTAAATGTTTAGACTTGTGTCCTAGCAAGCAGCAAAAGAAGTCATAAATTAATGATCAGCTGGGCTAACATACGTGCTACGATAAAATTTTGTCACCGCATTATATTTTCTGCGGATCACTATACTGCGGATAATTTCCGCACTTTATTCCTCCTGAAGTTCTGCGCGCATTTCACATACAGGTTAATGTGTAAGAAGACAAAGACAACTAAGTTGGTAATATCCATACAATATATCTGCGTAGGTTGTGTTGTAATGGACTATGGTCTGTAAAAAACCCAAGCCTAAACACGTGCCTCTTGCGCCTGGTTTTCCCCAACAATTCTTAAACAAAACATTAGAACTTTGGTTTTCATCGGTTGTGGACAACAATAAAGAAGGTCTCACCGTAATGTATATCGATGTTTTTGATAAAAATAAGTGAAGTGCTAAGAAAAAAAAAACACTATAAAGGTTTGCAGTACCAAGATTTAAATAATCTAAATCAAAGAATTTATGTACAGTTATATAAATACATATGGTTGAGTTTAGTTTAATTGTTATTTGTTCCTTTATTTACCTCAATAAATAAGAAACTGCCCTGGGGAGTATGGAAACAGCAGGAGTGGGGAAAACCACAAGAAATGGGAATTCACAAATAACGACGAATGCATCTGCGGGGATACACATACTATGACTTGTCTGCCTGAGCATCCCTGAGATTTGTACACATGAGGACGCTGCGAAGGAAAAGCGATAGCTGTTGCCAAACATTAGCAATTACTACAATGTGCATTGGGCGTATCCCATTGTTCTATTTAGAAGAAGAAGACCCAAATAAAACAGTTTCTAAAAACTAATAATAGAATATGTGTATAGGGTAGAAATTTTACTAGTGACCGATGGCGAAATCTCAAGACGGGCTGGTGATAAGGAACAACTTTCAAATAAAATATTTTGAGTTTTCATGGTAACTAAAATCAGATGCTCGGCAATTTGTATGGGAGGTCCAATTTCTTTTTTCGTATTTCGACATTTGTTTCTTTTTGGGAAAAGTTGTTCATTATCACCAGCCCGTCTTGAGTTCTCGCTATCATTCACAAGTAAAATTTCACACAATATAATTTTTAGAATATCAGAATAATGAAAGTCACAACAGAATATACTTGCCAACAAATAAATGCATTATATACTTTAAAATAATAGAGTGATGGGCCCAAACTAGTGAAAAATATCATAATATGCTTAAGTCAGAAATGTCTGGCAGCATTTTAGTACGTCATTTTGACATAAGGATAGTGTTACCAATAAAAATATATATAGGGCCCTCTACATGCTCAAGCACAATAGTCAAGTAAGCATTAATGTTGCGTTGTTAGCGCCATCTACACAGCACACGTAAAACTAATTCATCTTAAAAACTATCCTTTGTTGTTTAAGCTAGCACTAGATGGAGCTCTCTTCAAAAGGAAGATGGTATCATGGTAGTAAGCAGGCATTGCCCCTTTCTACCCGTGGGTGCCGTATAAGGCGGCTAAGCAATAAATCCACGGAATGGGCCAAAGAATACTACTTACACCTTACACTGCGCTCGCTAATCCGCTTGCCATGACTGTTGAGCTATGACAAATACCTACTCCTCAACCCCATAAGTAAGTCATGTCTAGCAGTTGACTTTGGTGGCTGTTGGTTGATGATGATTGATAATTAGCAAAAAGTAGGCTTGAAACATCTTTCGTCGAACCGACGACGGACGGTGGAGTAAGCGGGTTCTCGAGTGGAGGCAAGCTGACGATGGACGCTCTACGGCTAGATGGAGGCGGCTGGTAGAGACTGGATGGCAAAAACGAGAGATCCTGCCCTATGGCGTACCCTGGGGGAGGCCTTCGTCCAGCAGTGGAGTAAAGGTTGATGTATGTATGTAAGCATGAAACTTGTGCATTAAACATTCCCGATAACTGTAGAGTAGACGCTTTAGTAGATAATTTGGAAGGTTTTTCTTGGCTGTTCCTTTTGGAAAGTTGACTCATTGACTAATCGTGTCAGCAAAGGTATCCTATGTAATCAAAGCGATACCTACTTGGGAATAAAGCTCGCTCTACGAGTATCTTCGAAATTCAAGTAATTTTAGGACGTTTATTTCCAAAAAAAATTTGTTCATGTGATGTCGGCTTAGAATAGCGTCACCCATTTCTTTCCTGTGGGTGTCGTAAGAGGCGACTAAGAGAGTCGAGGGTTACATGTGCATTGAAATTTTACGCGATGGGGTGACAACCTGTCACTGTTTTCTGAATGACCGTCAGATGTGGTGTAAATTATAAATGT
The DNA here is from genome assembly GCA_027580185.1 of Tuta absoluta. Taxonomy (NCBI): domain Eukaryota; kingdom Metazoa; phylum Arthropoda; class Insecta; order Lepidoptera; family Gelechiidae; genus Tuta; species Tuta absoluta. Next base: position 3,879,315 of record JAQAHW010000046.1, read on the forward strand.
ACACGGCCGTTATGCTCTGCCTACCGCACAATAGTACGGGTCCTATTTGGTAAGTACGATACCATCTGGCAGAAAGCATGAAATTTGGTATATATGTAGCTTATAGATGTGTGCTTCAGGAAAAGAAGGGAACCAGGTCGAGGCCCCCCTGGTTCCCCCCCTTCTCCCCCCTTTTATGCCCCAATTTTCAGTTTTTCAGATTTATTTTTGAAACGACTAAAGATAGAAGAAAACCGTCAAGGCAAAAATTATTCCTTATAAAATTGTCTAAATACCAGTCTTTGGAAGTATGTTGATAAGATTTATAGTTTTCAAGATATGCTTACATTTATTTTATTATTGCAAGAAATAATGACTATAATATTAATATGACACCATAAGCAAGTTTCTACACAGTTGATGGTAGGGTGGGAGAGTGGAAGGAGGGAATAGAAGGGGGGAGGCGCGCGTTGTGTGTTATGTATGTATTATATGAATATATTATATATATGTTATCATTAAATGTTATTATATTTTGCGAATGCATTGGTATAACGAACGTATTAGTGCTAGGTTTTGAGTGACTATTTAAAACATAAGTCTAGGATATTAATTTATTACCCTACCAGATCCTTTCGTCCCGATTGCTGAGAGCTTGCCGCCTGGCCATAATTTGCCATGGTCGGTTTGGAAATCTTTAAATAGACTTCGGACTCAGACCGGCCGGAGCAAGGAAAACATGACCAAGTGGGGCTTCTTGAAGGGTTCCGATGTAAACTGTTTGTGTGGTGCAGTTCAAACAAGGAACCACTTAACATCGTGTCCTGCGTGCCCTTGCACCTGCACGCAAGACGATCTTATGACAGCGTCTCTCAGCGCTGTCATCGTAGCCAAGTTCTGGGCCGCGACGGTGTAGGTGCAAAGGCCAGTACAAGGAAGCCCTGACATCCTGCATTGGCACTGACCCCTACTGTAGGCGGTCAATTCCTTTAGGGAGGCTGCTGTTTCTTTCATTGTGCTCCATAATGGAGACCAGAGACCATTTTCTTTTCTCTGAAACTGGGATATTCTGGATTAGGTATGCAACTCTGACCCCAGGTGAAGCCGGCTAGGAAAGACGCCCTTTTTGTGTGTTCTAAAAGAGCACTTGACGTGGGTGGTAACCTATCCATGGCCCGTCCCTGAACAAATCATATCAGCACAGAACACCAAAAACCGCTCAACCTCGTGAAACAGGAAACACTTTGGAGTGAGCAAATAATCGATAATAAAGAAAAAATAGCCACATGGCAGCGTAAATCCCTCCACGGGAGACACCTCAACGACCTGCAGCAATCTCATGTCGACAAAAGTGCGTCGAACGCTTGGCTGCGGCGAGGAGAACTCTTCCCTGAGACGGAGGGATTTATGTTAGCGATACAGGACCAAGTCATCGAAACGCGCAACTACCAAAAGTTCATATGTCGGATTCCAAACTTACCAACAGATAAATGCAGAAAATGTCAAAGCTGTTCAGAGACCATTCAACATATCACCGGAGCCTGTAAATAAATTGTTCAAACCGATTACAAACATAGACATGATCAAGTTGCCTCAATTATACACCAACACCTAGCATTTAAACTGAAACTCATAACAGAAAAGGTTGCCTATTATAAATACACACCAGAAACAATATTAGAGAACAACGACTACAAATTATACTGGGATAGGACTATTATAACCGACCGAACAGTCCATTTTAACAGACCCGACATAACTATGCTGGATAAACGTAACAAAATAGTTTACTTAATTGATATTGCCATCTGCAACACGCATAACCTTCTAAGCACACATACTGAAAAAATATCTAAATACACCGACCTTGCCGTTGAAATTAAAACTCAGTGGAAAGTTAACAATGTAAGAACCGTACCTATCATTATATCAACTACAGGAGTCGTACCCAAAACACTGCACACCGGTCTCAAAACTCTTAACATTCCCTCACAGATCTATACTCTTCTTCAGAAAGCAGTGATTTTGAATACCTGCAGAATAGTACGAAAGTTTCTTTCTTTTACTTAGCCTTAACTTCTATGCACTTGGCTTTGGCCCGTGCTAAATTTACCTCTTCGGAGAGTTTATCAACTGATAAAAACACAATTAATAATAATAATAAATAAGGCCTTCCTTGCTTCATTCAGATCTTCTGCTTCACATGTCTTATCATATGTAATGATAACATACCTCGACAAAAGATCCAAATGACGGGTTTTAATTGCATTTACAGGCTGTAATAATTCTTTGAAGGTTTTTGTGGCTTCAGGGAATGATTTCCACGCATTCCAAAAGGACTTCTTTCCTTTTCCACTAAAGCCAGTATCACAGCCTGTAAACGCATGAAAAAATATAATCCCACTGCATACTTCTGGCCCGAGTGAATTAGCCAGGTCATGGATAGCGATGTTACGTGTAGCTTTTCCGACCCCAAAACAGATCCAAAATTCTTCCAAACAGCATAGACGACTACAACCTTGGTATGACCGTGCTGCACAGCATGATAAATATGGAGGAGAATTCGGGAATCAGCTTCTTCTTGCTTTGAATACAGGGAAGCTACGTCTGTGCCATCATTACGTAGAACTTTTTCGCCTTTTGTTGATAAAATCGTCCTTTTGTCATATTGAACTTGCTGGAGCCCATCAGATAGGAAATGTTCTATTTATTGTCAGAACAGAGAAGAAAATTTTGCCAGTTTTTTGGTAGCTTCCCTGCTGCTGTGACCCTTTGTCGAAGTCCTTCTCTCTTTTCACTGGTAGTATTCTTCAAGCTGCCCTCTTTGTACACGTCAAATATTACATCAATTCTGTTCCCTTTTTGGTTCTTTACATAATTTATAAAACTACTGCGGTAGTCTTCGAACGTTATATTGGTATCTCCAGAAGTGACGTGAATATTTCCATTTTAATATCATACCTAACTTACATACACATACACATATCACGCCTGTAATCCCTTGCAGGGTAGGCAGAGCGTAAACGGCCGCAAAAAACGAACACTTGCGCCACGTCTGTCAAATATTTGAGGGTCATTGGACAAATTGTGTATCGCTTTAGTGACAGGTTGTCAGCCCATCGCCTAAAACTGCAATACACACCCTCGAGTCCCTAAGTCGCCTCTTACGACTCCCACGGTAAATAAATAGGGTACCTTCTAACCTAACTTACCTACATAATAAAATAAAATTATGTCCACGTGCCGTGTCCCAGTGGTCCGGTGGCGCCCCTACGTGTATGCTTAGATCTTCAAAACTACGCAACGGATTTCTATGCGGTTTTTGTTGATAGCTGAAGAGATTCAAGAGGAAGGTTTGTATAAAATACATGCCAAAACAAAGTCTTATTCCCGCAGGAAAACGGTTAGCAGCGGGTGAAATCGCTAGATGGGCCGCTAATTCCTCACAAAATTGGAGTACATGTAAGCATATCTTGAAAACGATAAGTCTTATCAACATACATCCAAAGACGGTTATATAGATAATTTAATAAGGAATATTTGTTTCCTTAGCGGTTTTCTCCTATCTTTACCCGTTTTCAATAAAAATATAAATAACTGAAAATTGGGACATAAAAGGGGGGGTAAGGGGGGAAACAGGGGGGCCTCGACGTGGTTCCCTTCGTTTATTGAAACACATATATAAAAGCAACACACATGCCAAGTTTCATGCTTTCTGCCAGATGGTATCATACCTCCATACAAAGTCACAAATTGGGACCCGGACTACAAGGGATATAGGCGTGATAAATGATTTGGTTCAACTCATTATCATTTCCAAGAACCTCTGGGCATGCATCCTGTAACTGAAAATGTAATATCACGCACAAGTCCCCTACATAACTGCCTCCTTAGGGACGGCCGGTGTTGGTACCTACCTACCTATACACAGGCTGTATGCAACACTCTTTTGAAAAAGACCTCACACATTCACAGTCAGCCTTGCGATACGCACTCTTCAAGGAGGGGACTGTTTCCACTGCACAGCTTATGACGATGAAGTTCAAAATGGTTTAAAATTATAGAAACTGAATTTGAAATTCTTTATTCAATGTAGATCGTATTATGAGATATTGATGTCATAATCCGTTATCCTGAACCGGTTCGGGCGGGATAAAAAAAGAAATATAAATGCACTGCCTCAGGGCTGGAGGGGCACCACTATCTGAAAAAGACATTTGTTTCAAATTGAAGTCTAGTAGAGTGTTATTTACATGCGTATAAATAACCGGACCTCCTGAACAAGAAAAACCCCCCTAACAACTTGTCCAGAAAGTGGGTGGGAAACGTGTAGTGTAGGATTTTGATTGGTAGCTTTCTGATCATCTTTTTCCGGCCCTCAAATATTTGTCAGACGTTGCTATAACCAGGAAGTATATTTTGAGTACCTATCTATATTATCATTTAAAAAATTCGCGTTGAAAAGAAAAAACATGAGATTTTACATATATTGCGAGTGAAGCAAGTTAAAACTGGTGTGGTAGCACTAAGAGAGTTTGAGAGAGTATAACGCGATATACCATAGTACAAGTATTGCGACTTGCGAAGCGAGCTCGACATTTCATTTCGATATCCTATTTAGTTGCTTGTTAAAAATGTTATTAGCTCGATTTTGTAGTGTAAGTTGCATTGCCTCCCCCCCGTGTTGTATCCGCGCCTACGTTTACCCACCGTTTTTTACTTAATAATAAGTAATACCGCAACAGTTGCATCAATCCCTAAAAACTTTAGAGCTCCCAAGTCAGACCTGCAATAAATTGCAGAAGGCTGTTATTCTAAATACATGCCGCATAGTACGTAAGTTTTTTACAAACAGACATATCGATCCCAATCACCACACATAATACTCAAGAGGATTAGACCACTTGGCTTAGGCCCGTGACGCCCGAAATACCGGTTTTAACAAAACCGAAATCGAAAAACCGTAAAAACATAATAATAATTAAACTTTTATTTCAAAATCAGCACAAGTTTTTTACACTGAAATCCGCCAAACTACACTAGTTTGTAGGCAGAAATATAACTCCCCATTTTAAGTACTGTTGTTAATTAATTGCAAACGTCTATTATAGATTTACAGGGTAATTACTATAAATTACCTATGTATATATAAAAAAGCTAACTTGTTACATACATACATACATTTATCACGCCTATATCCCTTACGGGGTAGTATGTAAACGGCCGTAAAAATACGGACATTTACGCCGCGCCTGACAAACATTTGAGGGTCATTCGCAAAATTGTGTATCGCCATAGTAATTGGTGGTCAGCCCATCGCCTTTAATTGAAATGCACACCCTCTAGCTCTTAGTCGCCTCTTACGGCACCCACGAGAAAGATATGGGGTGATGCTACTCTAAGCCGGCATCACACAGCGCACCTACCTTGTTAGATATACATTTTACGAGTAAGCAATGGAAACAGACTACAGCTATTCTTCACTAGCCCACGTAACGCACTCCTCATACATACATATATACATGCATAGGTGCATACATGCAGGGCGACGCACTTTATTTATCCAGGGGATTCTAGTTATAGAGTAGGTAAAAGGACTTGCTAGCCCTTGGACCTACGAAGACTTTTTGTACTTACTACAGTATAGCGTGGTATAGCCAATTTGAAAAGCCAATTTCAACTAATTCTAGAAGACTTATCAACAAAGAAAATATTACCTTATGTTAATTTAGCATTAGCATTAGCAATAATCCTTGGCAATAAGAATTAGCATGATATTGACAGGTGCAAAAATTGGTTTTGGAAAGCGATACTTAGTACAAGATAATTCTAAACGTGAATTTTGGTCGTAGACGCCATTTCTTATAAACTAATTATAAGTATAGTAAATTAAATTGTAAGTATAAAAAAACCAAATCTGATTGTCACATGATCACAGCCATTTAATTAACGATTTATTTTGTTAGTTGGCCGATAGTTTTACAACTAATAAGCTAATCAATAAATCTACCTACTCCTTTGCCTAAGCTTCATCATCATCATATCAACCTATAGCAGTCCACTGCCCAAGATTGCCTGGTAGAAATTGGGCAATAAGGCAGCCTTAATTGTGTCCCTGTTGTTTTGTATCATTTATGTGTGCAACAATCCTTCACTGTTATTGTAAATTTGTTGTAAAAGTGAACTTTATCTTAACTTTCTTCGTCTTTCTTTCTTGTCTGTGCGTGTAGGCACAGAATTTATAATAGTACTAAGTGTAGGTACTGAACTTTTCAAAAGTTACAGATTAATTATACGTTCTAATATAGTGTAATACATAATACACGAAAACAACGATATTTTTCGTTTAGCCTTGTTATATTGGCTCGAGAAGTTTATATTTCACTGTTTACGTTTTAAGTGCATATTTTTTCAATTTTTTTTTTTTGTGTTTGTATTTGACAAAATTTTATAAAAACTACTTATGTTTTTATATGTTTTGTTCGAAATGTAATGAATTCCGTAGTAGGGATGTAGAAACTTGGAAAATAAAACACTTCATTTGTTACAAAAAGATTAGTACTTACTTACAAACTATTGACCGATTTGGAAAACTATTTTTGTTTGAAGATTGCCATACTCACCAGCCTTTACAGGCAGATTGGCGACCGCAATACAAGATGTTGCATTCACAGGGAACGCTGCAGCTCATTCCTGGGCAAAGTCTATCCCTGTTTGCTTTTTACGACATCCACGAGTAGAATTGGGGTGATGCTATTCTAAGCTGGTATCACAAAGCAAGTAGTATGTATGGAATTGTTATTTAAGACCGCGTTCAACACATTGTCTAACTTTATTGTGTATAACTTTTAATGATTGTACCACAATTGTATGCTACAAATAAGTATTTGTGTCTACGCTCGTAGTAATTCCCGTAGCAAACAGCTACGAGCTACGAATTCATTAGTTACAAAACTATCGAACACAATTTGCTGACAGCGAAAACACTGTAACTAACAAAACACCTGTACTGTGAAACAATGAAAACATCGTAATTGAAAACTTCACGCGCCCCGCACACGCGTGTCACGCGTACCTCAGGATATACAGGGTGCCCAAAAAGGTGACTAAAAGATGCTTCCTTGTCATCTGGGACTTTGATTCGACGAACGACCCCATGATACCTCTAGTATTCCTCTGACGTGGTTAATCTAGAATCTACTTAGGACTTGAACAATATGCATGTTATCTTTCAAGCTAATTTAAAAGTAAATATAATATAAACGTTACCACACTGAAAGTACTTATATATGTATAGGGTGAAATTTTACTAGTGACCGATAGTATAAACTCAAGACGGACTGGTAATAAGGAATAACTTTCTCCAAAATCTAAATATGGAAAAAAAATGTTGTCCTATCATACAAAATTACGATCTGCTGATTTGAGTTACAATGGGAACTATTTTTTTTTTGCCATATTTCAACCTAGGTTCCTTAGGGAAAGTTGGTCCTTATCACCAGCCCGTCATGAGATTTCGCTATCGGTCACTAGTCAAATTGTTACTTTTGGGCATTGACAATGCAAGATGTATAAAAAAGTAAAGTTCATAGATTTTTTGATTTACAGCTTAAGCATAATTTTCATTATTGTTATTGGCATCAAGATACACTTGCAAAATTCGCGGGTAAGGGACGAGCCGCGGCAGTCCAGATGGAAGAGGCGTTGCCACTAGTAATCGCGAAAGTCGCTAGTTCAAATCCTACCCGCGCTTGCAAACTTGCAAAATTGGCAATTTTCAAGTAAAAAAAAGCTTTTACTCTGGTTTGTTTTTCATATTAAGTATTCATTAATTTCCAACATGTCTTGAATAAAATTGTTTTATTCGTTATCTTTACCAATACAATACGCCCTGTATAGTACATACGTACATACACCTCACATAGGTACCTATCACACACACACATTGATTCCGACGCGTGAAAATTCACGCCTGCGCTGGTTACGCATTTTTTTTAATTACTACCCCGCGGCGCTATTGTTAGCAACCCTAGTTGCGAGGGTCTAGGTTTAGGGCTGGCACAAGGGTTATACGGAAAATATTATTGAAAATTTGTGATACTGTGCTGTTTTTTTTTGTTTTTGTGATCGTTTAATACTAGACTGCGTTTTAAAAGAAGATGTTGTGTTTAGGTGTAAGTGGGCCTCAGATTTATGTGTGTTTTATTGTGTATTTTTGTCAGTTAAATTCTTAATCTGTTGCCTGTAACTAAAAGTATAGAAATTAAATAAAAATTAATAAATGACATATCCTCTGAGTCTCTCAAAGGTTGACTGGAAGTGATCCCTTTATGAGATCAGTCCATATTAGTGCCTCTTGTTTTATTCCATCCTTTACTGTTATTGTAATTCTGTTTTGTGGTACAATTAAGTTAATACATACATACAGTAAGTAAAAACTCTTTATGACACACTTTTATAATTAGACGTCGTTGTTTTAGGCTTCTTCTTTTCGTGTGATCGTCTGATAACAATTTTCTTAAATCTACGTAAAAAAATCTTGATTACTGATTACGCTAGTATAAGATGTAGTCAGACAAAGTTGTGTATTTAAAAATGACAATAGATGGCACTATCCGCCCCTCGGACAAAACAGAACCTGCAAATCTTTCACTTACCTACTGGCTACTTTCGGTTGGTAGCCGGCGACACGTAGCAGCAGCAGACGACGTGTCGCCGCGACACTACTGGTTTCTATGCATTTCTATGAAATTACCTCCGTAGCCAGCGACACGAAGCTAGCGACGCGTCGTCGTTCGACAGGCGCAAGTGTCGCCCGACCGCAGATCAGTAGTGTCGCTGACGTGGGAGCAACTACACGTCGAGGGAGCTTTTTCAAAATGAATTTTTCCAGTTCTAAAGGAGACAAACTCATAAACGAGATGGCCCAACATCCACGACGATTAGACGACAATACTCTCTGAATTCTAACTTTTTTTGCATTTAAGAATGGGACGTGTGGCTTCTCGCCTTTTTTGTACAAGTAATACAATAATAACTCATCATCGTCTTCTTCCTCTTCTAATAAAAGATATAAAAAATTACGATCACTATTATCGAACACGTCTGACATCTTGTTTCACGGAACACTCAGAACCAACTGGATTCCATCTGCTGTTGTCGTCTGCAGTCGGGTTCCAATTCATGACTGCAGCTACACGTCGCACCGACGTGTCGCGGCGACATGAAGCGACGACACGTCGTCTGCTGCTGCTGCGTGTCGCCCGCTACCAACCGGTACCTTTATTCTAAGTAATGGGTAGATTTAAAAAAATCTTTATAATACTAGACTGTCCCTAAGTAGAATAGGCTACCCTTCATGTGGGAAAGCGGAACCGTAATACCACGGCCGGGCCGCTAGTAGATTAATTAGTGTTTATATTACATTTTTCAAAACACCTTTTTAGAACGGCGCCAGCCCTATAAGTTATGCGATATGGAACAGGGGAGCGTCAAAGGGCGCCAGTCACTAGTTCATATAGAAATATGTGTTTAGATCCTAGTTATAGTCTCAGCATTGCTTTAATTATGTTTTCCCGTAGGAATTAATTATAACGAGTGTTAGACAGGCGGTTCTCCCGCTTCTCGTACGTAGCTGCGTTTTTTAACGCACCGTAGTAACGGATACGTCTGTCAAATTGTTTTACAGTCGGATCCGGAATAAGATGAGAATTCAAATTTTGTCTTTGGATGACACTGTTCGGGTCATCCTGTATGTAAATAAATCCATCCAATAAATGCGGCCGATGTGGCGCAGTGGTAGTGCGACTGCCTTCGACGCAAAGGTAACGTGTTCGATGCTCGGTGGGGCACTCACAAAGTTGATATTTTTCACTTCGTGAATTTGTTCCCAGTCTGGTTAGGGCATTGCAGGCAGAACCACCTGACTTACCGAAAAAAAAGATGGTTCCGTGATTCGGAGGGCACGCTAAGCCGTCGGTCCTGGTTGTTGTCTATGATCACTCAGACGGTGGTCGTGTGATCATACACAACAACAATACAACCATGTCAGAGTCCTACTAGCGGTAATAGGCGGTTGAAAAACTCCGACACCAGGGTTTATCGGGTCATTGGACGACTCGGTGCCCCACACGAAAAGAGAGAGAGAGAGAGAGAGAGAGAGAGAGCAAATGTTGTTCAGCATAATAGGACGCTTCTCCTGGTACAGTGACATCGAGGGTCTGGAATTTCCGAAAATGGTTACCTGAAGTGGATTATTATAATCCTGGCTATTCCGTACGAAAGTTGGACATGGATCCATAGCAAAGTAAGTTGCTTCAATTGAAGAGGATCTTGATAAGGAACTCATAGAGCCCAGCTAAACTTTCAACATCGACAGCCAAAAGCTCTACACCTCTCGACAAGAGCCTCCCCCTATTGGTGGGGTATTGCCATACTATCTATGCTTGGCTGTCGGATTGACGAGCGCAGTCCAAGATATTGTATTCACAGGGAACGTTGCTCCCCATTTCTTGGATTCATCCATTAGTTGCCTTTTACGACACCCTCGGGTTATATTTGGGTAATGATCTTCCATACCTGGGAAACTTACTAATGATAATCAATATAATAGATACCTTTTAAATCAAAAAGTCGATGAACAATCCAATATAGAATGTAGGTTTGGTTTTAAAACCTAAGCTTCGGCAAAAGCTTATCAACGTGATGGTAATTTTCTTCCTCTCAAAGCAAGTACTAAATTAAAGGACATTGGCGCAGAAATAGAAGATTTACATGTTAACTTAGTTGCCCTGGTTTGCGTTTAGTTAAAGTCAAAGGCAAGAAAAGAAACAGTGGCACTGGCGGTGATATGCTAACCATCATATTCAGTCAGCAAAACGAAGTTCACGGGCACCAGCTAGTATAAAATATTTTAACTTTACATACCGAATTCTGTATTATAAATTCTCTACCAGAGCTTCGCCTGTTGAATTTAATGAAGTAATCGACATTTCTAAAGAGGAAAAACTCTCTCCAAGAACCGAGAAGATGGCAGTCAAGTCAACTGACGTATTTTCCTGCTGAATATGCAATAATATATTTTTTTTCTTACTGGAGTGAATAAAAATTTCCATGGATGCGGTATTAGCCAAGTGGATGGCAAAAAGTGCCTAAAAACGGCCACTTTTGGTATTAATTGTCGTAACTTAAATCACACAGAATATTTCATTGAGTTTGTCAAATTTTAATTTTACTTATGGGCAACGGACATACTGATAGATTGTTTGTATAAAGAGAAAATATTTTTTTGTGATGTGGCGTCACTGTCAAGGCCGTTCTTGAGTACACTCATCTAAACAATTTATTTGTCATTAACGAATTATTAAAAAGTTTGTGTGAGTTCTTATAAGTTTTGACCTAGTGCGAACCACCGTATATCGGGTTGTTGGTCGTCTCAGTATCCAAGGAAGCTTGTCCATGCAATGGGAAATTTTCTAGGGATTCTCGAGTGTCATGTAGAGGGCGCTCAGCTTAATTGAAATAACGTTTCTTTACACAAAATCTGTACCAGTTTATAAATTATTCTTTTTTTGTGTTTATTGAATTGACCTAAATTTATCATTGGTTATTTGTTTTTACTTTCACGAATGACACTCAATATATGGCAAGGCTATAAGTTTATGTTGTATTAAATCAAACTAACATAATTAATTTGTAACGAACACAACATGAAACGGAACCTGTGACAAAACTACGGCTGCTGCCAGCCATATTGAAACGTCAAAATTTCAGTTTAGCACAGCGCCTCTGGTTTGACATTAAGAACTTTCAAGAGAACTGTCAAAGGAAAAACTCCTATTGTGATTATTCTTGGCTCCTTGGCGGTAAACCCTCAAGTCGTTTCACGACCTCTTTTATATTTTTTAATGTGTACGGTCGCCGGAGGGACCCTGATACGAATCTCTTATAAACAAGTGCTTGGGGACCGAGTTTCTGTTGTTTTAGGGTACCGTGGCGATAGAATATACTGTACAAAAGTTATATTAAAGACTAGATTTTCGCCCAGCGGTTTCACCCGCTGCCACTCATTTTCCCGTGGTAATAGTTGTTTCCCCGCGGTAAAAAGTGGCCTTTGTGTTATTTCGGGTTATACTCTACCTGTGTGCCAAATTTCATCCAAATCAGTCAAGCCGTTTAAGCGTGAAGAGGTAACAAGCATACATACACACACAAACTCTCACATTTATAAAATTATAGTACGGATGACGTACAGAAGGTGGCTGGTAGCCATTGTCAGAGGCTTACCAGTAGTGGACTGCTATAGACGTATGTTATGATGATATTAAATATCCCCGAGCCGGTCTCTGTCGTCTTTGAAGTTGTCTAGAAGTATGTGTACCTTGGGCAAACTTTGCATCTGGGTAGAGACAACCTTAAGGCTGAATGCACCAGAAGAGTGCAGCTGGGCTGGGCAGCATTTGCGTTAAATTCTAGGATCACCCTTGCCACAATGCCTCAAGACCAAGGTGTTCGATCAGTGCGTCCTGCCAGTCATTACTTACGGAGCCGAGACGTGGAACTTGACAGTAAAACTAGTCCAACAGCTACATGTCACTCAGAGGGCTATGATAATTGGGAAGGTCTATGTTCGGTATCTCTATGATGGATAAAATCCCTTATGAGACTATTCGCAATTAGACCAAAGTAACGGACATAGTCTCTAAATGTAGGAAACTGAATCTATCTATGTATTATATATCTAATATTTTGTATTTTAGTATGTATGTATAATTAAAATAATTTTGTAGGTATTATAATATTGTTTTGTTAAATTAGTTAGATTTGTTAAATTAATGATTATTATGTCTTTTACGTGTTGCCGCTGCTATTTACAGTGTTTTTTCAATGTTTTCTCTTAGTGTGCAGGGTTGCCTGGAAGAGATCGCTTAAAGCGATAAGGCCGCCTGTGCTTATATTGTGTTGTTCATTTTTGTTCTTGTTTATGTTATAATTATTAGTGTGAGCAATAAAGAGTTTCTGTCTGTTTGTCTGTCTGTCTGTCTACCCGCCACGTGCCGGTAGTTCCCAGAAGAGATTGTGGAGTGTGATCTAATCGCAATGGCTGCAGCAGCGGCTGCCTTTGGCTCATCAACAGCAGTCTACTAGACATGAGGGACATGGTTAGTCCATTGGGGGGGGGGGGGGTGTTTACCAAACCTGGGTTAGCGAGTGCAGTGCGAGGTGTTGTTTTCACAGGGAACGCTGGTACTCGTTATATGGAACCATCCCTACGTCATGTAGCTATATGATGATGCTGCGTCCGTCTGGCCCCTCTTTTGTGAAATTTTAAACCGTAAAATATTGAATGATATAGCTATTTAAATCCACATCAAGGGTACTTATCGACTGGCAGCCATTCCGGCCGATCGGTGGCGAAAAGCTCGCGTTAATTAGTCAAAACCAATTTCATGTGGAAAAATATCGTCGAGGGCGTGCCGTGAGATGTGAGAATTAAGCGATTTTCTTTAGCGTTGATAGTATTAGCCCAGACACTAGTTTTCCTTTGAATACTTATTTTGCTAACTGTGCAACTACTGCCGTAGGAGATAAGATAGGGGTCTTCCACAAATAACGTGAAGTAATAAATATAAATTACGTAAATGTGATGAGATGAGATGAGATGAGTTGATATGATATGAGATGAGAGGAGTTGAGATGAGATGAGATGAGATGAGATGCGATGAGCAAAATTTTTTTGAACACAAAAGGAGACAGTTTACATTAATTAAAAACTTATTAATAATGAGAAAAAACTTAAAAGCGTATACATTAAACAATCGGTATCTGTTGACCTCGTCATCTTCTTCCACGATTTTTATCCCTCTTTCACCGACATTGGGTCGTTGAACGACTCGAAGTCGAACTGAAAAGACCGACAGAAGCAGAGGAACGTCACCTATATCCCCCGGTGTCAGTAGTACCATCGATTAGTACCATTAATGGTACTAATGTGTTAGCGATTAAGTCGATAAATATAGAATAAGTGTAAGTGTAACAAATATTATTATAAGATATAATTTAGTAATTTACTGCAAGTAATATTTGTATTAATATTTAAATATGTTAAAAAGTATTTTCACGAGACAGTTACTACAGAACTTACTTTTTGTTGTGAATTCAAATCACATATACTTATGTAATAATTTAGGTGAATAAATATTCGTTTATAAATTAATATGGTAAGAAGTTATAATTTTATAATTAATATTGTATGTCTTTGCAATAAGAGTACTTCACTCGACGTGAATTGTCCTTACCACTTCCCACCGTGGTAGTGGCTATGGAAGTGGTAAGGGCGGGGAGTTTGGCTAAAGTGAAGGGAGTCCGCAGCAGTTGCGCTTGGGCGTTTAGATCGGAAGGTTGTGAGATTGTGAAGTGTAACTGGGTCCAGTGATTTGGTGTTCAGTGATTTCAGGAAAATCAGGTTGTACGTTTTTATTTAATTTATTTAATAGACTTTATACGATATCTATGGTGGTAAATATATTAAATTGGCACTAGTTGGTTTATTTTTTTAAATGAATTAATAAATGATTATGCATTGAAATTGAGAACTTGTTTTAATGGTTATAAAATTAATACCCCTTTTATCTCAGAAGTGCGATGGACGGGTATTTATTTGGATGTGTATAAAGTGCTCGTTTAACCCTGCCCAACAGGAAACATTTTTTTTTTCGTTTTCTTTTGTGATTGATTCCTTTTGGATGAGTGCTTTAAAATTAATATATTACATTTAAATATTTACCACCATTGTTATATAGTGAACAGTGATGTAATACTATTATTGATTACGTGTTTTAGAATTCATTCATATTAAAAGTGGTGGAAGTAATATAATTTATTTCTTTGAAATACCTAAGCAAGTAAGTATTTCATTAGGATGTTTCTCTGTGTCTACAAATTACCTCGCGTCAGATGTTTATAAACCAAGTACCAAATATACCTCTGCTTTTAAATATATGTTGATTAATTACTAGTCGTGCCTGCTAACCTTAAACGATTGATCTTAGGCAGTTCACTGGTACCAAATATTTTGGTGTATTTTTTTTTTTTTTTCAAGTTCGGAAATTCGAAGCTAGCTAAAAATCAGCTTAAAATATCAACTCTTAAATAGGAATTTTAATAATATACTTATTTACGCATGTTTTTTTTAGAGCTTATTAGCTTGAAAAATAATAATTTAAAATGTATCTTTAAATGTTTATGTTTTTGCAATTTCAGTGCTGAACATGAACCCTTATGATGTTGACCGCCGTGATGAGTTGCGTCGTGGTAGAAACCCTTCGCATAGCATCAGCGTGACACGCCGACGCAGTGCCTCGTGGGATGGATCCATTCAGGTGGTTAGTGAGCGTCACCGTGTCATGGTACATAGAAAGGATGAGGTAGGCGAGGGAGCGGGAGGGAGTCTAGTGTTGGCTAGGCAAAACCGCAAGCGCATATCTACCGAAATTTCGAGAAAGTCTCGATCAAGTGAGAGATTACTGCGAAGTCCGGTTGATGGTCGAAGGTCTATGAGTGGGGAGTTGTTTAGACAAAGCCTAGGGGGCAGGGAGTCTCCACAGCAACACTCATTAAGACCTTTCGAGTCGTCTCGTGACAAAGCTAAACGGAGTCAGGATCGGGATCAGGACGCAAGGAAATCGAAAACAACGTTCGGAAAGCCGTTCTTTTATTTTCCCTGTTCGAAATGAGCGCCGAGACCGGTCTAGCAGCCGTGAAGAACACTCATCACGCAGGGAAATGACAAGATTGCGATCGCGTTCTCGATCTAACAATAACTATACATTAAGTCATCGCGATAGATCTCGTACCAGTAGGACGAGTCGGAGGGCTGATTGCAGTGAAACAAAGGAATTTAATTCACGGAACAAGTTTAGTGCCAAAGATTCAAACCGTAAAAGACGTCACTCGCGTTCACCAAGCAACAGCCCGCCGGCGCGTCGTTCTCGTCATTCTAGTAGGGATAGTAGTGTTTTGAGTAGCGTTTTAGAAATCATAAAGCACATGAAGGGGCAATCTAGTTCAAAACTTTCTTTAAACAACGTGGTACCGGAATTCGACCCAATGTCAAAAGATCAAACCATCTTGACGTGGCTCACAAAAGTGGAAGAATGTGCTACGATATACGACTGGGATGAAAGGGAGACGATACATTTTGCATTACCAAAGCTTATGGGTGTGGCTAAAACGTGGTATCAGGGTTTAAACACTGTTCTCTTAACATGGAACGAGTGGAAAAAGAAACTTATAGAATCTTTTCCTTGCCGGGAGGATTATGCTGAACTGCTAACAGCAATGTTAGCCAAACGTGTTCGGTATGGTGAATCCCTCGAGCATTATTACTATGAGAAAATGAATTTACTCAATAGATGTTCGATTTTCGGCCGTAAAGCAGTCGATTGCCTACTTAATGGGATAGAAGATCGCGCTGTCCGAGTTGGAGCTCAAGCTGCACAATTTCGCGAACCAGAAGAATTACTGAAATATTTAAAAACTGTCAAAGTGGGGATCATAAAAGACAGTGAAAAACCAAAACAAGACAAACGAAACTTTGGTGCCAAGGTGAGTAATTTGAGTAATAATTCAAACAGGTTCACGGGCAACAGCTCTATTAAGCCAGAACAGGCAAACAGAGTGCCTAAATGTTACAACTGTGACACTGAAGGCCATAAAAGTTTCGAGTGTCAGAAGACGACTCATAAGTGCACAATTTGTAGCAGATTAGGGCACCTAGAATCACACTGCAGAAACAAGAAACCTGATCCACTACCTAGACCTGTGGTAAAGAATAACATCACTACCAGGGAAGAAAAGCAAATAGCTAAACTCATTTTGTCAGAGGAAGAAAACGCGAAGTTTTTCATGAACGTTAAGGTGAATGGGGTAGAAATGGAAGGATTCGTCGATTTTGGAAGCCAGTGTACTATCTTAACAACACAAATGGCATCCAAATTAAATTTGACTCTGCAACGAGATGACTTGCCCTTGTTAAAAGGCATTAATGGACCAGGCTTTAAACCCATTGGTAAGTGTAATGCAGAAATCATGATACAGGGAATCAAAAGGATGGTCGAAATATTTGTAGTAGATGATGATATTACTCTAAAGCAACCCATTTTGGTAGGTCAGTCGTTTACTGAGAGACCGGACATCCACGCTACAAAAACTTCAGAAGAAGTTGTCTTTGAACATGCTCCTAAAGATAAAATATTTTTAAGAGCCAAAGAAGACATCACTATAGCATCAAAAGACATGAAAGTCATACCAGTGGTATCTGTGACAAAATACACAGGCAAGATACTTGTAAATGGTGATGTTCGAGGATTGGCCGGTCAAGAATACTATCTTCTGCCTGGAGAATATGCTTTAGAATCAGGGAAAGGGAGTCTGTTAGTTCAAAACATAAGTGATAAAGAAATATTATTTGCAAAGGAATCCTTGTTGACTCGTTCAATTCCAGTCACACACACGCATGATGTATGCACTATGTCTTTCGCTGAAAACAGACCTGAAGATAGAGTTCAATGTGGAACACAAGTCACAACGGAACAAAAACTAATGCTGCAAAATCTTTTAACTAAATACGGCGATTGTTTTTCAACTGGGTTAAAAGATTTAGGATTTACGACTGCTGGGGAGATGGTGATTCAGCTCATAGATTCAGACCCTGTGGTCTATAGGCCGTACAGGATGTCTCATAGCGAGAGAGCTCATGTTCGGGATATGATACATGAAATGTTGGACGCAGGAATAATACGCGAGTCTTCGTCCCCTTATGCAAGTCCAATAGTAATGGTTCAAAAGCAAACAGGGGAGAAGAGATTATGCGTTGATTATCGTGCACTTAATCGACGCACAAAGAAAGATCATTTTCCACTTCCCCTTATTGAAGATCAACTTGACCAACTGTCTGGTAACAAGTTATTTATTTCCTTGGATCTAGCCTCTGGCTACTATCAGATACCCATTTCAGAGGCATCTCAGGATAAAACCTCTTTTGTAACACCGGATGGACAATTTGAATTTACAAGGATGCCGTTCGGATTGGTTAATGCACCGTCAGTCTTCCAAAGAACCATGAATAAAATCCTATCTGATGCCAAAGTTAAGTATGCGTTGATTTACATGGACGATGTTCTGATTCCAGCGAGTTCTTTTGAGGAGGGATTGACAAGGTTGGAAGAAGTACTTGCACTTTTGCGCAAAGGAGGTCTTACACTGAAGCTAAGTAAATGCAAGTTTTTTTTTGATAATATTGACTTTCTTGGCTATGAAGTTTCTGCCAACGGTATTAAACCTGGTGCCAGGAAAACCGAAGCAGTGGAAAAATATCCAATTCCAACAAATGTCCACGAGCTAAGACAATTTATTGGCTTAGCTAGCTTTTTCAGGCGTTTTGTGAAAGGATTTGCACAAATTGCACGGCCATTAACGGATCTTCTGCGAAAGAACATGGAGTGGAGATGGGAAAAACCACAGGTAGATGCTTTCAGTCAATTAAAAGGCTGTTTGGTACAAAGACCGTTGTTGGCTCTTTATAACCCAAAAAGCGAGACACAAGTCCATACTGATGCATGCAAAAACGGTATAGGGGGTGTTTTGCTTCAGAAAAATAATGAAGGTTTGTTTAAACCTGTAGCATACTACAGCAGA
This sequence comes from Tuta absoluta, assembly GCA_027580185.1. Lineage (NCBI taxonomy): Eukaryota > Metazoa > Arthropoda > Insecta > Lepidoptera > Gelechiidae > Tuta > Tuta absoluta. The sequence continues at coordinate 3,897,990 of JAQAHW010000046.1, forward strand.
AAAACTACAGCTGAAGAACAACGCTTACATTCCTTTGAACTTGAAACCTTGGCTGTTGTCGCAACTCTAGCAAGGTTTAGAGTGTATCTGATTGGAATCCCATTTAAGGTATTAACTGACTGCAATGCTTTAAGAACCACTATGATCAAACGAGACCTTATCCCACGCATTGCACGATGGTGGATACAACTACAAGAATATGATTGCGAGATTGAATATAGAGCAGGATCCACCATGCAACATGCTGATGCCTTGAGCAGGAATCCGGTTGGTGAGGCAAACGAAGAAGTGCATATACTGGATGTATTGTCGGTAAACACCGAAGACTGGATTGCCACTGTACAGTCAACTGATGATGAGATTAATCGTCTCAAAACCACTCTTAATGATCCTTATGCAGAGAATGTGGCTGATATTGTAAAAAACTATAAACTGAAAAATGGAAAGTTATTTCGCATAACAGGAGCCGATGGCACTGAATTACGGTGGGTTGTTCCAAAAGGGGTCCGATGGCAGATTGTCAAAATGAATCATGACGATCTTGGCCACTTTGGTTATGAGAAGACTCTTGCCCGCATCCAACAGTCATTCTGGTTTCCCAAATTACGTAGGTTCGTAAAAAAATACGTTAGGTCATGTTTGGAATGCGCTTTTCACAAGGGATCTTCAGGCAGACAGGAAGGGGAGTTACATCCAATCCCCAAAATAGAAATCCCATTCCACACCGTACACGCCGATCATCTTGGTCCGTTCGTACGGAGTACCAAAGGTAACACGTATTTGCTGGTAATAGTGGATGGTTTTACAAAGTTTGTGAACATCAAGCCGGTGAGAAACACTAAAACTTCGAGTACCATAAAAGTGTTCCGTGAACATATTGGTTACTTTGGCACACCGGTGAGACTTGTTACGGATCGCGGAACATCTTTCACCAGTACAGCCTTCAAGACTTTCGTTACATCTAACGGAATCAAACATATCTTGAATTCTGTCTCAACGCCTCGAGCCAATGGTCAGGTTGAGAGGTTTAACCGATCAATACTAGGTGCACTATCGGCAAAATGTCAGGACAAAAATGATAAAAACTGGGATGAACATATTCCTAATATACAGTTAGGTTTGAATACTACAGTACACAAAACAACTGGAAAAAGTCCGTCAGAATTGTTGTTTGGCTTTAAAGTAAACAGTGGTTCTGAAAATTTTCTAAGTGACGCTATAATTGAAACTGTTCATAGATCTACTGACGAACAGCTAAATAAAATACGTTCAGATGCAGGAAAGCGTATCTGTGATCAGCAAACCAAAGATAAGGACAGGTTTGATGCAAAACGGAAAACTAGTCACACTTATAAGGAAGGTGACTTGGTAAGTGTGAAAAGGGATGTTCCTGGTGATGGAAAATCTATGAAACTAGCCGCAAAGTTTCAAGGTCCATACCGTATAAAGAAAGTGTTGCCTAGCGAAAGATTTGTAATAGAGGATACACCATTAACAAAGAAGAAAGGTCATCGCGGTTATGATAATGTAGTAGCCATAGATAAACTAAAACCATGGCTAAATTTTGACAAAAATTATGGATCTAGTTCCGATTCCGAAGTTGATTCAGAACAAGATTATAGGGTGCAAATGTGATGGAACAAGTTCTGTCAAACATGTTTTACATCAATTATGTTAAGAGTCTCTCACAGACGCGTATTTAGAGAATTAGTAAATATCAATTTTGAGATAAATATTTTATACGTTCTGTGTTTTACGTCTAAGAATGATGAATTATTTTTTATTTTGCGCATGAAATTAGATGACGGAGGGACTCGTCATTTTAGGATAGCCGAGTTGTTAGCGATTAAGTCGATAAATATAGAATAAGTGTAAGTGTAACAAATATTATTATAAGATATAATTTAGTAATTTACTGCAAGTAATATTTGTATTAATATTTAAATATGTTAAAAAGTATTTTCACGAGACAGTTACTACAGAACTTACTTTTTGTTGTGAATTCAAATCACATATACTTATGTAATAATTTAGGTGAATAAATATTCGTTTATAAATTAATATGGTAAGAAGTTATAATTTTATAATTAATATTGTATGTCTTTGCAATAAGAGTACTTCACTCGACGTGAATTGTCCTTACCACTTCCCACCGTGGTAGTGGCTATGGAAGTGGTAAGGGCGGGGAGTTTGGCTAAAGTGAAGGGAGTCCGCAGCAGTTGCGCTTGGGCGTTTAGATCGGAAGGTTGTGAGATTGTGAAGTGTAACTGGGTCCAGTGATTTGGTGTTCAGTGATTTCAGGAAAATCAGGTTGTACGTTTTTATTTAATTTATTTAATAGACTTTATACGATATCTATGGTGGTAAATATATTAAATTGGCACTAGTTGGTTTATTTTTTTAAATGAATTAATAAATGATTATGCATTGAAATTGAGAACTTGTTTTAATGGTTATAAAATTAATACCCCTTTTAAATGACACAGATTTATGTCACTAGTACATTTATATTACCTATCCCTGAAGCTGAAGTAAAAAGACTTTTTTGAGATAATATTTTCTTGAGTTTGCACAAATATTACTCATCACAATAAAACAATTTTGAACAGATTTAAGTTGAGTTTATTTTGTATTTTACAATTCCTACGTTTCGAGCTTTTTTGGGAGTTTAAAAGTTAAGCTGCTATTTACCACAAGAAAACACTTATTGCCATGTGATGCCGGCTTAGAAAAGCATCATCCCATTTATTTCCCGTGGGAGTCGTAAGAGGCGACTGAGGTACTCGAGGGTGTGTATTGCAATTTTAGGCCATGGGCTGACAACCTGTCTCTATGGCGATACACAACACAATTTTCCGAATGACCCTCAAATGTTTGTCAGACGTGGCGTAAATGACCGTTTTTGAGGCCGTTTGCGCTCTGCCTACCCCGCAAGGGAAGATGGGCGTTATATGTGTGTGTGTGAGAGAATGGTAGCAGCTAGTGAAACGGCTGTTAAAGCATTAAATGTTCTCAGCTTATAGCTTGGCAGCAAAATGGAGTCGATTCGTTAATTAGCCCTGTCGCCATCAAATGGCGTTGCTTTTTTTATTATTTAACGGAGTGCATCCTTCAATTTAGCTTTTTAAATTTCAGTTACTACCTAGTAGAGGTCTAGGTTTTTTTCCTCTTTTGAATCTATGGATCACCATTCTTTGAGAGGTGAGAAATTGGGATCACACGTAAATATCTTCAAAATTATAAAACTAATAGACTTTAAATAATTTTCATATGAAATAATGTTTGATTGACTATCTGGAAACTTAAATTACCACCGTAAATTATAATATATGTTTAACTAAAACCTTGAAGCGGGGGAAAAATATCTTCGCTTGCCACACTCAGCTGTTCCGAAATTCAATTACGTATAGAATTTTATCTAGCTGGACATGATATCACTTTTCACGCATCAAAATAATACTTATTTGATGTACATTTATAATAAATAAGAAATTTGACAATATTTGTTTGCTAATACCAATAGAAATGATGATTTGTGTTGTTCACACGTTTGAATGCATGTAAAATGAAATGTATTTGTCAAAATTTTAACTTGACACTATTATTCATTCTGTGACAACGTCATCCGGTATGACATAATGAAAAATCTCCAGAACCGTTAGATAGGAAAATTCATATTTTCTAAAATACGACAGCTGCAAATCTAGATATTGTTTAGGTCATTGTTTTTGAGCACTAATTCAAATAAATACCAGCATAGACTCATAGGGGTATATTCTAGCAGAGGTGACGAAGCGTGTCTAATGCCATTGTCTAACTAGACTGAAGAATCAAAGGGTCCCTACCTACAACTAGACTATTGTTAAGGCGAGTGCAGTCGTGTACGGCCTCGACAGTGGCGCCACTTCACAAAAAATAAGTTTCCTCTTTATACAAACAATCTATCCGAAATTCCGAATGCACGTTGCTCAAGTTTCTAAAGTACCGCCGTTTCAAAAAGTCGTATTTGACAGCTATCATCTCCATACTAAAAGAGATGTCAACAAAGGAAAATGGACCCTCTGCCATAGTATTGTCACGAAACTAACAGTTGTCAAATACAACTTATTGGAACGGCGGTATTTTAGTATGAAAGTAAAAATATAACCTTAAAACTCAATGAAATATTCGCTTTAATTAAAGGTACAGTGGCCGCTTTTAGGCACTTTTTGCAATGACTTTACTTACAGCGAATGTTATATTGAGTTTGCAGGTTCTAATTTTACTTAAGGATAATACAAAAAACTTGGGCAACGGATATTCTGATACATTGTTTGTATGAAGAGAAAACTTTTTTTTTGTCATGTGGCGCCACTGTCGAGGTCGTTCACGGCTACACTCGCCTTAAGGACCTAGGTTGCTATCCAAGGCATGAAGTGTATGATTGGAATTATAGCCCAGTATTTTAAAGCTTGTTTTGTAATGTTTCAATAGCAATGTTTCAATAATATTAAAGTTATTTTATTTTTGGTTTATAGTTTCTGGACCATTGGCCGAACCCAATTTATTATTTTGTGTCATCTCAGGCACAAAATAGAGAATGTACAGAAGGATCACTCGGCCCTTATTTCGATTATTCCGGCTTTCGGCAAGGGCTGCCACAGTTTTCTTACCGATTTTATTTAATGGAGTAGGTACCTAAACATACAGGGAGTAACAGAAAGGCTATATCAAGCCGAAAGGTGCTCATGAAACTGAACAATTTTCCCTATTTCCCCACTTTGACCTCCTTTCGGCTTGATATACCCTTTCTGTTACTCCCTGTATTTACATTACGTGTACTACCTACATAGCACATTTATTATGAAATATGGGTTGTATGAAGATCTTAGTTTTTCTTTAATATCGATAATGTACAGACATAAGGTTGTTATAGTTTTATTATATGTATATAGATGGAGAATGACGAGTAGGTAGATATCTGCTCTGGGGCTGTTGAGACTGAGCATCACCCCGTTTCTTTCCCGTGGGAGTCGTAAAAGACAACTAATGGACTTGAGGGTGTGTATTGCAATTTTAGGCGATGGGCTGGCAACCTGTCACTATGGCGATACACAATTTTCCGAATGACCCTCAAATTTTTGTCAGACGTGGCGTAAATATCCGTTTTGGCAGCCGTTTACGCTCTGCCTACCCCGCAAGGGATAATAGACGTGATATGTGTATGTATGTATATCAAAAATGAAAAGTTGCCTTTATTTAGTAGAAACTCAAATCACATTATGAAAAATATACTGATCAGAGTTATTAATCTTGTTAGTTTTTTTATAAAAGCAGGTTTTTATTTAAGTTGGTACAAAATATTATTGGAACATTGTACAAATCACATCGTATTCTAATAAATAAACCTATTTATATTTGTGTAAAGCCATTTTGCACGTTCGCACCAAACGCGGTTGACACTCGATTACAAGTGTGTTTGGATTGGTTTGGATTTCCTTGTAAACGGCGGCGTGTCAAATTGTGGAGAGTTTCGTGACGTTTGCTTGAAGTGCGCTCTCTGTATTCGGCGCGCAGCCGCCATTACTTACTTTGTGTCTCAGGTATATGCTAATAAAGTTTCGTTTGCAGTGGATATAAACTTCTCAAACTGTTTTTTATTTTTTTTAATAATATTTTTTTTAACGACCTACCGTACATTGAATCGATACGCGAACCTCAAAAATTACACAGAACGTAATATGTGCATTGCAGACATTAAAAAAATACGCGACTTTATGGCAAATGATGACGTATTGGACCATCAAATAGAGTTGAATTGAGGCTAGTAGTTAGGAATTAACAATACTATACACACACACACATATCACGCCTATTATCCCTTGCGGGGTAGGCAGGGCGTAAACGGCCGCGAAAGCGGACATTCACGCCACGTCTGACATATGTTTGAGGGTCATTCGGATAATTGTGTATCGCCATAGTGACAGGTTGTCAGCCCATCGCCTAAAATTGCAATACACACCCTCAAGTCCCTTAGTCGCCTCTGACGACTCCCACGGGAAAGAAACGGGGTGATGATATTCTAGCCGGCATCACACGGCATACAATACAATACAATATATACAATACTATAATCCACGTTATTGACATCAGCTAACTAAAAAACAACTTGTCACTTTCTAATAAATAGGTTTAGGCGGTGTTGTCACTTGTTGTCCGTCGCTGCGTATTTTCAACGCACCGTAACGCATGCGTCTGTCAGACGAAAGGAAATTGCGAATTCCGCCCTTATTCCCATACATTTACGGCTACGATGCGTTTACGGATGCGTCTGTCAAACGGCCAAGTGCGAGTTGGGCTCGCGTACGAAGGGTTCCGTACCATTATTTACTTGCAAAAAAAATTGTGTTTTGTATGGTCGTCGTCCCCATAAATATTTATTTTATATATTTTTTTTGTTTTTATTGTTAAAACAGCAACAGAAATACAACATCTGTAAAAATTTCAACTGTCTAACTATCGCGGTTCATGAGATACTACAGCCTCCATACAAAAAATTAGGATACATATTTACTTTATTCAAATTTGTTGTTATAGCGGCAACAAAAATACATTATCTGTGAAAATTTCAACTGTCTAGGTATAACGGTGTAGGAGATACAGCCTCGTAACTGTAGGACGGACGGATGAACAGACAGACAGACAGCCGAGCCTAAATAATAGGGTTTCCGTTATTACCCTTTGGGTACGGAACCCTAAAAACCATCACCATCTTCATATGTAGTTATACAATTTGTTGTATTATTATTACTTACTTTGACCATTCGTATCACAACAATAATACGTTTGAAAGAACTTTTACAATCTTACTTTGCTGTTACCAAAATTAAATTCATTTTAAGACTCTATCAAAGAATAGTCTGGGAAGTGCAAAATTTAGTTTGTTTATACAAGCAGCCCCAAGTAATGACTTATTAGGTTTTTGTTCTTCTGAAACTATTTGAATGGAATAAAAGTACCTAATGTTTATAAAGGTTGTCTGGAAAAGCTCGTTGTTAGTGATAAGGCTGCCTTTGCGCATCTCCTGTTTTTTATTTGTTGATATGTAGGTACTTGATAATTATCTAGAAAAGATGTACAGTAAAGATCTGGCTCGGTTAGACTATTTGGACTTTGGACCGTTCTTATACCACGCGCATAAGACTCACATTTGCAGTTTCAGTGTCTTACCATACGTGAGCTTGACTGTACCTAACAAACATGTTGTGTGCTTCGGAGCGCACGTTAAGCCGTTGGCCCCAATTAGATGGTGACTAAACAACTATGTCAAGGCTTATCTGATACCAGGATTTATTGGGTCGTTCGTTGATCCGGCGTTCCACATATGAATGTATGGATCTTAATTATGTTTTTAAAGGTACGTTTCATAGTTTCGAAAATATGTAGTACTCCCGAAGAAGGTATTTACTGTTTATGTAGTGCGTCTGAACGTTGCTTACTCTTTGAACTAACCGGACTTCAAACAATGATGCACAGAATAAACAAATCAATTATTTAAGCCGACTATTCACTGGCCAACAGTCGGAGGGTGAATAGCCCTCTTAACTGGACTAGGGGGGTCAGAATAGCTTATTTTTAAATTGCCTAGACTTCAGACTACAAAAAAAACCATTTCGATTGTACCCGCCTGCATTTTAATGTATAAATAAGTACTCTTTACAAACAGTACTACTAAACAAACTTTTATAACTGGCAACAACGGTAACGGAGAAAATAAACTGGAAAGGAACGCAACATTTTGAATTTCCCGCGCACGCGGTTCGGAAAAAAGAAAAGCGAGTTCTTGTTGAAAGTGAGGCAAAGGCTGTTGCATACGTTCTGCCTCTCGTTATAAGCGAGGAGAAATAATATGTAGAACTCCAAGAGGCACTCGAAATATAAAGTCATTCACAGTCGAGAATAAGCTTAGGGAAAAATTGTTTTTACACTTGCAGACATTTAGGTTTTTTTATGTCACGCTGTCGTCGTCCGTCGTAAAGTAGATGTTTGTTCAATCGACCGACTTATATGACAAAGTTATAAGGGTTTGTAGCAGACTATGAAATCCTAGAAACGAGAGTTAGGTTATACTCGACAAAGTTGGTCTAGTAAAATTGCATTTATACACGAAAATCAATCACTTGACCTGATGACAAAACTGGTAAATGTTTTATTGATCACATTTGTTTTTACACGCCCAACCAAAAACGGAGTGTAATATTTTTATTAGAGTTCATGTATATAATATGTGCGATTCTTTAAAGGACTGCAACTCGTTAAACACTGAACAGATTCGAACGGGAATTGTATCGGAAGAATCCTTACATTATCCCGAGTGTTATAGGCTGGGTTTTATTTCAGAAAGCAGTCGTGTTTTGAATTTTTTTATTTACTATGTTTGTTCATAATTTGATAAATCTCCTAATAAAAAACGGCCTTAATACCCGTTTTGTGGCGTCCCCATGAAACATAGGTCGAAATATTAAAAAAAAATGTACCTATACAAAATAGCCAATCAGCTAGTTAATTAATTATGGGAGTAACATATTTTTAATATAACGACCTATGTTCCTTGGGTAAAGTTTTTTAAGTACTTTGACCTCCTTTCGGCTCGTTACACCCTTACACTCCTATACAAATAATTGTTAGTAAAAAGTAAATTTTGTGTCATTTACATAAAATCTTCATCAGATCGTGTAGCACTATCTTCTTCATGAGAAAATCGTGTAGCATTATGTAAAGAACTTGGCAAAGAAAAAAACAACTGCCGTAAACTCCCGTTCCCATATTTGCGTAAGTAAAGTGGTGTGCGTAAAAGCCTTAGTATGAAATAAAGTACATAAAATAAAAATAAAGAGCTTTGCTCGTGTCATATGATATAAATTATGTGAAGATTTCTTTTTATGAACTTTCTAATAGGATTTGGAATGTAACGTGTATTCCACTTTTTCTGTCTTTCGATTTAATTTGAAGTGTAACTTTACCGTGTGATGACAGCTTAGAATAGCACCAACACATTTCTTTCCCACGGGCGCCCTATTCGCATTAGAAAGTTTCACGGGTAATACAATATTAGGCGACGGGCTGATAACCTGTAACTACTAAATTTGTGATACATTTTCTTTGAAAACTTGCAAACATTTTCAAGCGCTGGCAGGACTGTGATACATTCCCTAAAATGACTATTAAATATTTACCAGTGGCGAAACAACAAACGAAACACACCCGCAAGGGATTAAGGCGTGATATGCCGGCAACTTTCCGCGCTTTGGAGGGCACGGTAAGGTGGCGGTCCCGGCTGCTGTCTATAATATGATTATATAGACGGCGGCCGATACACGAATGACGTCAGTGCCCAACTATACGGGGTGTAAGGGACAGCCCTCCGAATGGTGATAGGGTGAACGCAGACCATGAAACTGAACAACTTTCCCCTAGGAACATATCTCAGGTAACGACAATAAATATTTGACCTCCCATACAAAATCAAGATCAGCTGACTGCATTTGTAATTTATTTATTTATTTATTTATTGTACACAGGAACAGTAAAGAGACAAACACATAAAGAATACAGACACAACAGGCACTGCTTATCTTTAATAAGAAATTTCTTACAGCAGACCTAGGGGGAAGAGTATTGGTATTAAACGAAAGAACATAAACATTTACTATGGGAAGTCAAAAATACCTAAATGTTTCCTGAAAAAAAAATTGTTTGTTGTTCAGTTTCATGCTCTGAATGCACTCTTTTAGACTTCGAAGGGCTGTCCCTTACACCCGGTATAGGGTGAAATTGGACTAGTGACCGATAGCGAAATATCAAGACGGGCTGGTGTTAATGATAAGGACGACCGATGTGGCGCAGTGGTAGTGCGACTGCCTGCGACGCAAAGGTTCCGGGTTCGATTCTCGGTGGGACACTCACAACAAAATGTTGATATTTATCTCTTTGTGAATTCGTTCCCGGTCTGGTTAGGACATTGCAGGGTGAACCAACTGATTGTCCGAAAAGAAATGGTTCCGTGCTTCGGAGGGCACGTTAAGTCGTCGGTCCCGGTTGCTGTCTATAATTACTTAGACGGTGGTCGTAACACAACCATGTCAGAGGCCTACTAGTGGTAGTAGGCGGTTGAAAAACTCTGACACCAGGGTTCATCGGGTCGTTGGATGACTCGGTGTCCCACAAGAAAACAGAGAGAGGTAATAAGGAACAACTTACTCCAAGGAACATAGGTCGAAATATGATGACAATTGATATGAGTTAATAAAACATTGGTAAATATAGTAGATTGGATGAATGACAATAATCTTAAAGTCAATATAGATAAAACTAAAATAATGCAATTCCGCTCTTACAACGCTAGCCAAATACCTTTAAACATTTCTTTTGACGGCACTAGTTTGGATCAAGTAAACAAGTTTAAGTTTTTAGGATTCACTATCGATGAACATCTGAACTGGAAAACCCACGTCAATGATGTGTGCTGTACACATTAACTCGATTTGTGTTCGCATTGAAAAATTTGAGAAATATTGTATCAGAGGAAGCATCGTTATCGGCTTATCATGGTTACGTCTCATCTGTACTCCGTTATGGCATCATACTGTGGGGAAATTCTGTCGATGGTGATCGAGCATTCGTTGTGCAGAAGAAGTGTATTCGTGCAATCTGTAACGCGTGGTTCAGAGATTCGTGCAAGCCTTTGTTCAAAAAATTAAAGATTCTTCCATTTCCGTGCATTTACATCTATGAAATTTGTATTTTTGTTAAAATGTATCCACGTTTTTATGAACAACGTAAAGATGTACAAAAAAGGCAGCTACGGTCTATGTATATACTTCTGTTGCATCAACCACAAAGTCACACAAATATTTATAAGAAAAATGTATACAATATGAGCATTTCAATTTATAACAAACTTCCAATTGACATTAAATTAACTAATTGTATAAATGTATTTAAAACAAAATTATTTGACTGGTTACTGACGAATTGTTTCTATAGCGTAGGGGAATATTTGAATAATGTTTGACACTTTTATCCTCTTGTAATTCTTTTTTCATGTATTTAATTTATTTTAGACATTTGACATTTTATAATCGATTAATTTTAATTTTTGTGTAACTGAATAACTCGACATTGTAATTTTTCGTGTATTTAATTTACTTTTAATTTTTATATTATTATTAGACTTTTGACATTTTATAATCAATTAATTTTTATGTACCCTAAAAACTTGACATTGAAAATTGTATATATCAATATATTTTAATTTGCACGCTTGAAGCAAGCAGAATACTGCACTGGAATGTAAAATAAGATCTCATTATTTATGATGAAATACCATGTATTCTTGCAAATAAATAATTTCTAATTTCTAATTTCAATAATATTTAGAGTTTCCATAGTAACTCAAATCACCTAATCGGAAATTTGTATGGAAGGTATTTCGACCTTTCGTTTAGGAAAGTTGTTCCTTATCACCAGCCCGTCTTGAGTTTTCGCTATCGGTCACTAGTAAAATGTCAATGTATATAGTTTGCGGTGTGACATCAGGGCTATCGGGTCGTTCATCGACTCGGTGTCCCACAAGATTAAGTAAACAAAGGTGCGGCGTGCATTAATGTGCTGCCGTGTAATTCAACCCTGGAAGGGTTCTTGTAGCGGCCTCTAGATCGGCGTAGAGATAGAAAAATATAGACACGGCACAAAACAATTACTGGCCTGCGGCGGCGTAGCGGATAAGACACTTGAATGCTACGACAAGGGTCGTGGGTTCGATCCCCGCAAGACACAGATATTTGTTAAGCCTGATATTTTTGTTTAATCCGGTGTTTTCTATGTACAATTTTAATTTTTTTGCAAAGAGTATATAAGTAAGATGACGCTAAAATACTGCGGTGGCGTTACAAAATTCTAGTTTAATCCTGCCTAAAATTTATGTTAACTATGTATGCTATAAAATCGGCGGCCGATGTGGCGCAGTAGTGCGACTGCCTGCTACGCAAAGGTTCCGTGTTCGATTCTCGGTGGGACACTCACAAAGTTGATATTTATCACTTTGTGAATATGTTTCCGGTCTGGTTAAGACATTGCAGCGTGAACGAACTAATTGTCCGAAAAGAAATGGTTCCGTGCTTCGGAGGGCACGTTAAGCCGTCGGTCCGGGTTGCTGTCTATGATTACTTAGACGGCGGTCGTAACACAACCTTGTCAGAGGCCTACTAGTGATAGTAGGCAGTTGAAAAACTCTGACACCAGGGTTCATTGGATCGTTGGACGACTCGGTCTCCCACACGAAAAGAGAAGAGAAGAGAAGCTATACGATTATAGAGAAACGTATTTTCAAAAATAAGAAGTAATAAAAGTGCTTGCGTTGAACATTGTTGCGAATGCTTTTACAAAATCAAGTGAAAATTTACTTACGCCTCCGCAAAATTAGTGGCGCCATCTATTGGCGTTTGAACGCATATAGTTTTTAATCTGTAGAAGACCTTATTAGTCATTTTTAAGTCCTGTCTATACTATCTTTGGTCTATAGCTCGCTCGGGTGTGCGTCCCATGAAGAAGCGGTTCGTTTAACGCGCGGCATAATGGCGCGAGATAGCGCCGTGCCCCAGTTACTGCAGACACATCACGCCTGTACCTCCCTGCGGGGTAGACAGAGCGTACACACCCGTAAGAACCACACTACATGTGAGTCAGTTAAATTGTGCGCTAGAGTTGTGCGCCAAAAAGGGAAAAAAGGTTAATTTTATTCCACAGCGTGACCTGTAGAAAAACTCTGAAATGAAAGTACTTAAATGTCATGGGGTTAACCATAGTGCCCTATGGCGTACCCTGGGGGAGGCCATCGTCCAGCAGTGGACTGCAAAAGGCTGATGTATGTATGTATATACACACACACACACACACGCACATATCACGCCTATAATCCTTTGCGGGGTAGGCAGAGCGCAAACAGCCGCAAAGACGGTAATTTACGCCACGTCTGACAAATATGTGAGGGTCATGCGGAAAATCGTGTATCGCCATAGTGACAGGATGTCAGCCCATCGCCTAAAATTGTTACACAACCCGGGACCACAATACATGAAACTGTGTTGAAACGTCGGGACACAGGTAAATTACTAATATTTACCTAAATACTATCGCGATAGACCCGGTCTAATACTTAAAATGAGTAAATAGATTGAATTAAGGGAAATGATTTTATGTATAACTAGCTTTCCGCCCAGTGGTTTCACCCGTTGCCACTCATTCTCCCGGGGTAGTAGTTGTTTTCCCGCGGTAAAGTAGCCTATGTGTTATTGCAGGTTATACTCTACCTATGTTCCAAATTTCATCCAAATCGGTCAAGCCGTTTGAGCGTGAAGAGGTAACAAACATACATACACATACACAAACTCTCAGATTTATAATATTAGTACGGATTTATACCCGAATAAAGACACACATTCCCACAGGAAAACGGGTAGCAGCGAGTGAAACCGCTAGGCGGGCCGATCTACCTATTTGCCAAAATGCAATTTGAATTTGGTGGTAGAATTTTATTGTTCACTCTGTGAGGCAGATGCATTTTATCAATGGAATTTCAACGGTATATTTTAGTTTTGAATATCGCATGAACGTCAGCTGACATGCGAGTGACAGGTTGGTCAAATAACTGGATAGCTGGGTAGGTACATGGTGGTTTAAAAGCATAATATCCTGTGGGCATAGCGAATTCACAGAATTTTAACAATACTTTTTAGTCAGAACTGCGTATTGCACTTTAGCGACGAAACGTACCTTTTATACCTTTATATTTATACATTTGATGACAATACAAAATTGTTATAAAAAAAGAAAATTTTGTTGTACAAATCTCTTTTTTTTTACAATGACGGATCATTACATCATTGTACAAATTGTAAGTGATAATGTTAATACTATCCCACATTGAATAATTTCATTTTAATTTTCAGTTATTTTACCGTTAAAACCCAACTTTAGTTGGAACTAGGTATTTCTTTGTTCAATATACAGGGTGTAGTGTAAGGGACAGCCCTCCGAATATTGATAGGGTGCATTCAGACCATCAAACTCAACAACTTCCCATTAAAAATATTTCAGGAACCGTCAAATTTTTTTTTGACTTCTCCGTGATTTAGTATGGGAGGTCGTTTTTTTTGTTGTCTGACATGTGTTTCTAGGGGAAAGTTGTTTAGTTTCATGGTCTGTCCACACCCTATCAGTATTCGGAGGGCCGTCCCTTACACCCCGTATAATTATAATGCTGAGAATTTAATATCAGTAAAAACTAGAGTTCATAAATGTCTAGATATGTTGTTGCCGGTCGAGTCAGGTTAGTTCAAAACTATTAAGAATCCGACCGATGTTTAGGGTTCATTTCTTGCCCTGCGCTTCTATGCTTGAAGGGAAATTCTAAATGAAAATGAAAATTAAATTGAAATTACTTTATTCAATGTAGGATAGTATTATCACTTACTAGATTTCCGCCCAGCGGTTTCACCCGATGCCACTCATTTTCCTGTGGTAATTGTTGTTTTCCCGCTGTAAAAAGTGGCCTATGCGTTATTCCGGGTTATACTCTATCTGTGTTCCAAATTTCATCCAAATCGGTCAATCCGTTTGAGCGTGAAGAGGTAACAAACATGCATACACACATACACACAAAATCTCAGATTTATAATATATTAAGAGGCCGTACATGAAATTGCGCTGGGCGAAAGTAGGTAATTAGTATTAGAACGCGTCATCGTGCAGCCGAGCGGCGGCGATATGCAGGCCCAGCGGCGGACGGCAGCGTATAGTTCGATCAATCAGTTTTGATCCTATTTATAGTTTTTTGTGGCAATTGTATGAAAAAGTTTTAAATTGTTGCGTACCTACTAAGAATTTTTGGAATTTGTGGACTGTGGGTGTGATTAATCTGTACTTACCTTTATGTATGTTTATCAGTCATGTTTTTATTGTTTTCAATTTGAATGGATAAGCCTGAGGGGTCAGAATATGACTTCCATATACACTTTAAATTGGAGCGTAGATCATGTACATTACACTAGTTTTTATTTCACTTCAATACATGCAATATATATTTTTATTTTATATATTAATATATTTCGCAAGTTATGACGAAGAGAAGTTTTGCCCCAATTTTGAATTTCCGAGATTACGAGCGCTAAGACTGTGACGTCACGGCTCGGGACAAGTTGCGACCGCAACACAGCGCGCTGCACGTTTCGGTGATTTTGTTTCGATTTTCTTCGTTCTTTCAAAGAAGTACTTTATATGGTGTTTATGTGTATGTTATATAAGTGTAATGAGTAAAATGGAAGCAGGATTTGTGAAAGGTCAGTCAGACAATCTGCCAAAATTGATAGTTTGATGGTGGCCCAATATTTCATGATGAATAAAGATTTTACCGCTGCCGAAATTCGTGGACTAAAAATGAAAAGGTATGTAATATGTAAGCATTACCTCAACTGAATCATAGTGTTTTTTTTTAGTACCTACACACCTACTATGGGCGGTGATAAAAATACTTTCACTCGCGTGTTCATTACCATCCTGCCTGAAGTACCTACCCGTAAGGTTCCTAGTTGTACCTACTCCCTCAACTCAATCAAAATGTGTGTGATAAAAAATACTAGATAAGGAACCTAGGTACCTACAGTTTGCGCTCGTTAAAACCTACCTATGGGTTTCCATGCGTTTCTACCTACTCGCCGTGGAACTGGCGGGTGCATGTGCGTCCATCCTGAAGTAGGTACCACGGCGGCGGCCTCCTTGACAAGGAGGCGCATACGCATACCTACTCTAGCCAACTGTTATACCTACAGTGTGGGTCAAGGAGGCGCATGTCTACTCCACGCATCTACCTAAAGGTACCCCTTTTATTCACCTACACACACTCGCCTGTACCGTTGCAAGTAGAGTAGGTACGACAAGGTGGTACCTACATAAGTAGGTACTTCAGCAATCAGGATGGCCAAGTAATCTAAGTACGTGAGTATGTAGGTAGGTATACTTTAACATTAGTTTCTGCCACCGGCGGCCGTCGAAGTTCTGCTTGGTAATCTTGGTAGTCTTCACAGCAGTAGTGCGCTACAGTTTTAGGGCCTATTGAATCAACTCTTTTCACATAAAAGAAGAGTTTATTTGGTGTTTTAACCGTGGAGTTTAAACATTGCGGCACAATACAGTATTTCCCTGGCATTTTATTTTATAATATTTAATTTCACTGCGCGACGGCGTGCGAGCATAAGCGCGACTGCCGAATAACTCGAGCCGTGACGTCATCGGCTAGTCTGCGCCCGCCCGCGTTTTTAAAAACCTTCGCCCGAAACTACACAATTTGAACTTTAATATCTCGGCCATTTTTTGAGATATGAAAAAGTAAAAACATAGTTTTTCTCGTAATTTTTTTGTAGATTTATAAGACAAAAAAGTAAAACGCACCATGGTTATCCATTGTAATTATACTATAATAGTTTTCAAATTTGTTTTTTGGCATAAATAAAAAATCTTATTTAATCACTATTATATATTTATTTTAAAAACTTGTGTCTCTTAGCACCATTGATCGATTTTTTCGCGAGTCGACTATTTCTGGAAGTAAGCAAGTGTAAAGAAATCATCATCCCTTTCAATGAACGCAGTTTTAATTTCATAATCAGGGCCAGTCCAGAAACCAAACAGGCAGTATTTTTTTTTTGGTTATGTTACTGACCCTGTACTTGGTAATACCAATTGTGGTTTTTATTCAAGACTATTTTACATTCTTCTTTATCATTTTTATTAGTCATCTTTTAGCGCTTTTATTTTATTTTTATATTGTTATGTTATGAGCTTCTATTTAGAATTTGGTTTTACCATTTGGTCGCACTATAATTCCGCCTGTGACGCGTGATCTACTGTCCTCTACGCGCGCGAACGACACACATTCGTAATTTTGTATGTGTGCGTGAGTGTGACGCAGCAGGCTACACGTCCTTCTCCCAAGAGCGCGGCGCGCGGTCTGCCGAAACAGCATTTGCGCTCCCGTATATAATTGATAATTCCGAAGAACTTTAAAATATTCGATAAATTTCATAAAATACATATTTGCAATTTTTTTTGACAGCAAATGTGTTAGCATGAATCTATTTTTCAATGTGTAAATTGATTTTTTTCAAAACGTGTTGTATTGTACGAGAAATCCGACGCTGTATACGTTTAAAATTTCTTCAAAGTAGGGCCATTTTACCGCAGTTTTTCTTTGAATTTTTGAATAAAATTACTAAAAACTCCTCGGCCAATTTCTAGCACTTTTCATTGTCTTTATTGCTGTATACTTTATAAACCACTCCATATTTTAAAATTCATGTAAACAATAATGATACGAACGTCCGCATCGAAAACAATTTAAAACACGTCTCAGGTTATTAACTATAAAACAAACTGAACAATCAAAATCAATAATTTGTCTGGGCCAATTTTTAGATATTGAACTAATCTTCAATAAAACATATCATAACACATTGTTAGTTATTCTGTTTTTTTAAACTAGGTCCTACAGAATTAAAGAAACAAGACAAAATTACTCAAAAATATGTACGGCCTCTTAAGTACGGATTGACGTCATGATCCGTCAATGTGAAAAAGAAATAGGTATGTATAACACAATTTTTTTTTATAAGTATTCATTCTAGACAATCTTGAAGTGAACTTAGATGGCGCTGATCTAAACTGAAAAAGGTTCTTTTCATAGAAACGTATGACCAAAGACTAATATTCTTTTCATAGATTGCTCTGACATTTCGGAGGCAAAGAGGCGCCCTCAATTTTCAACATAGCGCTACGCCATCAGATAGAAAAGTACCCATTCAATAAGGTAATTTTTATAGATTAAAAAAGTAAGGGACAGCCCTCCGAATACTGATAGGGTGCATCAAACCATGAAATTGCACTATTTTACTCTGGGAATATATTTCAGATTTCAAAAACAGTAAATTAAAAAAAAACGGGAGGTCGTCTTTGGTCGTTTCCTGACATTATGGCGATTGTAGCCGTGAACGTTTTTTCCATAACTTTAATTGCTTTAATTGCAAATATTTCATTAAGTTTGCAGGTTCTCATTTTACTTATGGATAATACTAAAAACTTGGGCAACGGACATTCTGATAGATTGTTTGTATAAAGAGAAAATATTTTTTATTGAGTGGCGCCACTGTCGAGGTCGTTCACGGGTGTGCTCGCCTTATATTTTTTTTAAATAAGTCTTGTCTGTGTCCCACTGCAATGCAAAGGTGTCCCCTCTTTCACGTCACGAGTCTCGGTCTTGGGCCTCCAAATGCCAGTCTCGGAGAAAGGCTTCAATCATCACGCCATCTTCTCCTTGGTCTCGCTAACAAAAGGCAAAAACGTCATCTAAACACGCATGTGCCAGTCTCAAATTCCACCTGCACTTGTTGAGCGTGCGGAAAACTATGCCGCTCCCGTATCGGCTTATACAGCCATGAAAAGTCTTGCCTCAGACACTGATTAAATCGTCTGTCACAGACGTGTGAGGACAAATATTTGAGGGTCATTCGGAAAATTGTGTATCGCCATAGTGACAGGTTGTCAGTCCATCGCCTAAAATTGTAATACACACCCTCGAGTCCCTTAGTCGCCTCATACGACTCCCACGGGAAAGAAATGGAGTGATGCTATTCTAAGCTGGCATCACACAGCAGAGCCGGCATCACACAGCAGTATATCAGTAACATGCAGTATTCGGATTCTCTTCTTTATGATAAATTGACCTAAATAAACCCAATGAATTATGAACTGTTTTAACCCGGAGTTCCACTCTGTGAAAGCCAAGCGCGCTGTGGAATTCTATGAACATGATTTTCAATAGGAATTGATTGGCAACCGTGCCTACGTGTGTGTTTTGCTAATCCTAAATAACAGGTTCCTACCAGTGTTTAGATCGTATATTGCAGTCCATGATAGGAGACTTGAGGGTTACATGTGTATTGCAATTTAAGGCTATAGGCTGACAACCTGCCGTTATAATATTATAAATCTGAGAGTTTGTGTGTGTGTATGTATGTTTGTTACCTCTTCACGCTCAAACGGCTTGACCGATTTGGATGAAATTTTGAACACAGGTAGAGTATAACCTGGAATATCAAAAAGGGAAAACAAGCCGGTTTCCTATAAGGACATTACAAAATTGTAATAAAAAAAAGAAAATTGTGTGATACAGATTTCTTTTTTTTACAATGACGGTTCATGACGTCAATAAGTGATATGATAATACTATCCTACATTGAATAAAGAATTTCAATTTCAATTACAACTATTACCACGGGAAAATTAGTGGCAGCGGGTGAAACCTCTGGGCGGAAATCTATTGGTAATATACGTTTCTCTGAATGACCTTCATATTATTGTCAGATGTGGCGTAAATGGCCGTTTTACGGACGTTTACGCTCTGCCTATCCTGCAAGGGATAAAGGCGTGATATATGTATGAGATTATGTACCTAGATTGTTTATGATTAGGAATCCTACCTACCTAGTAGGCGGTTAAAAACTCCGATGCCAGGGTTCATCGGGTCGTTCATCAATTCAACCTGCACTCCCTAGATTATAATCCCGCCTGCCCATGAGGCCTGGATGACTAAAAGCACTTAAGGCACAGTTAAGGCGGGTTAAGGCGCGCCGCTAGTAATGGCGCTTAAAATTGACACTTTAATCTAGTTTGGCCTCGACGAAAGTGCAATGACTTTTGGAGGCTTAGGTCTATTTTTACGACCGAAAAAAAATGTTTTGCCTGCGTTGTCTGACCTATAGGTGAAATTTACTTTTACCTATAGTGAGAACTCCATTCGCGCTGGCGATATGTAAAATACTTTCTTCACATAACTTAGGACGAAATATAAAAAATAAAACAATTTGACCTTCCACACAAAATTGTTGACTTCAAAGAAAGATTCTCAGAAAAGTGATGTCTATGATTATTTTTTCTATCAACATAACAAAATTCTGTCAATGTCTAAATTGAAAGATATATGCCTTGGATACATATTAAAGTAAAAAAAAAAAAAACCAGAAATTGTCTAATTCAGGAACGGCCGATGTGACGCAGTGGTATTGCGACAGCCTGCAGGGCAAATTTTCCGGGTTCGATTCCCGATGGTGCGACCCTCACAAATTAGATATCATCTCTTCGTAAATTTGTTTCCAGTCTGGTTAGGACATTGCATTGAGACTGAAAGAAACCACCTGATTGTCAATAAGAAAGATAATTCCGTGCTTCGGGAGGGCCGTTAATCCGTCAGTGCCGGTTGCTATCTATGATTAGGTACTTAGACGGCGTTCGATACACAACCGTGTCAGAGGCCTACTAGTAGTAGTAGGCAGTTGAAAAATCTCTGACACAAGGGTTCATCGGGTAGTTCATCGAATCGTCGTACCACATGAAAAAGAATAGCTTTCAGAAATCGCAAAAAGTTTCATTAAAATCGATAAAGTAAGTTTTGACTAGCAAATGTAGTCTCTCTCTCTTTTCGTGTGGGACACCGAGTCATCCAACGACCCGATGGACCCTGGTGTCAGAGTTTTTCAACTGTAGTGTTTTGTTGACAGACAATGCAGTTTTTTTACATAAAATTATGACTAGGTATATACTCTGTTTCACACATCTAGCCTAGATGCCTATCTAGGCAGTCTAGGTCTCATCTAGGGTTTACCCGTGGTTTACCCCCTATGCAAAGAAACCTACCTTTGATCTAACATAATAGAAATATGTCAAGCTGTACGCCATCTTTTTATGCGTTCGTGGGGGAGAAAAATATGAGGAAAAAAGACAGAAAAATGCTCAAGTGTATGGAAATAAGTCTGAAGTTTTCTTGATACGCATTTATTTTCCTTTTAAGAATAGTTCTTGACGAACAAGCTGAAAAAGAAACAAAGAAAGTACGGTATGCCAGATTTTTTGTGGTTCCTTTTGAATAAATAGGTCATTTTGCGAAACTAATTTCATTATTTCGAAATATAAAAATGTACTTATTAATTATTACAATTTTTCTATAGTTTTGAAGATGTGACTGTGAACAATTGCATTGTTGGTAAAGTATTTAATGCCTTTGCCTGAACAAAGCAAAAATTAATCATAGACAAGACAAATATCAGTAACTAATTTTTTCTAACTATGGTAAAAGCATTGATTCTTGTTTGGGACCTTCGAGCAACGACGGCCTTCCGTGCTCGAAGTTTGGGACACTCATTCTCGCGTCCCATCCAACCTCGCGTTTTAAACACCGTCCGAGACACATCCTTACGGAAGAAGATGATGAAATCACAGTAGGTAGTCACTGCTGCAGGCGCGGCGCGGCGCGGAGGTCCCTCATTTGCTCCCCACTTTGGGAACTACCGGCACGTGCCGGGTAGATTCAGTCCAATACGTTCTTCCCAGAACAACTCGCTGGTTGTTTGAACAACCACAAACTTTTCCGGGTGAGCTCCAGCCACCATACAGACAGGTGTAGATTAAAAGCCCCGGGGCTTATATCATTAGGGTCCATAACTAAAAAAATGATCTTTGGTTTGGGATAAGCGCGCCACACAAAGGTCATCGAGAGTAAAGATATATTTTTCAAAATCTTAATATTAGCACACTTTTTTTAAATATAATTATAAGTAAATATTGTAAATAAAGTATAAACCTCGAAACGGTATTGAGCTTTTTCTTGAAATCGAACATCTTAGCTTGCCCAATTCGGAAATTAGTAAGTAGTTCGGTCGGGCCACGTCGGGCGCTGGTAGGTCAGCGGCAGAGCGGTGAGACGGTACTCCACAGGTCCCGGGTTCAATCCCCGGCCGTTGTTAACATATCCTTCAATTTCTCATTTTCATTCATGAAAATAATATAGCACAGTGAGTGCTAAATAAACCATAGAACAACACATTAGTCTACAGAAGGGGATGCCAGTTTAGAATTGCATCACCGTTTATGTCTCGCAAAAAAAAAAACAGGGAATAAACAGCAGTGTTCCCTGTGAAAGCAACATCTTGCAGTGCGCTCGCTAATCCGCCCGCCAAGCGTGATGATGATGCCCATGTCCAGCAGTGGACTGTTAGAACAACAGTCCTCTGAAACATTATGTCTCAGTCTCCGTACTGATATCTATTGAGTTTTTTTAATTATTTTTTAACGCAAAGTAGGTTTAAGTCAACGTCAAAAGTGAATTGTCAATTTGTAAAAATGTACATCAAAGAATACTATACTCACTTGATGTACATACATTGTGAATTCATGGAAAAAGTCTGTAAATAAATAAAATCATTAAAAAATCTACAAAATGGACATATAACAGAAAATATGTGTAAACCAACAGCTACCTTGAATAACTATGACTAATCATAAACATATAATGACTAATAAAAACAACAAAATCATCTAAGATCTGAATCCCAATAATAGCCTGTATTTTCAAATAATACCCAAAAATGTCTAAAGAAGATGATGACCGTATGTATTTTTTTGTGACGACTTATTTAAATACCTGGGTTTACCGGGTCGTTTACGCTCTGCCTACCCCGCAAGGGATTGTAGGCGTGATATGTGTGTGTGTGTGTGTGTGTGTGTTTTAATTATCTCGCAATGCCTGATTGTCTGAGTGGGGCAGTTTCGCGACTCTCTCGCCCGATAGTAGTTTGTAATATGTGTTGTGACCCCTCATGATCTGCAGCTGTATATGCCACCAATTGCAATCGCCTAAAACTGAAATACACATGTAAACTTCGTGTCCCTTAGTCGCCTCTTAGGACACCCACAGGAAAGAAATTAGATGATTCTATTCTAAGCCGACATCACTCGGAAAACAAGCATAATAATATTAAAATCTAAAAACACGACAGCTTTCTGTGATAAAACCTAGCCTATGGAACTTGGGATAATGAAAGAATTCTTCCGATATAATTTCCATTCGAATCTGTTCAGTGGTTAATGAGTTGCAGTACTTTAAATAATCGCACATATATACAGACATATATGAACTCTAAAATATTTCACTCTTTTTTTGGTTGGACAGTCGTGTAAAAAAGTAGGCAACTGTTTCGCTTTCGATTCAGCTCTTCAGGCAAGGATGTGTCCTTACGACTTGTTATTTGGAATTGCACACTTTTCTTTTCATGTGGGACACCGAGTCATGAAATAACTCGATGAACTCTGGTGTCAGAGTTTTTCAACCGCCTACTACTAAATTGCAGAGTGTGAATCTGCGAGCCATCTCGGTCTCAACTCAAGGGACGAAACTCACACGATGTTTCGTAACACACTCAAGAGACCGATGCCTCGCACATTAGCAGCAGTGGTCCATATGGACGCAAGGTTGCTTTCCTGCGTAGCAAATTATAAAAAAAAGATAAATTTCAATAATTGACCAATATACCACTTGTCATTGTCGTGCGATGCCGGCTTAGATTGTCATGTGATGCCGGCTTAGAATAGCATCACCCAACGGCTATTTACACCACGTCTGACTAATGTTTGAGGGTGATTCGGAAAATTGTGTATCGCTATAGTGACAGGTTGTAAGCCCATCGCCTAAAATTGCCATACACACCCTCGAGTCCCTAAGTCGCCTCTTACGACTCCCACGGGAAAGAAATAGGGTGATGCTATTCTAAGCCGGCATCACACGGTTTTAAAACGAATGCCTCATGTCTGTTTCTTCGCAGAAGAAGGGGCGGGCAACCTCGGCGTGGGGCGCTACCCCTGCATGCCATCGCTGGTGGCGCTTCAGCAGATGAAGAATCGCCTCCACCTGGCCAACCTTGGCAAGAAGCTGATGAAATGGACTGCGCTCGCCACGGGCAAGGAGATCAGACGGGTCGCCGCCGATTTGGTGTTGTAAGTTGACGCATACAACAGAGAGAGTCATTGTAGAGTCCGTTGTAGCACATAAGGTACCAGGGGTACTCCAAAAAAACTGAATTATTTTTATCCCCAGTTGCTACATAATATAAATTTAAACTTATTCTCATAAAACAAATGATTTTTTTTTTTTTTTATTAATGATGGGTTTGCTCTTGACTCTAGTCTAGGTCATAGGACAGAGACAGAGTCTAAGATGGAGCGAGCTCACCCAGAAGAAGCCTGTTCACTCTTACTTTGAAGAGATTAGGGTTGTATGCTTTTGGAAACACAGACGCAGGAAGTGAGTTCCACTCTTTAGCAGTGCGCATTATAAATGATGACTGGAAGCGCTTAGTCCGAATTGGTGGAATGGCTACCAGGTACGGATGGTATCCGGCGGTGCGTCTGGATGTCCGATGGTAGAAGGGAGCTGGTGGAACAAGGTCGTGAAGCTCTTGAGCACACTCTCCGAAGTACAATCTATAAAATACCGACAAGCAGGCAACCTTGCGGCGATGTGCCAGGCTATGTAGCTTGGTGTCCACCAGTTTTATGTCGCCTATGAGCCTCTTGGCCCTGCGTTCCACCGAGTCAAGAGCGGCAAGTTGGTATTTGGCTGAGCCATCCCAAAGGTGACTGCAATACTCCATGCAGGATCGGACTTGTGCTTTGTAAAGAGTTAAAAGTTTTTCTACCAATACATATTCAAGAAAACAATATTGCTGGGGACAAAAATAATTCAGTTCTTTTGGAGTACCCCTGGTACCTTATGTGCTACAACCACGTACACGGTGCAATATACAGGGTTATTTTTTATTCACCCCGGAAATTTTACAGGGTGATTCTACTCATGATTCTGAACAATTTTTATTATGGGGTCAACTGCGAAATCGTGAAAAAAAATACAGCTGCTCCATAGAAAAATTCATACCTACTCGAACAAAATGTATGGAACAGCTAGTTTTTTTTTCGCGATTTCGCTGGTGACCCCATGATAAAAGTTGTTCAGAATCATGAGTAGAATCGCCCTGTAAAATTTCCGGGGTAAATAAAAAATAACCCTGTATAGATAGATAGTTACTATGTAGATAGTTTGAGTTTTTAGGTTAAGGAGTCTGCGGCACTTGGACAAATCAAATTATGATTTAGGAGTATCAAGAAAAAAAAATTAATCTTTTTTATAACAAATTAATAAATACAAATACAAAATACAATGGATCTAAAACAACAACAGGTCATGAATTGCGAGTGAAGCTAGCTCGCTGATAGTTACAGAACATGTAAAGCGAGAGAACTTATTCCTTATCACGGGACAGTGTTTGGGCAAGATGAAGAAGGAAGTTAGTTTGGCCAAAACCTATAATATCCTACATGTTTTTTTTCCAGAGAATACGAAGACTTTGCTAGTGATATAGCTAACTGTTACATTCTGCTGGCGAGGAGTAGATACTACTATCCCAATCTAAATAAGATGGTTATCGAGGATATTCAGAATGAGGTTTTACCTTTATTTATAGTTTTTACCTTTATTTATACCTCACTTTACAGCTGTGCCCTGTGAGCCGACTTAGAATAGCATCACCCCATTTCTTACCCATGGGTGTCGTAAGAGGCGACTAAGGGACTCGAAGGTGAGATGTGTATTGCAATTTAACGCGATGGGCTGACAATCTGTCTATCACTAAGTTATCTATCTGATTGACCCTCAAACTTTTGTCAGATGTGGTGTTAATATGCGTTAAACGGCCGTTCACGCTCTGCTTACCCCGTAAGATATATAGGCGTGATTTATGTATGTATGTATGTACTTTAAAGCTAGACTAAAACGTAAAAAGTATTTAAATTTATTACAAAACAGGGTAGCCCGAATAATGACGCTCAATCACAAATTTTAATGCCTTTTCGTGTATTTTTTCGTTTTTTGTAGTTACCGAGTTAATCAACTATGAAAAATGTATGGGGAAAATCCTTCTTTTGTTTTTCTTTCGTTTTAGGGCTTTTCGGGCAGTTGATGTCGTAGCATTATTTTCATGATTTGTACTTTGTAGCGTATAAAAAAAAGCTTAACAGCTTTAGAAGTTAAATAACTAGAAAAAAAAACGCGATACACATATTGTGGTTATAGAGATATCCCTCAGTATATATCATGACGTCAATAAGTGTTGATACTATCCTAAATTGAATGAAGTAAAAAATTTCAATATAAAGCTTTGAAATTTTGTTTCTAGACGTCACTTCTCGGGCTGCCCTGTATAATAAAAACTCAAATATTCATTTAGAGTGAAATTTTACTAGTGACCGACAGCGAAAACGCAAGACGTGCTGGTGATAATGAACAACTGTCCCAAAGGAACATAGGTCGTATTACGAAAAAAAATGGACGTAAAGATGAAAAAGGGTCCCGGGTTCGACTCCCGGTCGTTACACAACCATGTCAGAGGCCTACCAGTAGTATTAGGCGGTTGAAAAACTCAGACACGAGGGTCGTTCTTGACTCGTTGTCCCACACGAAAGAGAAGACATTTGAATGTGATACGCAATTGTAATGAACCGCCCCTTCAATATTTGTCAGACGCGGCAATAGCCTTAGCTTCTGCCTACCCCGAAAGGGATAAAGGCGTAATTATATGTGTATGTATTTATGTATGGACATAACAGTATCTCATAAGATTAATAACGACAATGACGACGTTGACGATGATAATGACTATTGTGTAAAAACGTTTGTCGAGATACCGTGTGTCGAGATTCCATGTGTCGAGATACCGTGTGTCAAGATACCATGTGTCGAGATACCGTGTGACGAGATACCGTGAGATAGCGTGACGTCCAGATGTCACACTCTGCTAACCAAACCGGCAAACTACCGTGATGTTTTGTATGTAACATGTTGTAATATGAATTTACAGGCTACAATTACAGTCTCGTCGACAGTGAAATCTATATCGGCGGGTGTGAGGGGTTATATGTATGAAATCTCGGAAGTGAGTACCTTCTTTTTAATATGGGACTTTTCATTCTTTGCCGTCCAGATCGTAAACGGAACGCCCTCGTGGACGATCATCTCTCCTTAACGTAACGAGGGGGTCTTAAGAGGATCGTAGGCAGGATTTGAATCTGTGACATTCACGATAAGTAGTTCTAGCGACGCTCTTATCCTCCGATACGGCCTGCGAGAAAATTAAGCCAGTGTATTTAAATGCCATCAAGCGTGGCATGGCTTCATCTACTAATTATTAAGAAACTACATCCCAGCAGCTAATTAATTCTTTACCAGATTAAATGAAGCAATAAAATCCGCAAAAAATCTTACTAAAACTATTCAATGTCCCGCTGCACGGCAACCACTATCCAACCTCGCGTCTTAAACGCCGTCCCAGACACGTCCTTTTGGACGATGATGATGATATCACCGTAGCCACTGCTGCAGCCATTGCGAGTAGATCACACTCAACAAGCTCCTCAAGCAACCGACGCCGCCGTCGGGGGCGCGGAGGTCCCTCATTTGTTCCCCATTTTGGGAACTACCGGCACGTGCCCTGTAGATTCAGACCGATACATTCTTCCCAGAACAACTCCTAAGCCCAGTCGCCGTCTGTCGGGGATATCAGTCACTTAAGCTTTCGGATTTTGATCAACTCGCGATGGCTGTAGCAGCGGCTACGGTGATGGAACCATTTTCATCCGAAAGGATGTCTGGAAGGGTGTTTAAAACGCAGGATTTAATAAAAAAGCAGCATGCTGTTCAGCTGAACTCTTATTCATGAATAAGGAGTTTTCTTTTTGAGAATTGCCAATGCCAAAAGGCATGAAAAAAGATATGAGATGTCAAAGCCAAAAGGCATGAAAATAGAAATTGCTCATTCCGAATCTATCCTCGTTTTTAGCGCTTAGTTATTAATTAATACTCTTGTACGTTGTTTTCGTTGTGTTTTTCGTTAATATGCAGGGAAACCTATGAATGTAAATATTTTTTTGATGCGAGTGATGTAACAATGATTGATTAGATTACGATCTCAAACATCAAAGAGAAAAAAACACGAAAAATAATGTGACGTTCCGTTCCTTACGTTAACCCACACTTAAAGTTGCGTAAATCTACGTTTCAGAAAAAAAAAACGTGTGGGGTCGACTTTTTCCACTAAATCGAGTTTGGTATCAATTTAGCATAAACCAATACTATTTCTCACAAAAAATATGAATAATCATAAGGCTGCCCGCACACGTCCGATAATCGGTGACCGATTTTTTGTAGGAGTAAAATGGAACGTATTGATTGCAATGGTGTAACGCCCACATCCTACAAATAGTCGGTCAGAAATAAAATCGGTGCATCCCGACCGATCCGATTGTCGGTGAAAAATGGAACACTTGGAAATGTATGCGTTAACGCACACTACTCACCGATAGTCGGCCGTCCATGACGTGCTACTCCCTCGAAACCAACAGACAAAGTGACGGACGTGTGCTTTGAGTCGGTCACAAAATCGGTCTTAAAAATCGGAGGAAAAATCTGCCCGATTATCGGTCCTATAAAAAGTCGGACGTGTGCGGGCAGCCTAAGATAAAAGTAATAATAAATCTATTTAATGTGTATTATAAATTCATCAATTTCAGTCTGAAAAACCATCGTACCCTTATCTGGGCATAGATAGGGGTGGTCAAATAATATTGGAGACGAAGATAGCTTGGGCGAACCTCCTTAAGAAGATGATAATGATTCTGCAGCACCGAAACACCTACGAAGCCTTAGAGTATGCCAACAAGGCGGCGACTAAGTAAGTACTTCTTCTTCTTTCTTTTTTGTGTGGGACATGGAGTCGTCCAACGACCGGAAGGTGTCAGAGGTTTTCAAACGCCTACTACTAGTAGTAAGCCTCTAACATGGTTGTTTAACAACCACAGCCTTAGTAATCATAGACAGCAACGGGGACCCATGGCTTAACATGCCCATCAAAGCACAGAGCCCTCTTTGTTTGGGAAAATCAGGTTCAGCCTGCAATGTCTTAACCAGATTGGGTACAGACTCACAAAATGATAAATATCAACTCTTTTGAGTCTGAGAATCAAACCCGGAACCTTTGCTTCGCAGGCAGTCACACTACCACAGCGCCACATCGGCCGTATTTTCAGAAAGTATTGAAAAAAATCACAAGCCACTCAATTTAGAAGGATTGGTATGGGAATGTATATGGGTGCTTTAAAATTCCAGAAAAGAACTGACCAACAATTTGCCAAACTGACTAAACAATTTTTTTTCTTTTTTTTATTAATGATGGGTTTGTTCTTGACTCTAGTCTAGGTCATTGGACAGAGACAGAGTCTAAGATGGAGTGAGCTCACTCAAAAGAAGCCTGTTAAGGCACTGGCACTCCCACACACTGACGGAACGCAGCAAGCTACTTGGCGCCAGACTTCCGGAGCCTTCCACCGCTTAGTGGGATCGTTCAGCCGGACTAATCCACAGGCAAGCCTGTGTTGCCGTTGCCCGGGGTGGACCGCTATGAGGTAGATCCCATACCACCCCACTATCTTGAATTTGAAGTTATTTACCAAATAGGCGGCACACGTTTGCAGGAAACCTTTTAAAAAATAATCTACAATGAACTGTATAAGATGTAAAAAAACTGAACATTTTGAAAGGGGTGAACCTGCTCATGAAATTAAATTTAACAACTTTGGCCAAGAATAGGTCAAAAATTTGGGAGTTCCCATGCAAAATGACTTGATTGGCGACACGTGATCAAATTTGACTTCATGTTTCGAAATCACAAAGTTGATATCCATTACGTTGTGAATTTGTTTCCAGTTTGTTAAGATTGACAGATTGCAGGCTGTACCATCTGATTGTCTAAATATAACTATATTTCCGTGCTTTGGAAGGCACGTTAAGCCTAGGTCTCGATTGCTGTCAATGAATGCTTAGACGGCGGTCGTGACCCAACAATGTCAGAGACCTACTAGTAGGCGGATGAAAAACTGACACCAGGGTTCACCTGGTCGTTCGTCAACTCGATGTCCCACACGAAACAAGAAGAGCAAGAAGAATGCCACGATGTAGAAAAAAAAATATCGATTACCGAAGGGTAATAAAAAAAATTGCGCCTCTATATAACCTCTTTATATCTATACAATCTGCATTGGGCGTATCCACGGCGTATCCCATTGATAGGATAAAAAGAAGGATCTAAACTTAATATTTTTACTTCATCTTCAGGAAACAAAATGTGCTTGGAAAATTGGTTATACCAAAACTAGTGAAAAGTATGAAATATATCCTGAGTGAGATAGAAGAATTAGCAAGAGAAGACAACTTCAGGCTGAAAACATTTAAAAAATCAAAATTGAAACTTATGGCGGCAAAGGGCAAAGCAGTAATATGCAGTTGTTGTCAAAATATTTTCGAATTGGGTATTCTAAAAGAAATTGACAATGAAAACCTAACATGTCCAAATTGTGCGAAAGGTAATGCAGTTTCAGCCAAAGTAATGGTTTGTGACAATGTTGGCGATAAAGTTATGAAATACCTAGAAGAGCATAAGGATGAAATAAAAGAATGGGCAAACGCAGCGGAAAGCGTTTTAAATAAACCCTGCTGTAATATCAAAGAATTGCCCAACGCTCTTCCAGGTGTATGCCTGCCTGAAACACTCGACGTTAGTTTCATGAACAAAGTTGAAGAAATACCAGAGCCGACTAAAGAACTGCCACCTGTGGAAACAGAACCGCTTCCTGAGATAGAAGAACTGCCAGAACTATGTCATACATGTTCATTTAAACCTCCATCAGTATGCATAGTTAAGCCTGAATCATGTACCAAACCCGTACCGTGTACTAAATCCGAAATATGTACTGAATCTAAACCATGTGGTATGCCCGATCCATGTAAAGGTAAACTAAAAGTGAATGCATCGACTGAGCCAGATCAAACCAGCTGTGTTGCTTGCAAAGCAAGTACGCTTGATGATAAACCTTGTGTTGCTTGCTTAAAAGAGAAACAATATCTCGAAGATTTACTCGGCTCGTGCATTCCATGCATTATAAATCAGAAAACCTCTCCGTATGATGGGCACAAAAATATAAAATTTCCAGTAAACCAAGAAGGACGTAAGTAACTTTTTATAATAGTATTATTTTCTTTATGATTTGGCGATCTTACATTGCAAAATTATCGCCAATTCCGGTAAAAATCATAGCTCTCCATGCAAAAAATACCTCAGAATGTCCTTAGAACAAGTTTTTGGCATTAACTTAATGTTCAATTAGACCATATAAACCTTATAAACTCGGTGAACAATTCGCGGTAATTTCAGTTATAATAATTAGTACTGTAGCGACCTCTGGGAGGTACTACAAGATGCTTACTCAAGTGCTTCACAAGCAAGCAAGACCAGAAGTTCCAATTCTATCCAGCAGAAGGTCCAGGCGGTCCCCTGGCCAAAACACCCGGCCAGGCAGGGGTAGCTACCAATAAATACAGATCTATGTAAAAACATGACTGACTTCATAGTCAATAATCATTAAAATTATCGAAACATTTACGAAAAATTAATTTGAACATACCATGATATAATCATTTTAGAAAACTTATCCTAGGGTTTTATTACACATTATAGAGTCTATTAATAGTCAAGCAAGCAGATTCAAGAGGTATTATCGAATAGCACCTTAGTTGTTAGTTAAGTTGTTTATGTATACTCTAAGAATACCACTGTATCTATAAGCAATTGTCTATTTTGTTACAGAGACCGCCACAGGGGCATCAACTCCGTGCTCCATCTCTAGCAGAATGGCTAGTGCTTCAAGTCGTATGTCGTCAAAACTAGGGATGAGTGACAATAGCGATATAGTTGAGAAGGTTGTAAGAATAACAAGAAAAATAAACAATGATGGTACTGTGGACGAACAGAAACAAATTATTATAAAGACCAAGTTGACACGTACTGGAGATACGGAAACATCGTCTTTAAAGTCTCGATCACTTTCGCGTTCACAGTCTAGATCGGAATCAATACGCTCTCGTGTGAAATACGTACCTTCTGATACTGGGACAGTACCGTGTTCTTGTCAGTACCTCAGTCAGTCCGAATGTATTGAACAATATATCAGCCATTCAAATGTTGACTGTGACTGCGGATATTCCTCAAATAAATTAGAGAGTATATTTAACATACTCAAAACACGACATGACAAAGCTGTTTCGACTAGTGCACCAACCATTGTAAATAAACCAGCACTATCACAACCCAGTGTAAATAAACAAGTAATATCACAACCATCTGGAGACCAAAATACATTGGATACCCAATCAGACGTATTGAAACAAAGTTCTCAAATGTATGACCCTAAAATCCGTAGTTGCATCTCAGTGAATGAAATGTGCTCATTCTCAGAACTTGCACCAAGCTCATGTACCCAAATACCGTTTAAATCGGAAGTCTTAAGAACAGCTAAAAGTCAAATGCTTCATCGAATCACACGGAAAGAAAGCTCATATACGAAGCAGAAGAAGGAAGAAGATAATACAAATGAAGAAAGAGAAGGAAGTGGAAAAAAACCAGTGAAATCGCAAAAATTCATTTGTGACCCAGCATTTGTGTCAATAGTTAGGAAAGATAATAAATTGATGAATAAAGTAGTGTGTAGAAACACGAGAGACAGCAAATTTTTGCTTGGTAAGCCAAGTGAAAGCAAGGAAAATGGAAAAGATTACTCAACTAAACTTTTCAATACTGAATATAATGATATAAATGATAGTAGAAAAGTAGTAAGTATTTCAATGATTGAACAAGTATACAAAAAACAATTTGATGAGAGCACTTTTAAGACAAAGCTATCAGTTTCAGCTAATAATGTAAATCCTTGCCAAACTATATGTAAAGATTGTTTAAAAGAACTAAGTGGTTACATTCCACCAAGAACAGATTTTGAACAAAGTTCCCCAGACTGCAAGTACTGCCAGATAAAAATAAAGGAGCATTTAACTAAACAAAAAGATAGTGGAACATCACCAGATTCTAAATCTTCTATCTTTCTTTCATGTACAAGTGCGTCAATAAGTTTACTGGGGCAGACAAATGTGGACCTCGTATCTTCACATGTTTCTTTAAAAGTTAAAAAATCTACAGATACTCCAATGGATGTGGTGAGCTCAAATTACGATTTAGATCAAGAGCCGGGTTTCAGTTATAGAATAGATGATGATTATAAATTAAAGCACAATTTACAAACAAGTAATGCTCCTCAAATTATTACTGAAACAATCGTAGAAACACAGAAGGATGATTCAATCGCAGGAGCATATACAACAAATAAAGCACATAAAATTGGTCTAGATACAGAGGTCGATTCTTTGATGGGTGAACTTTATAGGGATATGACTACAGAACAGAAAATACTAAATTTAAATGATCTGCCTTTGTGTTTGTCTTCCTTAAGTTATGAAATAAATGAGTCACAAGAAGGAACAAGTCAGCAAAAAGGAACACTGCAAAAATGCAAATGCTTGCACTCTGTGGATCAACATTCTTGCTCTGCAACTCTTCTACATTTTGAAGACGATAGTAAAAACAACAATAGTAAATACAAAACAAAATACGAACTTCGCAATATACTTGTGACCCAGACTAATTTGCTTGAAACATCTCCTCAATCAAGTCCTGATACAAGTGGAGCTACAACTCCTAAGTCATCTGAAGTTAAGGAAAAAGACAAACAAACGGGTTTCGAAACAAACGAAAGTGAAACAAGGACGTGCCTTTGTCAGGGCTCTGAAATTCAAGAAGATGAAAAAAAAGGTAATCGTAAACCGGTTGAACCTACTCTTTACAGAAGAGTTCGAGAAAATGACCCTACGGTATATAAACACTCAACAGAGACTGAGCCAGATATAAAGCCCATAACAACAGCTAAACAATGCGGGATTATGATTAGAGAACGATCAAACCATGGACAAGACCTAGACAAGCAGACGAAAAAGTTCTGTGCAACGTCAAGTGAAGTAGAATCATCAAGTAAATTATGCCGTGAAAAAACTCCCATATGCAGCTACAAATCATGCAAGGAAAGAATAGGAGTTGTAGATCCAGACTTAAAAGTAGTTGTTCAAGAGATGTGCTGTAAAGAATCTGCTACCAATAATATAACTAGGGAGTTTGGAACACCGCTGTCTAGTCATGTCACTTGTGTTAATCGTGCGCCAAAAACTGAAGAAAAAAGTAAGCCCAAGTCCTTGAGTGAGCCCCAATTTAAGGACGCTTCGACCAATACGAAACGTAGCGGAAAATACGACGTGCGAAATTTGTCACAAATGCCTAAGCTGGTAATAAAATCTTCGCTAGAATCTGTGACGGAATGTAAACCGAGGGTTTTGAAAGGAACAACATCATGTCAAGGTGTTAGTAGAATATCATGGCAGGATGAGAAATGCGAAACATGCTTAACATGTTGTAAATCCTGTAGTTCCGTTCCTAGAAGACCATGCAATATTGTTTATAATTATTGTTCATAATCATCATGAATACCCACAACAGAATAATCAGTCCACTTTTGGGGGGTATCAGCCGTATGTGTGGCAGGCGGGTTCGCGTGTGCAGTAAAAGAATTTGCTGGTTCATCAATCTTCATGAAAGAATGTTTTATTCCTTTGGTACTTTTACGCTGATAATTTGCTAACGATATTGTATCCTAATACATAAAGAAAGAACATTTTGTAGATTTTAAAGGGATATCCATGTTTTCATCAAATATACTTTTTTTGCTTAGAAGTACTTTTTCTTGGTTTTTTCTCAAAGAAACCATTCGTATTCAACAATAGCTGCTCAAAAATTTCCCCTTTTCCACTCGGAAAAATATATTTTATTGCTTATATTTCTCAATTTGCATCAATACGAACTATCTACGTAGGTACCTTTCATTTCTCTAGGTGCAAAACTAACAAAGTCAATCAGGCGCGGCATACTAACAGACAGACAAACAGACAGAGTCTCACACACACACACATCACATATATCACACCTTACATAACGTCTCAATCTAATTCAGTAATTTGTGTATCACCATAAAGACAGGTTGCCAGCCCATCGCCTAAAATTGCAATACACTTGAAACCTCGAGTCTCTTAGTCGCTTCTTATGAAACCCTTGGGAAATAAATGGGCTGATGCTATTCTAAGCCGGCATCACACGGAGTCTCAACACATCCTGTGTCAAATGTGCTCTTGGTATTTTTTATCGCACCATATGGTTTTCTAACGCATGATTTGACAGCTACAGTCAGCCCAGTGGTCAGTTGCCATTTTGACGGTAATGCCAGGAGACAGAAGCGTTCAGATGACGACACGTTGCACGCTTAAGGGGCTACTGTAGTAACTCGACACCAAGTCATGAAACCGGTGTTTAAAAAAAGACATTAAATTGAACACCTTGTTAATAGTGGTTTTGTTTTCATTTAATATAAAAGGGCATTGACCCCTTACAAACTGAATTGAACAGATTTTCTAAATTACCTTGAAATGTTTGTCAGAAATGGCGTAAATGTTCGTTTTTTACAACCGTTTACGCTCTCCCAAGGGATCTCTTCTTTTTTCGTGTGGGGCACCGAGTCGCCCAACGACACGATGAACCCTGGTGTCAGAGTTTTTTAACCGCTTCCTACTAGTAGTAGGCCCCTGACATGGTTTTGTAACGACCGTCATCTAAGTAATCATAGATAGCAACAGGGACCGAGGGCTTTACGTGCCCTCCAAAGCACGGAACCATCTTTCTTTTCGGATAATCAGGTAGTTCAGCCTGCAATATCCTAACCAGACTGGCAACAAATTCACAAAGTTAAATTTATGAACTTTGTAAGTGCCACACCGAGAATCGAACCCGGAACCTTCGCGTCGCGTCTTCCTACTACTGCGCCACATCAGCAGCGCTAATAACCTGTTTACGTGCTCACGCTGCCTACTTCTCTTACTATTTCTCTGCCCATACGTGAACGTGATACAAAAGTGAGAACCGATGGTAGCAGCCAAGCTATGAACCAAGCGGAGATTGACACACAAGTTGATGGAACCTATTCAACCATAGCATACCATACAAAACGTCTGTGATGCAGGCACGACACGCTGGTCAGGTGTGACAAAGAAAACTAAGAAAAAAATAGGGCTGAAGGGTCTATCTCGCCCGCCGAGGGTTCTGTAGCATGCACATCAAGCCCTCTCATATGATATTTTCTTGAGTTTGCACAACTATTACTCATTACAATAAAACAATTGTAAAATCCAAAATAAACACAACTTAAATCCGTTTAAAATTGTTTTATTACCCTTTCTTATGATTCTCCTCTTGAACAACTAGAATACAAAAATTTTTATTTCTTTATTTTTTTGTAAACATGTAAGTACTTCAAAACGAAGCTTGTTGCCAAACATAGTTCTAGGTCCACTGGAAGTACCTAAAGCCATAAGAATAGATAATGCTAAAGCATTTAGATTCCCTTGAGAGACGGACAACAAAGTGAATTTATAAGGGTTCCGTTTTTCTATTTTGATGTACCGAACCCTAATGTAAAGTAACATGACTCTAGGTGTAAACTGAGACATCTCTTTCTGACACGCAAGAATTCCGTTCTAGATCGATCAAGCTGATCTCATGTATTTTTTTTATTAGTGGATGTGCATTTTTTTGAACTAAGCCGATTTGCATAGGTACCTAGTATAGCGAACAACAGTAGTGAGTTTTTGAAAACTTGCAAAATTTTCAAGCGCGGGCAGGATTTGAACCTGCGACTTTCGCATTACTAGTGGCGACGCCTCTTCCATCTGGGCCACCGCAGCTCATTCCTTGCCCGCCAATTTTGCAAGTGTATTTCAATGCCAGTAACGCGTGGCATGGCGAAAGTCGCAGGTTCAAATCTAGCCCGCGCTTGAAAATTTTGCAATTTTTCAAAAATTGTATGCCTAACACGGGAAGTGTTTTCAAATTTGGTATTCAACAGAAGTGAGCTTCCGCTGTTTCTAATATAATTTTATATACAGTAAGTTGTAGCACATAAGGTACCAGGGGTACTCCAAAAGAACTGAATTATTTTTGTTCCCAGCTATATTTTTTTCTTGACATGAATATGTATATTCGTAGGAAATGACTCATTTTATGAGAATTGTTTTAACTGGGGATAAAAATAATTATCTTTTTTGGAGTGAGGTACCTTATTTGCTACAATCGACTGTACCTGGATGCTCGTAAGAGATAGCCTAATAGCCATAAGGCCTACAGTAGATATACACATTATATGTATTAACTTTTAGGTATACAATTCTCCTAGGTACTTACTTATAATTGTATTAAACATGCAGTTGTTTTTGAAACACACACACACACAGCGCTGATCTTGTATATTGCAGCCCATTAGAAAGAAGAGTATGACAGCAATGTGTGAACACTCACTCGCGTTGATACTGCCGCGAAATTATTTAAATTCGCGGCAGCGGTAGGAGTTGGAGCAGATGTGACTTACACGCTGTTGGGCTACTGGTAATATGCCACGATCCCGTCAACGGGTGATACAGGTCATGAAACTGACAACATTGCCTAACAAACTAATTAAAAAAAATTTGGCCCTCCCATACAAATTGATTTGGTCGACGGGTACATTTTGTATGGGAGGACCATAATCTTTGTATGATATAAATGGCATAGTTTGGAAAAAAAAGTACTGATACGTGACTGGGTCAATTTCAACAAGTCTGTTATTTGTCTAATTTTGGTGGCAATTTTTATTTGTTAGTTTTTTGATAATATTTTGATAAATTCTAAGAATATATCACATTTTGATTGTCATGTATCGAGGGCCTCGTTATAGCTATTTTAGTTTTTAAGATATTTCAGTTTAAGTCCACCAAAATTGCAGAGGGCCACCAAAATTAGAAATTTAGCCCACCAAAATTGACTCATGCCACCAAAATTAGAAAAGGGGCCACCAAAATTTGAAAATTATCTGCAATGACCTTTGTGAGTACCAAACGGAATTCTGGGGGATGTGCAGTGATTCTTTTGAGTACCCAACGGAATCCTGGGGTATACGTATGCAGTGATCCTTGTGTGTACCCAACGGAATTCTGGAGTATGTTTAGTGATTTTTGTGAGCATCCAACTGAATTCTGGGGTGTGTGCAGTGATCCTTGAGAATACCTAACGGAATTCTGGGGGATGTGCAGTGATTCTTGTGAGTACCTAACGGAGTTCTGGGGTGTGTGCAGTGATCCTTGTGAGTACCCAACGGAGTTCTGGGGTGTGTGCAGTGATCCTTGAGAGTACCTAACGAAATTTTGTTGGATGTGTAACGATCCTTGAGAGTACCAAACGGAATTCTGGGGGATGTGCAGTGATACTTGTGAGTACCTAACGGAGTTCTGGGGTGTGTGCAGTGATCCTTGTGAGTACCCAACGGAGTTCAGGGGTGTGTGCGGTGATCTTTGAGAGTACCTAACGGAATTCTGGGGGATGTGTAGTGATCCTTGAGAGTACCAAACGGAATTCTGGGGAATGTGCAGTGATCCTTGTGAGTACTAAACGGAATTCTGGGGGATGCGCACTGACCCTTGTGAGTACCAAGCGGAATTCTTGAAGATGTAAAAAGATCTTGGTGAGTATCTTACAGAATTCTTAAAAGTTGTGTAGCGATGTTCGTGAATAGGAACCTAATGAAATTCTTTGGACGTGTGCGTTAATCATCGTGAGTCTGAGTGACTAACAGAATTCTTGGAATGTGTGCAGTAATTATTGTGTGTACCTTACACAATTTTTCAAGGATTGGACTGTGCAACAATCTTCGTAACTTTGAGTGCCGACCCAAAATTTCGGGTGGTGTGCAGTGATCCTTGAGAATACCTAACGGAATTCTGGGGGATGTGCAGTGATTCTTGTGAGTACCTAACGGAGTTCTGGGGTGTGTGCAGTGATCCTTGTGAGTACCCAACGGAGTTCTGGGGTGTGTGCAGTGATCCTTGAGAGTACCTAACGAAATTTTGTTGGATGTGTAACGATCCTTGAGAGTACCAAACGGAATTCTGGGGGATGTGCAGTGATACTTGTGAGTACCTAACGGAGTTCTGGGGTGTGTGCAGTGATCCTTGTGAGTACCCAACGGAGTTCAGGGGTGTGTGCGGTGATCTTTGAGAGTACCTAACGGAATATGCAGCGTTTTCAGTGATTACCACATTACGACATACGAAAATATTATCAGTGATCTTAGTAACTAAGCACTGAAAGGGATTATTGGGGGAATCTTGGTAAGTACTAACGGAATTCTGGGGGATGGTGCAGTGATCGAGGTGAGTACCTATGGAATTCGTAGTTTGGTGAGTATTCAGCTTTTTAGATTAGGAACCGATAAATAAACTACCCTATGGAATCTCTTGGAGTAGGCATCTAACAAAATATAAATATACCAAGAAGGAACATGGAAGAACATGAAATTTATATTGAATTTGCAAGTAGAAAGGGCATAAATATACCTGCAGATGATAAAAGGGTTCAGCTTACATTCTATTTAGGTAAGAAATCATCATTATTTTTACCATTTTAGACTGCTTAGTATGTAAACAGATAAGGATGTCAATTTTGGTTGTTGGAACCAATTTTGGTGGCCTCTAATATGCCACCAAATCCACCAAAATTGGCCCACCAATATTGAGACAAAGCCTTTTTGTAAATATAAAAAAATAAGTGTAAGTTTTAGATCGAAATAAATTCTATAAGTGTAAGGAGTGACAAATGACACATCAAATTCCACAGCAATAGTTTATGGTTGTACACAAAGTAATGAAATAATCGAACCACCAAAATTGCAACCGTTTTTTAGATAATTGCGTAAAGTCTGTACTTACGTTTTTGGCGGGAACATGCATCGTCGCCGCACCCAAGTAACCATCACAAGCGCTTGAGCGCAAGTGGCCGGGACGCGGTGTGGCAACAGGGCGTTGGGAATATGCATTAGAGATGAGATACCATCGTTCAAAATTTTTCCACCAAAATTGTTTTTTTTTTCGGACACTTCTTTTCACCCGTTTAACTTTATAGTACTTAAGGTAGTTGTCTTAAATATAAAACTAAGAGTTAGTTTACATATCTAGGAAGACATTTGAGCTAGTTGGAAACATCTCATTTCTTGAGGGAAAAAATCATAGAGAGTTTTCTTCTCAAATTTGGATTCCGGACACGCCACCAAAATTAGGAAATGGCGCTTTAGCATTTTTTTTTATTTTGTTGTATTTACTTATTATTGTTAATTATCATATGCACATTTAAAAACAAGCGTATATTTAAAGAAAAAAATTTTTTTATTGCTGTATCTGTACTTCTGACTAGGATTTTCAGCTCGGACACGTTAAAAACACGTCTGGGAAAATGAGCCGACTGATACTAACGATAATCTTATCTGATTCTAGCCTATAATGTCCCACTGCAGGGCAAAGGCCTCCCTTCCTTTCTTCCATTCTTCCCTGTTTTGGGCCTCCTTCATCCAAAAATAATAATATTGAAAATGAAAAATGAAAATGAAATAACTTTATTCAATGTAGGATAGCATTATCACTTATTGACGTCATGATCGGTCATTGTAAAAAAAAGAAATTTGCATAACGCAATCTTCTTCTTTTTATAACAATTTTGTATTGTCCTAATCTCCGTGGTCCTAATAGAAAACCGGCTCCGGAAAAATTACTTTTTATGTATTTTATTTACTCTTTTGGGAAAGTTGTTCAGTTTCATGTGGGATCGTGACATATTGCCAGTAACTGCTGTATATCTGGTGGTGATTGACACATTCAGTCGCTGTACCGCACAACTGTCAGATCATTTTACGGCGCCGCGATGTGACGTGCCGACCGCACGGCGGCAGACTGAGGAAAGGTGAGGTTATGATGCTGGTCCACCTGTCACTAGACCGGGGTACCGATTTTCAGTCATTCTATTACCAGTAAGTCTCAATTTTTTGCTGAATACGATAAGCCTCGATTTAACCACAACTGAGACCTTTTTCGAAGAGCGCAATTTCATAGTAAAACATACATACATACATAAATCACGCCTATATCCCTTACGGGGTAGGCAGAGCATTAACGGCCGTTCAACGGACATTAACACCACTTCTGACAAAAGTTTGAGGGTCAATAAGATAACTGTGTATCACCATAGTGACAGGTTGTCAGCCCTAAAATTGCAATACACACCCTCGAGTCCCTTAGTCGCCTCTTACGACACCCATGGGTAAGAAATGGGGTGATGCTATTCTAAGCCGGCATCAATAAAATAAAATAAAATACATTTATCACGCTTATATCCCTTGCCAATTAGGCACAGCGGTCTTAAAAAACGAACATTTACGCCCCCATGTCTGAAAAAACGTTTATAGAAAGTGATGCAGAAAATTGTGTTTCGGCATAGTGACAGTTTGTCAGCCCGTCACCCAAAAATTGCAATACACATGTTACCCGCGAGTCCCTTACTCGCCTCTTACTATACTCATGGGAAAGTATGGAGTGGTGCTATTCTAAGCCGACATCACATGGAAAGCATGTTAATTTGGTAAAATAGCGACTATAAGGCAACAGCAACACCTGTAAATGAAATCCGCCTGTCAAGCGTGTTGAGTAAGGCAATACCCCCAGTGTGTCCAGCTGTGGACTGTTCTGGCTGATAATGTTAAGCGGTCGCCACGCAAGTGGGAATTTGAAAATCTTTATTAAATCTAGGATAGAATTATCACTTATTGACGTCATGATCCGTCATTGTAAAAAAAGAAACTTGTATAACACAATTTTCTTTTTTTTATAACAATTTTATAATGTGCTAATAGAAAACCGGCTCGGGCGGGATAATAAAAATAAAGGCACTGCCTCGGGGCTGGCCAGGTTAATCACACGGCATGTTATTTAAAGTCACCACCATCTGGCTTTTGGCTGAATTATTTCAACCAGTGGACGGGCAGCTTATTTGCTTGTTGGCGAAAGGCGAGTTAATCGTTCGAGATCGCGTGCTACTGGGCGAAAACGTATCGAGTTACTGTGATAGCGGATTTACATTTGATTAATTAAATCGAAGATATGTGATCAACAGCTGTAATTTATGTTAAAAACTGTTGCTAACAGGTAATGTTTTTCAATAAGAGGGAAGTCCCTTAAACCGCTCATATAAAATATAGCATGGTAGATGACTTTGTCTGCATCTAATTTAATAAAATAAAGAGAAAAGATTAGTTTTTATCTGTCTCTTGTTTGCCATTGAAAAA
The DNA here is from genome assembly GCA_027580185.1 of Tuta absoluta. Classification (NCBI taxonomy): domain Eukaryota; kingdom Metazoa; phylum Arthropoda; class Insecta; order Lepidoptera; family Gelechiidae; genus Tuta; species Tuta absoluta. The sequence continues at coordinate 3,940,185 of JAQAHW010000046.1, forward strand.
CTCCAAAATTGCTAAAGAGATTTCAAAAATTCTTGCTCCATTAGAAAGCTGCAACATTCGAAGTAACATAGCTAATTTTTTACTACGGGCAAAAATCTAATTCCCACATAACCATCTTTTTCGGGGTCACCTTTGCGACGAGACCCGCCTTGAGGTACCCAATCTTCCGTGACGATTCTAGCCCATCGATCAGGGTGCATCTTGCAGACATATGCCAAGTGATATTCGGCTTAGAATAGCTTTGCCCCATTTCTTTCCCGTGGGTGTTGTTGGAGGCGACTAAGGAACTCGAGGGTTCGTGTGTATTGGAATTGTGGGCAATGGGCTGACAACCTGTAACTATGATGATACACCGAATTTTCTTTATGACAAATGTTTGTCACACGTGGCGTCATGTTCGTTTTTATGGCCGTTTTCGCTCTGCCTGACCCGCAAAGGATTAGTGGCGTGATATATGTATGTACAACCCTAGTTATGTACATATTCACACGGCCATCACGAGCCTACCCTTACGTACTTAACATATCTTTAATTTTCTATAGATTTAAGTTAATGTGTAAAATGATACGAAATTGTATGAACTTATTTAGTCGTAAGTACTTAAAATGTTTAATTAAGTAAGATGGAGGAGTTAAGTACCTAAATCAAGAAAAGTGCTTGTGAAATTAATTTACTGAGTAGGTACCTACATAGGTCATTAATTACTTTGATTTTCGATTAGAACATCAAAGTAATTCATACTAGGTATGTGCATTAAAGTGCAAACACTTAGTATGAACGTTTGCTTGCCTTGAGTAACACAGCTACTTGGTAGATATTGCCATTTCAGCAATAAGACCGCCTATACACATCTCTGTGATGTACTTACTGTTTTTTTAGTCAGTAGTGTTTCGAGGGATGAGCAAGTACCTATAGGGTGAAATTTTACTAGTGACTGATAGCGAAATTTCAAGACGGGCTGGTGATAAGGAACAACTTTTCCCTAGGAACAAGACGAAATATGACAAAAATAGAGTTACCATAGTAACTCAATTTACTATGGGAAGTCAAAACATTTTCGGCGTTTCCTGAAATATTTTTTCATGGGAAGTTGTTCAGTTTAATGGTGTGTATGCATCCTATCAGTATTCGGCCGTCCCTTACACCCTGTATAGTTATCACAGAGAACCAGTGAAGGTTGATCCCTTGAATGGGTAAGTCGAGGCGTTGCTGGTGGTATAAATAAAACTCTAATTTCAAGCCGTAATAAACCTAGTGAAACTATTGTTTAAATAAGTATTTACTAAAGAAAAATAGGTGTTGTAAAACATTAACCACCACATTGAGAGTTGATTCTGACGGGACACTTTCTAAGTTATTCTTGATATTTTTTTAAATAAGCAAAAGAAAAGAGAATGATGCGTCCGCGGTTCCTGTCTATGATTACTTAAACCGGAAATCTACAACTGTTTTTTTTTATAATCTTGCCAATACGCCTACCAAGTGTGGTGAGTATGGCAATACCCCCCGACCTGGAAAGGCCCAACAGTGGACTGTTGTGATCATATTGTATGAACCTCGCTGGCCTTGCTTGAATGGGGACTTTGTATCTGACAGTTCACTTGATGTCTTGCAGTCAGTGCCCTAATACCTGCACCTTGTCCGACTTGTATGACGCCACCGACAGCGCCGTAGCCGTGGCTAATTTCTGGTTGAAATATATTTGAGTCATCGACACGAAAGAAGAAGAAGGAGAAGTTCACGACCTTTTTTATTATTTAAAACAGATGGCGTTAGTTTAAGCTGAAATTTTGACATTTCAGTTATTTATAAATTTCATCAATTTATTTACATTACCTTGGAAAGAAACTTTTCTATTTTAGCTCAGCATCATCTAAGTATTGCCGTGTGATGCCGGCTTAAAATAGCATCACTCCATTTTTCTTCCGGAGGCGACTAAGGGACTCGAGGGTGTGTTTTGCAATTTTAGGTCACTATGGCGACCCTCAAATATTTGACAGACGTGGCGTGAATGTCCATTACTTGCGGCCGTTTAAGCTCTGCCTACCCCGCAAGAGATTATTCTCGTGATTTGTGTATGTATAAAAATAAACTATTTTCATCATAGTTTAGCACCATCTAAGTACACTTACAGTTTGGCTATACAATAAAAAAAAATCCTTGCCTTTTTGTCTCTGTTCTTTTATTTTTCAAGGAAGTTACAAGAAAAACTTAGAATTATTTAAGGAAATGCCTGTTAGAATCGGCATTAACCCCGCAAATAACCACACAGGGTGATTTTGCCAGCGATTGCGCGGCCCCAGACATGATTAAAATGAAACCGCCTGTAGTTTCAATTAGGGTCGAATCACACTTGCCACTTGAAAGATAAAACGTTTCGTATTTAAGGCGAGTGTACCCGTGAACGACCTCGACAGTGGCGCCACTTCTCAAAAAAAAAACTTCTCGTTATACAAACAATCTGTCAGAATGTCTGTTGCCCAAGTTTTTCGTATTATCCTTTAGTAAAATAAAAATTAGAACCTGCTAACTCAATTCAATGTTCGCTGTTATTAAACTTATGGCAATTAATACCAAAAGTGGATGTTTTTAGGCTTAACTTTAATTACAGCGACTATTTCATTGAGTTTGCAGGTTCTAATTTTACTTAAGGATAACACGAAAAACTTGGGCAACAGACATTTTGATAGATTGTTTGTAAAAAGAGAAAACTTTATTGTAATGTGGCGCCACTGTGGAGGTCGTTCACGGCTACATTCGCCATAAATGCTATTGTGTGGATTTATCTGCAACGGGTTGCTTCTTGCTATCATTAAAAAATATATAAAACAGAGGTTATATTCGTCTAAGATTATGAAGCATTCGCAGAGCTGTGTAAATGAGTAATTAATCATAAGAAAACAGCAGGGCAATGTGACACATTTTTACGTTAGAGCAAAAATAAATGTACTTCCCGTGAACAGAACTGTGAATTTTTTATATAAAATAGGCCCGCATTTATCTGCTATCTCATCTGATGGTAGTGACGATGCAGATGATGATAGTACATGCTTGCCTAGAAAAATAGCTACTACTAACTTCATACCAAGCAAGAAGTGAACTAAAACCTTTTTTCATAGGTTGCTATGAAAATTCTCATACCGAGGCACAGCGGCGCCCTGAATATCCACGCCTATTATGCCGTGTATTAGTGCCGTTTGATGCCAGCTTAGAATAGCATCACCCCATTTCTTTCTCGTGGGAGTCGTAAGAGGCGACTAAGGGACTTAATACACACCGTATTGCAATTTTAGGCGATGGTCTGACAACCTGTCCCTATGGCGATACACAATTTTCATAATGACCCTCAAATATATGTCAGACGTGGCGTAAATGTCCGTTTTTGCGGCCGTTTACGCTCGCGATATGTGTGTATGTTATTATTTTTCCACACAGACTTAATTACATCTTCTTCTATCGTGTCTAATTTCGTTCGACCAGTATTTTGCCACTCTCACTGCATTACTACTGCTTAAAAATAACAATCTCGTCTGACATGAAGTGTGATTCTACCCTTAGATACTTGAATAAGAATCCGCGAGCACTCCTTATTTATTATTATTACGTGGAAAAGCGCTTGACCCAGATTTTTACGCATCTCATTCGAAATTTACTGAATTGAGCCTAGGAGATGAAAATTTCAGCTCTTTATTCAAAAGTTTTCTAAATTTTTCTGTTTTTTTCATTTCTAACCGTAAACCAATATCAACAGCTACAATAGTCCTGTGTTGGAAATGGCCCTTAAATATTGTTTTTTTCTCATACTTAACGGCCGATGTGCTGCAGTGGTAGTGCGACCAAGTCGCAAAATTTCCGGGTTCGAATCCCGAATTTTAAATTTCGAATTTTTTAAACACGGGAAGTGTTTAAAAAAATTAACCTGTTTTAGAATACAATTGGTATTATCACTCTGTGAATAACTTAACTTGAAAAAAAGTAGTAGCGTTTGAAAAACTCTGACACCAGGGTTCATCGGGTCGTTCGTCGATTCGGTATCCCACACGAAAAGGAAAAATAAGATCAGCTACAACAGTTCTCTGTTGAAAATGGTCCTCCCTAATTTTTATTTTCATTCTCTCCACGCTTGGTAGACGAATTGGCGAGTGCAGTTGTTTGTTGTATTCACAGGTAGCTGCTGCCCATTCCACTATGGATAACTCGCTTAGTCGCCTTTTACGACACCCACGGGTAGAAGTAGGGTGATGCTATTCTAATCCAGCCGGCACCATTAGGAATAACCCAAGAACCCGTCAATGTAGGCATGTATTAACTGTATTGAACCGCGAAACAAATTTACGATAGTAATAATGGAAGGAATAAAAACAAGAGGCACAAAGGTGGACTTATCGCATAAAAGGATCTCTTTCAGTCAACCTGCCACACCGAGGATCGTGGGTTCGATCCCCACAAGACACAAACATTTATCAAGTCAATTTTCACATATTTCTGTTTAGTATGGGTGTTTTCTAAACATTTATTTAAACAAAAAGTTTGTATACGCTACGCTATACGCTCTGCCTACCCCGTAAGGGATATAGGCGCGATTTATGTATGTATGTATGTAAAAAGTTTATAAGTATAAATATCAGCTATCTAGTTCCCATAGTACAAGCTTTGCTTAGTTTGGTGCTATATAGATGGCACTGTGTGAAATGTCCAAATTATTTGGTTATTTTATTTATTTATCTTAGAGACCAATGTCGTAGGTACTAAGAAGGCGACAATGTTACAAATCCAGGAAATGGGAAGGCGCATGAAAGAACTTGCACTGCGCTCGCTAATCCGCCTGCCAAGTTTGGTAAGTATGGCATACTGGTACCTACTGCCGTGTCCAGCAGTGGACTGTCTTGGCTAATAACCTTTCTTGGATAATAACCAATTCTGACTTTCTCAAATTATTTGACAGTAGGTATTAAATTAAATAATAAAATACATACATACACACATCACGCCTTTATCCCTAGCTGGGTAGGCAGAGCGTTACCGGCCGAAAAAAATACGGTCGTTATCGCCACGTTTGACAAATATTTGAGGGCCGTTTCAGGAAAATCGTGCATTACTATAGTGACTGGTTGTCAGCCTGTCGCCTAAAATGGTAATACACATTAAACCCTCGAGTCCCTAAGTCGCCTCTTACGACACCCGCGGGAATGAGATGGGGTGATGATATTCTAAGCCGGCATCACACGGCATGGATATTTTTATTGTTTATTTATATTTAAAAACTGTAGTTGTTGCCGAGTATGGCTAGCATTTCATGTTTCGAAAATATTATAGGAGATTCAATACCAAATTTTTATAACCCTTCCAGTCATAGTATACGATTTTAGCAAACTTTCAAAATTTCTCTATCTCTTTTCTTGTAGGACACCGAGTCATCCAACGATCCGATGAACCCTGGTGTCAGTTTTTTAACCGCCTACTACCACTAGTAGGCCTCTGACATGGTTGTGTAACGACCGCCGTCTAAGTAATCATAGACAGCAACCGGGACCGACGGCTTAACGTGCCCTCCGAAGCACGGAACCATTTATTTTCGGACAATCAGTTGGTTCACCCTGCAATGTCCTAACCAGACCGGGAACAAATTCACAAAGTGATCAATATCAACTTATAGAGTGTCCCACCGAGAATCGAACCCGGAACCTTTGCGTCGTAGGCAGTCGCACTACCACTGCGCGACATTGGCCGTCAGACCGGTTATTGGGTATCAACATACACTTGCAAAATTCGCGGGCAAGACAAGGGCTAAAAGGGGCCGGTTTTCAGCTCGTGTCAGCCCTTTATGCCCTCAAATACTGGCAGCCGTAACGGACTATTGTTCAAAACTCAACCTCGATCAAAACAAAACACTTCAAAGATTTCAGACGTAAAGTTTGCAGACGTCCTTTCATCAGGCACTCTAGGGTTTCTTTGCTTAATTATTTTAAAATAAATTTTCACCGTGATTTCATTTGTATTTTTTTACGGTTTACTGTGGGAACGACATGTTTTTCACGCGGTAAAAAGTAGCCTATGTCATCGCCTTTTCTAACTATTAGCAAAAACATTACACTGGATCGCTGTAACATCTGGAAAAAAAGACAAACAAAGAAACAAACACACTTACACCGTATTCATAATATTGTTAGTATGGATTCTTAATTAGGTATGCCATAGGTGCCGGCTAAGAATAGCATCACCCTATTTATTTCCCACAGGTGGCGTACCAGGCGACTAAAGGGACATGAGGGTTTCATGTGTATTGAAATTTTAGGCAACAGGCTAACAACCTGTCACTATTGTGGTAAGATACATAAATTCCGTAAGGGCTCTCAAATATTTGTCAGATGTGGCGTAAAATACGGGTGCATTTAACGCTCTGCCTACTCCGTTTCGACGTATGTTCCTTGGGGAATGTTGTTCAGTTCTATCGGCTGGTTCACTTCTTAAAATAATTACAGCGAATATTTTTACACCCTGTATAATACAAAGAAGGTATGTTTCTAATTCAAGGTCACGATAAAAGAAAAACCGAGTTCCGTGTTGCGGAAGGCATGTTAGGCAATCACATCAGTCGCAGGTTCAGGTGTGCCAAAATAAAATACATTTTACGTGCCAATGTTATTTGTTTTACATTGTCATGGAAAGAAGAATGGCAAGTAATTGAGACAGATGGATTTTTATTAGATCTCAGAGTAAGGAAGTTTCAGAGAGAATCCTATGAACAATCAGAATGAAATGAAGCTATTAAAAATTCGTCATGAGTAGACTTGCTCGACACGTGCTAAAAAAACACAAGCACGATCAATAAAATAAATAAAAAAACACGACTGCTTTCTGAGATAAATTCTAGCTTCTGACACTAGGGATAACGTAAGGATTCTTCCGATACAATTCCCATTCGAACCTGTTCCGTGATTAACGAGTTACAGTCCATTAAAGAACCGCACATTATATACATACATCAACTCTAAAAACACTCCTTTTTGGTTGGCCAGTCATGTAAAAATACACATAAGTACGTAATACTGGTTATTTTTAATCAGTAGGTAAGCAAACTTTGCAGGCTGGTTCAATATAAACAACTTTTACTATGGAGCTACCTGGGAAATCGCGATTTTTTTTATGTTGTTGTTGATGACGATGCAGTAGGTATTCCGCCCAAGTAGTATTTTGTATTTCAGTTAACGAATTTTAAAATGGCCCGATGGATTTTATCTTTTGAGTTATTGTTAACTTTTGTCTGACTTTTTTCTTCTATTGTACTTAAATAATATAAAGATACGACGAATCGGGTCAATTTACAGGATGTAAGGGACAGCCTTCCGAACAATGATAAGGTGCATTCGGACCATATAACTGAACAACTTTCCATAAAAAACAATTTCAGGAGACGTCAATAATTTTTTTACTTTCCATAGTAAAAATGCAGTCTGTTGATCGTGATTTTGTATGGGAGGTTGAATACATTTGTCGTTTCCTAACATACGTTTCTAGGGTAAAGATGTTCAGTTTCGTCTGCCTGCATGCAACCTATAAGTATTCGGAGCGCTGTCCCTTACCCCGTATATTTCGACTTTTATAGGTACAAAGTTGATTTGTACGCCAAATCTGATAAGTAAAAGTTTTCATGGCTTCATTTTCTTGATCTCTCTGAAACATTTATTTGCTCTGAGGCACCTACAGAGAAAATATTTCGATATTTTTCTACTTGGTGACGCAGCTGCTATATATATCTACAGCAAAGTCATAACACTAATTTAATACCTATTTAGGTATATTTCGACTTTTATAGGTACAAAGTTGATTTGTACGCCAAATCTGATAAGTAAAAGTTTTCATGGCTTCATTTTCTTGATCTCTCTGAAACATTTATTTGCTCTGAGGCACCTACAGAGAAAATATTTCGATATTTTTCTACTTGGTGACGCAGCTGCTATATATATCTACAGCAAAGTCATAACACTAATTTAATACCTATTTAGGTTCTTCTACGTAGTAATAGTAAACTAAGTTTTTTGTAAGTTTTTTTGTTGAATTGTACACGCACCGGAAGATATTGCGGTCCACGACAGCCACTACATAATAAAATGGCAAGGCCTTTTAAACAAGTGTTAATATAATTAATGCCGGCTTAGAATAGCATCACCCCATTTCTTTCCCGTGGGTGTCGTAAAAGGCGACGAGGGGACTCGAGGGTGTGTATTGCAATTTTAGGCGATAGGCTGACAACCTGTTACTGTGGCGATACACAATTTTCCGAATGACCCTCAAATGTTTGTCAGACGTGGCGTAAATGTTCGTTTTTTGCGGCCGTTTATGCTCTGCCTACCCCGCAAGGGATAAAAGCGTGATATATGTATGTATGTATGTATGTATGTATGTAATATAATTAACCAAGTAAGTTTTAACTCCCACTGCCGCAGAAAGATCTATCGTGTTCCTATCGAATCAGCCTGATACATCTTAATCGTTTAAGTTAAGCGATACATCGCCTTAACTGTGTAATATATTACATACATACATAAATCACGCCTCTTTCCCGGAGGAGTAGGCAGAGACTACTTCCTTCCACTTACTACGATCCTGGCATACTTCTTTCGCCTCCTCCACATTCATCAAGTAATATATGCTGATAAATAATCTACTAGCGACGGGCTGGTAACAGTTTGTTGCGACCTCTGGGAGCTACTACAAGAAGCTTACTCAAGTGGTTCGCATGCAAGATGCAATAGAAGTTCCATCATATCCGCAAGATGGCGCCACTTGACAGATTAGTAGAGAACAATGGGCCTGAAACGCGGTATCGAAGTATTTTACATGGTCTCTCAAATGTTTTTTTTGTTTATTTGGGAAACAATATTGGCTGGAAAAGTCGGCCTATATGCCTCTTGTTTTATTCCATCCTTTACTGTTATTGTAAATATGTTTTGAGGTTCAATAAAGTAAATACATACTCGTACATACGTAAATTATAAAATTATATGTATTGGTACGGCAAGTGCCGTGTGGGTGTGATACATACACACATCATGCCGATAATCCCTAGCGGCGTAGGCAGAGCGGAAACGGCCGCAAAAAACCGACATTTACGCCACGTCTGACAAATATTTGAGGGTTATTTAGAAAATTGTGTAGCGCCATAGTAACAGGTTGTTAGCCCATCGCCTAAAATAGAGATACACACCCTCGAGTCCCTTAGTCGCTTCTTACGACTCCCAAGGGAAAGAAATGGGGTGATGCTAGTCTAAGCCGGCATCACACGCCACATGGTGGGTGTGATGCCGGCTTAGAATAGCGTTACCTTATTTCTAATCCGTGGGTGTCGTAAAGGTGACTAAAATACTCAAGGATTTCATGTCGTATTACAAATTTTAGGCAACAGGCTGACAACCTGTCACATAGTGATAGACAATTTTTTTAAAACAGCTCTCAAATATTTGTCAGACGTGGTGATAGCGACCGTATTATACGACCGTTAACGCTCTGCCTAGCCCGAAAGGGATAAAGGCGTGATATGTGTATGTATGGAATAACAATATTCTAGATGTTTCTTTCAATTCCACCTTGTATAAAACAATTATTTCAAAGTAAGCCAGTAGTCTAGGCTAGGTAAACGCTATTTGTCTGAGGATTTTCTAGACTCTAGATAAACTCACTAATAATTCAGAACGGCGATAACTTGGGACTGGAGCTTTAAATTTCACCTATCTTCTGGGTTTCTTGCAAATAACCAGCGCTTTTTTTTTACAGAATACCTACCTTGTAAAACTAACTTTCCTTTTTTAACTAACTTCAAAAGAAAGACCATCAATAAGAGGTAGGACCCTTAAAAGGATTCTTCAAATGAGATAGGTATCTCAAAAACTACGTAAATTAATATTAATATATTTTTATATCAGTTCAGGAATTGTAAGCGATGACCGGGGATTGAACCGGGTACCTGTAGAGTACCGCCCCTCTGCTACTGAGCTACTGGCGCCTCGACCGAACACTTCAAATTTATAACCGCTTGATACTCGTCTTGAAACAAATACAGTAAAAAAGTTTTATTGGAAAAATACACTTTAACAAAAAAAACTGTTGATCCCACACTAGGCACAACCTGTATCGTGGGCAACAAATAAAATACAAGAGTTCGATGGCGCATTGATATAAAAAATTTGACAAAAATAAAAATAATAGTAACAGGAAAAATACTAGGCTAACTGTAAAACAAAGCAAGTGTGCAAGCAAGCGACATCTACTGTAAGTTATTTAAACTAATACTATGGCAAGTCCTCAAGCCGTGTGAAGCCAGCTTAGAATAGCATCACCCCATTTCTTTCCCGTGGGAGTCGTAAGACGGCGACGAAGGGACTCGAGGGTGTGTATTGCAATCTTAGGCGATGGACTGACAACCTGTCAATATAGCGATACACATTTTCCGAATGACCCTCAAATATTTGTCAGACGTGGTGTAAATGGCCGTTTTTGCGGCTATATACGCTCTGCCTACCCAGCAAGGGATTATAGGCGTGATATGTGTATGTGTATGTATGTAAGTCCTCAACAGAGAAGGAATTTAAACTATACGATGAAGCTTCACTTATTTTAAATGTACTATAGTTTATTTTGCACTCAGTGCTATATTATTTTCACTGATTATTTTAATTATGATGACGTTTCGGTGTCTGTGGTTGCAGTAAATAGCTTTTCATCTAACTTTTGACAGTAATAAAAAACCTTAATCATATCTACAATATAATGAAATGGTCGTTGAAAAGGAAAAATAGGTACTTACCTACAGACCTTTATGCTTATTTCAATAGACGCCATCCTCTTACACCCTCCACCTATCGATTTATGTTTCTTATTCATTCCAATTTGCCGAAGATGCAGTAAATTATGTGCACACTTTAGAAATCAGAGGTGTGCTGGGATCGAAGCCGTTTATAAATAACACTTCTGCGGACCGACTCTAGTTTTTAATAGGGTGACCATGAGTTGTGTAGAGAATGGTATTAGTAGCGTACGTTTTATGCGGCAGTCTGCGCTGTGCGATATAAAGCGTGATATGTGTATGTTTGTATGGAATGAGTAGCGGAGTGTAGTTACACAACCATGTCAGAAGCCTACCAGTAGTAGAAGGCGGCGATAAGATCTGAGAACAGGTTTCATCGAGTCGTTTGCCAAACTCGGTGTCTCACACAAAAGAATAAGGGACGGAATGTCCACCTAGCTCTATAAAAAGTGATGTGGGACTGACATTAATACTATTTATTAGTCAAGGTGGATACTATTTATAAGTTAACTTAAAGTTTGATCTTTGTCAGTCAAAACAATGACAACAAAAAACCTGTCCAACTTTAAACAAAACTTGCGGTCGCCCTACGTTTTGAAAGGGGGCGTGGCTTCAACCCCTCCGTGGGGTCAGTGACATCTGCTGGGATTTCCACCGTCCCTAATAGGGAGGAATGTGAATGTGAAACATCCCTGTAATGGGATGCTAATGAGCTTCTTATTACCTGCAAATTATCTTGGCCTGATAGTAAAATTTTACTAATTAGTTAGAAAATTCTGATGAACCATGAAACTAGCAAATATGTTTAAAAATAAAAATATAGTTCGTCTGAAAATGTATTTTTACGCTGACGACTTTTTTTCCTCGTCGGCTGCAGTTTGATGAGAAGATTTGAAAATAAATTTGTGCTTCGTATTTCAAGTCAGGCTATCATTCGTTTCAATTGCCTGTTGTTTTAGTATTCACCATCCCTTGATAAAACAAACCTTAAAAAAGTACATGACCCACTTATCACTTAATAGGCGTTACCCGCAATGAGTGGTGATAAAAACTATTCTATGTTTTAATCCATGTTACCTTCTATATGTGTGCCAAATTTCTTACAATCGGTTCAGTAGTATTTTGCGTCAAGAAGTAACAAACAAAGAAACAAACATACAAACTTTCGCATTTAAAATTTTAGTAGGATTTATGCTGGAAAAAGATCTTTTTCCCGCGAGAGAACGGTTAACAGTGGCTAAAGGCGCTGGGCAGGCCGCAAAAATAAAAATACCTAACCGCATTTGATATTATATTTTTTACGAATGGTTAGAAAACGGACCACTTCTTGGTAAAAGTCAGTTCCTCATAGATTATTCCGAGTAGCTTCGTGTCAGTAGACTGCAGGCTTATTAGAAATTCTAAAATGGCAACTAAATTGACCGCTAGGGTGACCATGAGACTCACATTATTATTTGGAACTTACTAGGCGAATTTTATGTATAAAGAGTAGATTAAGCGTCTGCATAATGTATAAATCTAATTATAATATTTTTTTAACTGAAATAAACAGATTGGAAAAAAATTAAATATTTTTTTGATGTCAAAATTAAGAAAGTTCTCCTTTTTTTTTGTCGTTTGGGACACCTAGTTGACGAACAACCCGATAAACTCTGGTGTCCGTTAAGATTAAAGATAGTTATGGCATGGTAACAGTGCTTGTGTATAATGAAATAATATTAATACTATAATATCTTCGTCTTCTTCAATATGTTGAATGGTAACTTTTAAAATAGCCTTGGACCAATATTTGTCCATGGCGACAGCTGTAGGTTTCGCCTTTTTTAGGTCCTGAAGTGTCCTGAAGTGGTCCTGAAGCTTTGGACACTTACTTTTGTCTTCGTTGGTATTGATGCTATTTTACATGAAAGAGAAGAACATGTTTTATTGCCGTTCGTCGTGTGGTGCCGACTTCGAATAGCACCACCCCGATTCTACGTCAATAGCAAATAAGGGATAATCATCCAGGGAATGGGCAGCAGCATTCACTACGAATACAAAATCTTGCACTGCGCTCGCCAATCCGCCTGCCAACCATGGTGTGTATGGCAATACCGTCCAATAGGGGGAGACCCTTGTTCAACAGTGGACTGTTGTGGCTGTTAATCTAATGTTAATGTGCAAAAAAACGGAAACAAACAGGCCTTATTGTTGACCTCAAATTCCTTCCAGGCAACTTTAGGTCCTAGAAAAGTTTAATAATAAAAGCGGGGACGTAATACTACTAAAACTATTACTTACTTATAATGAAGCAACTTAATTCATCAAATCCTTGTATTGGTAAACGTTACTATATTTGCAATTTCAGTATGTGGTTACTCTACAACTGGCGGCCATGTTGAGTCCGTTGACAGTTCCATATTTAAAAATTCAAACTGTCCTAGAGAGGTTGTTTATTATTTGCGTGGTTCTTTGAAAAGTCTGTGACCTGACTGTCAGCGGTTAACTACATGATGACAAGTAATTTAGTTTAAAAGCTTTTAATGCTCGAATCAAACTTTTTTTAACCTATTGAGAAAAGTTTATTGTGAAGTCCATCGATTAGGTATATGAATTCTTTATTGTACACATGAATACGTGTCTGTAACAAACCAAAACTTTTTTTTGGTATTTTTGTTTGTATGTAATCGATCGATTTACCCTGAAATAACTACATTTTACTACACGTTTTATTAAAAATGTAAATATAAATTCCTAACCGTAATAAGTTATTTTATTTATTACACTCGAGGGCAATAAAATAGGGTCACTTGCGAAATCATAAAATCCAGGAAACTAAGAATGCAATTTTTAAACAGAGCTAGTTACTGAATAAAAAAGTATAATATATTAGACAATATAATGCTTTCAATGACTATATTAAAAATTATTTACTAACATAAAGATATGTTATAAACATAAAATTTAAAAAACGGAGACTTTCGGAGATAGTAATACGAAATTACTGCATTCGATTTTCTTTATGTTTCTTACTTCATAACTATTCTGGGTCTTCCGCCATTTTCTATCCTTTTTGCAGATTTCAAAAGTGGCAATTGTTATAATAATATAGTTTTATTTACGTACCGATTATTTCTTTTTCAGCAGCTGATAATTATCATGGAGCTTATATTATAGGAATGTGTTAGGTAGGTATATTAATTGCTTAATAATTTAACTTGCCGTATCGTGAGAAACCTACGTGGGAAGTGACATATGTACAGATAGTCTTACTGTTCATTATAAAATGTTCTATCTCATAATTAAAAGGCAGTTATTAATTATAGGGCTACTTTTCCTTCTTTGTAGATTGATATTGTCAAAGTGAGTTTTTTTTTGTTTTCATGCACCATAAAGGTAATTTACACTATGTCATGAAAATTTTAGAAAAAAACGAAGGAAATTTCAGCTTTGTAACCTCAGTATCTAATTAAAAAAGAAAAAAACACCTTCCCTTACCTACATACGTAACATTTTATTTTAATTTATTGTACTTTTTGACAGACAGCCATACATACAATTATTTAAAACACTTGAAACATTTTTATTGATTTAAGGATCGCAAAAAAATCATCATAATTGGTCCACTATTTGTCCAAGATATAAGTTAATACTTAAATGTTTTTTCACTGCACAATCGGTTTAATTTTTCACAGTCAATTTGGAATGCAACTAATGAAATAATCCCTGTCATCAGCATTATCGATTCACTATAATTATATAAGCTTCAGAGTCTTTTTTCCCTTGTGATAAGGTTCATTTTGCTGCAACTCCAATAGTTATAGTCCAAGAGCAGCGCTCATAAATCTGTCTCATAGAAAACAATTAAAAAGAACCGATACAAAAAGTTGGTCGTTAAAAGATGTATATATTGTTCATTTTTATATTTTTATTGTTAACATTAGCTTAAAGTACCGCCGTTCCAATAAGTCGTATTTAACAACTGTCAGATTCGTGATAATACTATGGCAGAGGGTCCATTTTCCTTTGTTGACATCTATTTTAGTATGGAGATGACAGCTGTCAAAAACGATTAAAAACATTATTGGAACGCGGCGGTACTTTAGTAAGATATATTATACAGTTAACTTAGATAGTTGGTAAGTATAGTTTGTAGTCTTTGTAGGTACAAATATTTTTCAGGTACGTAGGTACGTAGGTTTCATATTGTTGCCCTCTTGGTTATAACAGAGCAGAAACTTATAGTATAATACACCGTATATTCTTTTTATTATTACTACTAAAGACATAATAAGTATAAGTAATTTTTTTTTGGGACACTGAACAGTTTCAAACTATTTTCAATATCTAAAAACTAATATTCTAAAGTGCTTACAATATGTACACGTATGTTGTATATAGAGTCAACGCTACAAAAAGAGCCCAGCGGAAAAAAAGAAAGGGACGGTACTCGATGAGACATGATTTTCGACACTGGCTTCTGGTCTATCAGTGACTTATTTCCAATTCTCTTTAACCGGGCAATCCGTCCACATGATTATGAATAAGGTTTTGTGTATTGTATTGCAATGTATTCTTTTATCGGGTAACATTTTGCTAGTGACCAATACTGAAAACAGAACACGGGCTGGTGATAAGGAACAACTTTCCCCAAGGACCATTGGTCGAAATGTGACAAAAATATTTTTTGCTTCTATAGATAGGCTTTTGTATGGAAGGTTCAATATTTTTTCATATTTCGACCTATGTAAGTTGGGGATAGTTGTTCCTTATCACCAGCCCATCTCGAGTTTTTGCTATCGGTCACTAGTAAAATGTCACGTTATAATCGATGAGACACTACTATATCCCTCGCCGGCTCCTGGTCTATCATTGAATTATTTGCAATTATCTTTGACCGGTCAATCCATGCATATGTTTTGTGTTATATATTGCAATCTTACTTTTTCTTTCTTATTCTTCTGAAGAAGCAGATGTATTGCACTGTATTCTTAAATGTCGGTATTCGATGAGACACTGTATCCCACGCTGGCTCCTGGTCTACCACTGAATTATTTCCAATTCTCTTTGATCGGACAATCCATGCAGATGTTTTGTGTTATATATTGCAATCTTACTTCTTCTTTCTTATTCTTCTGAAGAAGCAGATGTATTGCACTGTATTCTTAAATGTCGGTATTCGATGAGACACTGTATCCCACGCTGGCTCCTGGTCTACCACTGAATTATTTCCAATTCTCTTTGATCGGACAATCCATGCAGATGTTTTGTGTTATATATTGCAATCTTACTTCTTCTTTCTTATTCTTCTGAAGAAGCAGATGTATTGCACTGTATTCTTAAATGTCGGTATTCGATGAGACACTATATCCCACGCCGGCTCCTGGTCTACCACTGAATTATTTCCAATTCTCTTTGATCGGACAATCCGTGCAGACGATTATGAATATTGTATTGTAGCCGTATCGACCGTTGCCTGAAAATAGTTACGGCGTTTTTCATACTAATGTTAAACGGACATATGTCTTTAAAGGAGACAAAATTTCAAATACAAAACTCGATGGGAAGTCCCGTGATAGTATAACATTTTCGCAAAATAATAAAATAAATTGTAAACCACAAGGTTCGCCACTTTACGCCATTAGATGGCACTACTGCTGCAAAAAAATTGTTTGATTTGACTGTGGACGACATACATACACTAATTCATCTTATAACTAAAAGTAGTTTTGCGCCAAACTTACGTGGGCCTTATTTATTTAACCGTTTATTGTACACAATATAACAAAAAGGATATAACATATAGATCAATACACAACAGGTCAGCTTATTTCGAAAAAGAAATCTCTTCCAGCAGACCTAGGGTAGTGAGAAGGCATAAAGTGAGGCAGTTGGCGTGTACAACTTGCTTAGTATGATAAAAAAGGCTAATAAATGAAGAATACTTAGTACAATAAATAAAATAATAATGTATCCTAATGTATACCTAATTATATGAACTATAAGATAATCTAACATATTATACAATACTTTACATAAAAATATATATATACCTACGTACATAAATACATCATAAATATATAAACCTATACAAATTATTTTGACAGAGGAAGATAATGCCTTCATCATTTCGCTTAAGCATTTGTTAAAAATTTTTGCAAAGCATTTGTTACAAGTCCAACGGATTTCAGTTTTTCGATTGTATGTAAAACGGATCACCTTAATACAGCTTTTATTGACACGTGTGTAAGTCGATGAACGACCGAACGGGTCGTGTTATTGACGAACCCGCCAATTAGTTTTATAATTGCTTATTACTATTCCTTGCTATTATTCAATATGAAAATATATTATTTGCGACGCAATGGTTCCGGTTTCGATTATCGGTGGGGCATTCACAAAAGTTGAGGTTTATCACTTTGTGAATTTGTTTCGTTCCCGGTCTGGTTAGGACATTGCAGGCTGAACCACCTGATTGTCCTGGATGGTTCCTTGCTTCGGAGGGCACGATAAGCCGTCGGTCCCGGTTGCTGTCTACGATTAAGTAGACGGCGGTCGTTATCTCAACCATGTCAGAGGCCTACTAATAGTAGTAGATGTTTAAAAACCAGGTTTCATCGGGTCGTTGGATGACTCGAAACACGAAAAAAAACAAACATTTAACATGAATAGGTATTACTAATTTTGCAGAATACGTATTTCTTAGTATAGAGAAATATTACGTTTTATAATTTACTTATTAAATTAGTATTCTTGAACTCAAATGACATGTAAAAAATTAATTCCCACGTAAATTATTATGATTACGAGTTTTGGGGTGTAGAGTTTTTAAACCACCCAATTTCAAATCCACACGTGGCACACCACCACGATTGGCAGGCGGATTGGCGAGTGCAGTGCTAGGTGTTATATTCGAACGCTGCTACATATTCCATAGATTCATCCCCTAGTCGGTTTGTACGACACCCACGGGTGGATATAAGGTGATGCTATTTAAGATGCTTTTCTTAACAATCCTCAGCAACACGGTCCCGGATGCTGCACAACCACGTCAGAGGTCTGCTAGTAACATAAATAAAAAATAATTATTCTGGACAATTTACGCAACGCCATCTAGCCTTACCAATCGTATCAAGCCGTGAAACATTTTTACTACTATCAAATGACAAGGTAAGCTTTTGAACAAAGACTACGATTTAACGCAATAACGTTTTAAATTACGTTTATTTTCACTGACGGAGATTATCGGTTTTTTATATTAAAGATATTTTTGTAGGGATGGTGGTTGTTCGATCTAAATATTTTAAACGTATAACGAGAAAGTTGAAAAGATTTAATAAAATGGCAATACAGCATTCTACTGCTTAGGATATACGAAAAAACTATTGCGAATGTGAATGTTGAGCAAATTACTAGTACTTGAAAAAAGTTTATTTTCATACTCATGTCACGCCTATAATACCTTGCGGGGTAGGTAGAGCGCAAACAGCCTCAAAAAACGGACATTTACGCCACGTCTGACAAATATTTGAGGCTGCTATTATTTAATGCAACTATAAAATGGTTCCTTTTTTTCTTTCTTACCCTCTTGAAGCAATTAAGACGCATTTAATATCTTTAGAGATTATGTAAATAGGTGAAATACAGGGTCTTTTATAAAGGATTAGATAGATCTGCAAAATATAATAATTTAAGTTAAACATACATATATCATGCCTTTATCTATTTCCAGAGCCGTGTGGTGCCGGCAGAGTAGAATAGCACCACCCCATCTCTTCCCGTGGGGGTCGTAAGAAGCGACCGAGGGATAAATCCGACCCAAGCGCAACGGTCCTGGAGAGGCCAACTTCACAATTAAACCCGGAACGGGGTCTCCGTCAGGCGCGTGTGACAGAGATCTACCGCGCGGCAGACTCCTGCAGCCGACCTGGCTCTGCACGTATCGACTAGTCATTCCTGCGGATCCAGCCAGGAAGGCCGAGAGGGTGGCGCAGGTCCTGGGCAGCCCTGCGTTTTCCATAATTGCGTCCCAGGCACCGCAGTGTCTGCCTCAGACACTGTTTAAATCGTCTGTCGCGATTTAAACAGTGTCTGAGGCAGACACTGTTTAAATCGCGACGCGTGACGCCAATGATGATGATCCATTGCAGAGTAGTCAAGAGGAAAAACGGCCGTAATAAACGAACATATGTACGCCACGTCTGACAAACATCTCAGGATCAGTTGTCAGCCCATCGCCTAAAATTGGAATACACATATAACCCGCAAGTCCCTAAATCGCCTCCTACGACGCCCACTGGGAAGAAATGGGGTGATGCTTTTCTCAGCCGGCATCACATGAAAACCCTGTATTACATACATACACATACTTACACATTTTACATCTATAATCCCTTGCGGGGTAGGCAGAGCGTAATTGGCCGCAAAAACGGACATTCACGCCACGTCTGACAAATATTTTGAGAGTAATTGGTAAAACTGTGTATCGCCATAGTGTCAGGTTGTCAGCAAATCGCCTAAAATTGCAATACATATATAACCCTCAAGTTCCTAAATCGCCTCATACGACGGCCACTGGGAAGAAATGGGCTGATGCTATTCTCAGCCGGCATCACATGGACAACCTGTATTATTGCTTATAATTTGCTATGGTAGCATACCTAATAAAGAGTATCATTTTACTAGTTTTAGTAGGTAAAGCATTTTAAATACTGCCGTAGCAATCATGTACAGTCAAGATCAGACTGGGTTAGACACTCAAACTGCCAATGTAAGTCTTATGTGCGTGGCATAAGAACGGTCCAAAGTACAAACTGTCCAACTCAGCCTGATATTGACTGTACTATGGTTTTATTATGCACTCACAGTGCTATATTATTTTCATAAAAAGAAAATAAGAAATTTAAAAAAAATTACGTTAGAATCCGTTACAATAACATAATAGTAGATGTTGCTTGTACGTCGCTCTGAAACGAGTACCAAGGGATTGAAAAATTGAAAGGTGTCAGTCGAGGCGCTGTCGTGACAACTTGAGTAATGTTATTTAAATAAATAAATAATATAAAAATAAATATCTTGGATATTTTCACACAGCGCCATCTAGCCCCAAACTAAGCAAAGCTTGTACTATAGGAGCTAGATAGCTGATATAATACATAGATACTTCTTTTTGTAAATAAATAAATACAATACGTAGAAAACACCCAGACTCAACACAAATAGTTGAAAATTTCTTTCAAATATTTGTGCTGTGTGGGGATCGAACCCACGCCCCTCGGCGTAGCAGGCAGGGTACTATCCACTACGCCATCGGGCCAGTCCAATTTGAATTAACATGTTCAGATACAGTAACATGATCAAGCCTTTATCCCTTGCAGAGTAGGTAGAGCACCTATGACTGTAAAAAAACGTTAGATTTTATGACCTCTTCTGACAAATTATTTATACGTGCACGACTACACTCGCCTTAAAAAACACCCTATATTGAGAGAAAATAAAAGGACACAAATAAAAATCGGAATATAAAGTCATAAATAAGAAAGTAGGCGCGACCGACGCGAGGTGGGCGGGCTCACACCCAGTATATCTTAATAATAATGGGTCTTAAGCGAGAAAAGTTTGCATTGATAAAGAAAATGGTAATACCGGGTCTTAAGTTTGTTTTGTGAGACACGAAATTAGAAGTTTCTTAAACCATTAAATCTGAATCATCGAATTTGTTTAAAATCAAGGATTACAAAATAGTTTAGAATTATGAGAAAATTTCAATGACAAACGATTTTTTTTATAGTTGGTTGACAAATCATAATTCTTTTTAGATCACCTGAGTTTGTTAACACTTTTTCGTGGAGTCCTAAAAATCTACATACATACATACATAAATCACAGTTATCTGATTGACCCTCAAACTTTTGTCAGACGTGGTGTTAATATCCGTTGAACGGCCGTTAACACTCTGCCTACCCCGTAAGGGATATAGGCGTGATTTATGTATGTTTGTATGTACATAAATCACGCCTATAAAAAACACGCAATTTTAACGAATAAATGACTATTTACTATTTCGTGAACACCCATACATAAATCACACCTATATTCTCACGGGGTAGGCAGAGCGTTAGCGGCCGTATAACGGATATTAACACCACGTCTGACAAAGGTTTGAGGGTCAATCAGACAACGGTGTCTCACTATAGTGACAGGTTGTCAGCCCATCGCCTAAAATTGCCATACACATCTAACCCTCGAGTCCCTTAGTCGCCTCTTACGACACCCATGGGTAAGAAATGGGGTGATGCTATTCTAAGCCGGCATCACACGGCATAAAAATCTAAGGATACACAAATAACATTAATATATCAAAACTACTTATATAATGCAAAGGATCCATTTTCCAAAATGTTGAGTGACACTCACGAAAATAAACCAAAAAGTTCCCCACTCGCCCGTAAGTGCGACACACGGTGCGCTGCTGAAACGGTATAACTGAAAATTCACTTAATATTGTTTTCACATACTCTTGCAGAGTGAGCGGTAGTAAAAACAGTCTTAAATGTCGTAACGTAATTGCCATGACTGGAAAGAATTTGAGGAATATTTCAGAACATTGTGTATCACTAAATTTACAATTTGTCATCCTGAGAGTTTACGAAAGCTGTAGAAAAGAAATGGGTTCGTGGACGCTATTGTAAGACAGCATCACATGGTTCTTTTCGTTTCGAGCATTTTTTTAAAGTACATAGTTTCAAATTTTTGGTTTTTAAGTCCACCTACCACCACACTTTTTTTCTTACCTATCGTAATTCGCAGTCGTCGCTAAATCCACAGGATATAGGAAATAAAGGCTAAAAAAATCGTAATGCAAGATATATGTAAGAGCTAAAGCGGCAGTGTATTTAATGTAATAATCAACATCAAACCTGACTAAATGTTTGTCGCTGAATTTATCAAACTTTCAGTTACTTCGTTTTCTTCTACGGCCACAAAGTCTGGAATTAGCTAACAGTCTGTCTGTCACCCGACCAATTACAGTCGCTTGCTACACCAGTCTGAATATTTGACTAGGTCTAGAACAGATCTAGGCAGACCGTTTCATCCGAACCCGAAATGGGCGGCGGAAAAAGCTTTGTTTTTTGGTTGATGGATATACCATGGCAACAAGAATTGCCACATCATGAAAAACAGAAAACGAACTTAGACAATTCATTGTGTTGGGTATACAAAAATGGCCTCCATTCGGGGATTTACTTCTCAAAACTTATTACCTTAAATCAGCGCTTTCACTTTCCGTCAAATAGGTTCAGAAAAGGATAGAAGACATCTAAGTCGGGTTGCACCCATGTATGTCACCTTTATGTACGTCAGTTCCGTAGCCGGCACAGTTTAACGCGGCCAGATTGACTAACGCTAAAAATTGGACCTAAAAAACACTTTGAACCATCAAAATATTGAAAGCAGGAAAAGTGAGTTCAGGAACCGTTGGCGCCTTTTTTTGGTTGGTTTGTTGTAATGTAAATGTCATGTATGAAGGTCTGGCTAAAGTACTAGACCTACCAAAATAATAAAAATATATATAATTTAAGATGCTGAAATGAAATTCGCAGGCACCACTAGTATTTAGTATAAACGTTGTTGTCAGCTAAACAAAAACCATAAATCATTCTTTTCACCAAATCATCTCGAAAATCGAATACAAAGTCGCCGAAAATGTGTCCACTCATCAATTTATCCAAAAACCGGAAATCTTCTGGTTTTCCGGACGATCCGGACAAAACCGGTATTCGTCTGGACATTTTCCGATGCCACAATAGATGATTATGATTGATTTCGTCGGTAGAACGTCCCTATCCCTAATGGCTTTTAAATAGTGATGTGATTTGATAAGAATTCTATCGTTGTCGACGGGGTGTAAGGGACAACCATCCGAACACTTATAGGATGCATGCAGATCATGAAACTAGTCTGGAAACGGCAAAAAAACTACCTTCAATACAAATTGCAATCAGCTGACTGCATTTACTATGGAAAGCCAAAATTATTTTTACGTTTCCTGAAATTTTTTCGTATGGGAAGTTGTTTGGTTTCATTGCCTGAATGCTCTTTATGAGTATACGGACTCCGAATCAATGTAAGTATCATTTTAATTCAGCAGTGGACTGTTGTATATTAGTAGTATGTCAATTCATATCGACAACCTAATCTTCCCAACACTATGCATTTTTTTAACGACCGTTTCATGCACAAAAAGAAATTGGGCAAGCACTTTAAATGCGCAATGACATTTCAATATTACTGTATTGTATGGAAAGAAGAGCCCATACAAAGACGGCAACTTTTTAGGTGGTTCTCACACATGCCGCACGAGGTTGCGGTTTTTGTCAGCCGGCATGCGAATTATAGCCTGTGACGGCCGTACGGCTATGCGGCGTCATGTGCATGGTATGCGATTTTATGGAAACGTATGTATCACGATCACTAAATACATAGTATATAAAAATAAAGGCGCTTCCCGTGTCCAAGTATCCCGGTGACTCGTTGTATGCTTAGATCTTAAAAACTACGCAACGGATTTTGATGCGGTTTTTATTAGATGGTGTGGTTCAAGAGGAAGGTTCATATGTATAATACATAGCGGGTACACGTATTATTAGCAGCACGAAAGGAAATTGCGATTTCCGATCTTATTCCATACAAATACGGCTACGGTGCATTTATTTATGCGTCTGTCAAGTTATTTGTATGGGAGTAATAACGTAAATCGCAAATTTGTGCGTTAAAATAACGCAGCGATGGACGACAAGTGAGTGAACCGCCTTAAGATTGCAAGTTTTTCAAAACTTTGCCTCATTGTGTGGAGTTTGTACAAATTTATTATTTACGTACAGACGATAAAACGGCCGATGTGGCGCAGTGGTAGTGCGACTGCCTGCGACGCAAAGGTTCCGGGTTCAATCCTCGGTGGGGTACTCACAAAGTTGATATTTATCACTTTGTGTATTTGTTCCCAGTCTGATTAGAACATTGCAGGCTGAACCACCTGATTGTCCGAAAAGGAAGATGGTTCCATGCTTCGGAGGGCACGTTAAGCTGTCGGACCCGGTTGCTGTCTATAATTACTTAGATGGCGGTTGTCACAGATAACCATAGCTGGGCACCGTTAATCAAATTGTTAACTTCGTTAATCGTTAATCCGCTACAAAAAAAGTTTGCTTCGTTAAACGTTAAAGCGTTAAATTTCGGAAGAATTAACGCAAGTTAACGTTAATCGTTAATCCGTTAATATGTGTAAAATTACATTTTTATATCGTTGCGTTAGTGAACTTATAAACCCTTATTTATACCCTTCTTATATGTTGTTTCAAATTATTCAGGCTTGATACATGAACTTTTGTTTTGGTGTCTTTCGGCGAGCATCGCTTACACGCAAAAAGTATTTGCTGGCCCGATTTGGATACAAATTCCACATACTCAGTCAAATGTAGCCATGGATTTTTACCAGGACCGCTGGAATCCGATTCCATGTCTTCCATGATATGGTTTTAATTCAACACGCAAATGATCACTGAGAGTAATTTATAATAACAACAAACAAAACATTCGTCACTCTAACCACTGGCGCTAAGTAATAAAATGATCAAACGAAAAAATATCTTAGCAGTTTTCTCACTCGCACGTGCCGGCAAAGTATATCTAGTTTTGTTTCACCCGCTGCCACGCGCCGCCCGGCACTTGTCATTCGTTTTTGTTTCAAACTTGTCTGAACCTGTTTTTCGCGCCGCGCCGCGGTGCCGTGCGGTAAATAGTAGGCATTAGATTAACGATTAACGGACTTCTGCATATTTAACGGAAGTTAACGTGTCCGTTAACATTTTTAAAAGTTAACTTAAACGTTAATTCGTTAATCAAAATGTTAACTTCGTTAATTAACGATTAACGGATTAACGAGTTAATGCCCAGCTATGCAGATAACATAGCATATTACACGTACCTAACACTAGGTCGCTTTAAAATGTCATGAAGGTTCATCGGGGCGTTCCTCGACTCGATGTCCTGAGTATACGAAGATCACACTGTATCAGACTACTGCGCTACAATTAGCGTTCGAAATTAGTCGTACCAATTTATTTATAAACTAAACTAAACACACTAATTAAGCGTCCAGTGGCGCCCTCGGCCATTTTTATTTAATTTCTAAAAATCTAGAAATAAGAACTATCAACAAAGAAAAATTATTTCAAGGTATAAAAATAAGCTTTATAAATTGTTTTGCATCTTTAAAATCTACTTAACGGAAGTTTGTGGCCACCGTAAACCGTTTAATTGGTTTAACATTCAAATCACAAGAAAACGCTTACGTTGTATTATTCTTCTTCATAGAAATATACTTATCGTATAGGAGACCGATTTGTACGTCTTAGATTCTTACACGACTGCCCAACCAAAAAAGGAGTGTAATGTTTTTAGAGTTCATGTATGTATGTATATAATTATGTGCGATTTTAAAAAGGCCTGAAACTCGTTAACCACTGAACAGATTCGATTGGGAATTGTAATAGACAGGCAAGGGCGCCACTGGACGGTCGGATTTCGCTCGGCGCAAGCTTAAATTACTAATACATCACATGCTAACCAAATGTTACTACCGATACTACATGTTTGATTTACATTGCTCCTTTTGCCCGAGACGGAATGTACGTACGCCAGACGGTCCTGCTATACACGGGAACAAATATTCGAAGATCTGTCATACAACACACTTTTATCATGTCCAGCAATGTAGTGGCTGTTAATATCATATTAAGGCGGCGCCGACCGTCCAGTGGCGCCCTCACCTGTTTTTTAATAATTTCTTAAGATCTAGAACAAACATCAAAAATCTAAGACGGACAAATTGTTGGCCTATACGATAAGTTTATTTTAAGGTACAACAATAAGCTTTACATTGTTATGTGTCTTTAAAATCACTAAAACGGAAAACGGTGGCCACTATTTTCCGTTATAGTTATTTAAAATTTATAACACAAGAAAAAGCTCATTGTTGTTTTTTGGAATAAACTTGTCGTATAGGGCAACAATTTGTTCGTTTTATATTTTTGATATTTGTTTCAGATTAAGAGAAATTAGTTAAACACATGGGAGGCTCAATATTTGAATACATGATGGGTTAAAATGTCATCTATATTAGGTGAAATTTTACTAGTGACCGACATCGAAAACTGAAGACGGGCTGGTGATAAGGACAAACTTTCCCCACGTAACATATTATGTTGAAATAAGAAAAAAAAATACGGACGTCCTATACTTTCTGATCAGCTGATTTGTGTTACTACGGAAAGGAAACTTTTCTACTCTACTCTCTAAACTTCGCTATCGGTCTGTATAGATGTTTCATAAAAGCTGTCACTTTAACCCATCATGAATTCAAATATGATATTAACACTACAGTCCACTGCTGGACACGTGCGTCCCACTATTACCATAGTCTTTGTATATATTTTTATTGTGAATTAACAATACAATCGTTTTTGTTTTAAAAGTAGTAAAAAAGGTGATTATCTCTATAAAGAGATCTTTTCCAGCCAACCTGAAAAACTAAGTCTGTTCTGTCTTTCCAAATTTCCACCCAGTATTATGGCTGCTGTCTCAAGATTAGTCCCCAGATGTCTGTTCGCATGTGTACCCGGCTGGGATCTGCTGTCTGTCGCTTGGATTGTAGCGTGTAGTGCCAAAATTGCACACGTGGTATTTATAAGCTTTGCTAAATAAATGGGGCGTACCGCGTGTCTTTCAGATACAAATATCTAACACGTGGTCTGAGATTGCCGTGTGATGCCGGCTGAGAATAGCATCACTCCATTTTTCCCGTGGGTGTCGTAAGAGGCGACTTAAGTACCAGAGGATTACACGTGTATTGCAATGTTAGGTGATGGACTTTTGTGTTACACAATTTTCGAATGACCCTCCTCATAATAATATGTTTGTCAGATGCGGCGTATATGTTCGTTATTTTTACGGCCGTTTAGGCTCTCCCTACCCCGCAAGGGATATAGGCGTAATATATGTACGGTCCTAGAGGGTGTGTAAACTTGACAGCACGTAACATTGTTAATTCGAAGTAATTATCATGTACGCTATGAGGAGGCCATTTGCACACATGCAGCACGATATTGCGATATTTGACGGCCAGCGCGCAAAAATTATAGCCGGGTATAAGAAGAAGAGAATCGAACCCGGAACCTTTGCGTCGCAGCCAGTCGCACTACCACTGCGCCACATCAGCCGTTATAATAATAAGGTAATAATAGGTGATAATAATAATGAATAAAATAAATAACAAAGTATATAATTACTTTGTTGTTATCCACCGACAAATTGATAGTGGTATATCCGTACATTCAAGTAATACTATTGATAATATTATATAAGGTGTTATGAGGTGTTAGGGACGGTGTACCGCAAGACTTTGCAGGCATGATCATCTCTCTCTCTTTTCGTATGGGACACCGAGTCGTCCAAAGACCCGATGAGCCCTGGTGTCAGAGTTTTTCAACCGCCCTCTACCACTAGTAGGCCTCTGACATGGTTGTGTTACGACCGCCGCCGTCTAAGTTATCATAGACAGCAACCGGGACCGACGTCTTATCGTGCCCTCCGAAGCACGGAACCATTTCTTTTCGGACAATAAGTTGGTTCACCCTGCAATGTCCTGACCAGACCGGGAACAAATTTACAAAGTGATAAATATAAAATTTATGAGTGTTCCGCCGAGAATCGAACCCGGAACCTTTGCGCCGCGGGCAGTCGCACTGCCACTGCGCCACATTGGCCGTCATGATTATGATGAAGTTGAACAACCTTCCCTTCCCTTCTACTTAATATTTAAGGCTGCTGAAGTAGGTATTACACATTTCCTTTCATTTTTAAGTAAGTAAGTAAAAACTGTTTATTACACACAAATACAGGATATTTAAAAAACAGAATATCTTAATCTAGAGTGCGCAAAGGCGGTCTTAAAGCGATTTCTTCCAGACAACCTTTGGGTAGAGGAAACTGGTAAAGAAAACAGAGAAGTGCATTAGAATGATTGATTGTGATTTTTGAGTGTTTTTTTTATTCTTTTGTGTTTTTTTTAATACCTTTTTTTGTATTTCATTAGTTCATTAGTTTTCTTTTAGATTAATTTCTATTTACTAGTACTTACTGTATTATGATAAGTCTATTTTGCTTTCATTTCTTACCCATGGGTGTCGTAAGAGGCGACTAAGGGACTCAAGGGTTAGATGTGTATTGCAATTTTAGGCGATGGGCTGACAACCTGTCACTATTGTGATACACAGTTATCTGATTGGCCCTTTGACTTTTGTCAGACGCGGTGCTAATATCCGTTTTACGGCCGTAAACGGTCTGCCTACCCCGTAAGGGATATAGGCGTGATTTATGTATGTATGTATTTAAGCATGCTTTGGTAGGAATGTATATAAATTGTAACCGAGCGATACTCGCCATCAAACTTTTTAGTTTGGTGAGAAGTTTAAAATG
Organism: Tuta absoluta; assembly: GCA_027580185.1. Lineage (NCBI taxonomy): Eukaryota > Metazoa > Arthropoda > Insecta > Lepidoptera > Gelechiidae > Tuta > Tuta absoluta. The sequence continues at coordinate 3,968,506 of JAQAHW010000046.1, forward strand.
TCATTACCATGGACTTTCCGAATGTATTTCTAATAAAATAAAAAAATGAAAAAGAAACCTTGGAGGTTGTGTTGGTAAACGAGAAAAAGTTTCGAGTTTCGACCTCACAATCGAAATTCCAGATCAGTTGACTGATTATCTATGGAAACTCGAAAAAAAAAAAACGAACGTAGGCTCTAAGAGAGAATCGTAGGCTCTGCTGTAAGAGATTTCTTTTTGGAAATAAGCTGACCTGTTTTGTATTGTTCTATATCTTATGTCCTTTGTATGTAAGTATGCATATTGTGTACAATAAACGATTTAAATAGGCTCAATACTAATAGATGATTAGTTTCATAGTCTGATCATGCCTGCAAAGAACGGCCTATTTGGCGCAGTGGTACTGCGACTGCCTGCGACGCAAAGGTTCTGGGTTCGATTCCCGGTGGGACTCTCACAAAGTTGATATTTATCACTTTGTGAATTTGTTCCCGGTCTGGTTAGGACATTGCAGGGTGAACCACCTGATTGTCCAAAAAGAAATGGTTCCGTGCTTCGGAGGGCACGATAAGACGTCGGTCCCGGGTGCTGTCTATGATTACTTAGACGGCGGTCGTTACACAACCATGTCAGAGGCCTACAACTAGTAGTAGGCGGTTGAAAAACTCTGACACCAGGGTTCATCGTGTCATTGGACGACTCGAAAGAGCCTGCAAAGAAGAAGAGAAGAGGTACAGCGTCCCTAACACCCTGTATACTTAGTCCTCATTATTTATGTTTGAATACACACGATCTGAAATTATCTGATATTATATAAGCCGTGTGATGCTAGCTTAGAATAGCATCACCCCATTTCTTTCCCTTGGGAGACGTAAGAGGCGTCTAAGGGACTTTTTATTCGAAGGGCTGACAAACTGTCACTATGGCGATACACAATTTTTCGAATGACCCTCAAATATAATATCCGTTTTTGCGGCCGATTACGCTCTGCCTGATAATAGGGGTGATATGTGTATGGATACTATACATACATACATAAATCACGCCTATATCCCTTACAGGGTAGGCAGAGCGTTCACGGCCGCAAAACGGATATTAACACCATGTCTGACAAAAGTTTGAGGGTCAATCAGCCCATCGCCTAAAATTGTAATACACATCTAACCTTCGAGTCCCTTAGTCGCCTCTTACGACACCCATGGGTAAGAAATGGGGTGATGCTATTCTAAGCCGGCATCACACGGCGTATGTATGTGAAATTATAAGCTAGACTACTTAAAATTTTCTTTTAAGCCGCATCACCAAATATAAAGGCACTTAAGGTTTTTATGTGTATTACAATTTTCACTATAGTCTAACACGATTTCTTTAAACAGCCCTCAAATATTTGTCAGAGGGAGCGAAAGCGCTCGTATTTAACGCTCTGCTTAATCCGCAAGGGATATAGGCGTGATTTATGTATGTATGTATGTTTTGTTGACAACGAATTACCCATTAGTGCTAGGATTCGGCGTCAGACGAAACCGCGGGACGGATGACTAGTAACATCACACAACTAACGTAAAACAGTTTTAAAAACCCTCATTTGACAGGTGTCAGATTGCATGTGTTAGTATTGATAACTTTTATGATCATGGCACAAGCACTTCGAATTACTTTGTTTTTTTTTTAGGACTGGACTATTTTAGCCCCGGGGCTTTCAAATCTTCACCTGAGTTATTATTCCTTTGTTGACAGCTGTTCTGGCTCTGCTGTCAAATCAAGCTTGTCAGATGTTCTAAGTTTTTGAACATCTAATTTGGTAATGCTGTGTGTCTATTTAGGGGATTCCCCGAATCAAGTAGGCATTTGGAGTACAGTCGGCTAAATAATTAGCGTACAATAAAAAAAGCCGTGTGATGCCGGTATATAATAGCATCACCCCATTTCCTTTCCCATTGGTATCGTAAGTGGCGACAAAGGGACTCGAGGGTTAGATGTGTATTGCAATTTTAGGCGATGGGCTGACTAGCTGTCACTATAGTGATACACAGTTATCTGATTGACCCTCAAACTTTTGTCAGACGTGGTGTTAATATCCGTTTTACGGCCGTAAACGCTCTGCCTACCCCGTAAGGGATATAGGCGCGATTTATGTATGTATGCAATAAAAAAATACTAAGAGTCAGTACGGAAAGAAAACAGGCGTGGAAATTGAGGGCGCCTCTGTGCCTCAGTATGAGAAATGTCATAGCAACCTGTGAAACTTTTTATCTTTATAAATAAACTAGCGGCCCGCCCAGCGGTTTCACCCGCTGCTACTTACCAGTTTTCCAACCAATATCAGTGCCAAATTTCACGAAGATCGCAAATCTGTTTGGCTAATTTGGGTAATATCCGCTATATTTCCCGCTTTTCCTGCTTCTAACCGTTTTACCGTGGAAATGAGGAATTTTCCCGTCCTAAAAAGTAGCCTTTGTTACTCAGGAATGTTGTAGCTTTCTAATAATGAAAAATTTTTAGAAATCGGTCTAGTAGTTTCGGAGTTTATCGATTACATACAAACAAACAAAAAAACAAAAAATAAAGAAACAAAAAAACAAATCTTTCCTCTTTATTATATTAGTGTAGATAAGTTGAAAAGTCAAGAGTCAGGAGTTATGCTAAAGAAGATTTTATATAATTTCAGTCATTTTGAGATTAACACATTTAGACTTTCAGGCATTATGATACAATTAGTATTTTGAAATTATAGTATAATATATTTTGAAGTTATAATTTTATTTTGAAATTTAGTCTAATTGGTTGCAGTCGTTGTAGGATTATGTCGTACCGTTATCAGACGTTTTGGGAATAATCCGTAATTCACCGGAGGGAAAATGTTCACTTTTTACGAAGGTTATTTCTCTTTCCGCACACACTGTAAATGTGTAAGATTATGTTCCTTGATACTATAAAATGATTCAGATCAAGTTTTCTTAATATATGCAGTCGTATTTTTCATAATGTAGGTTTACGCGACTTACTTGTTTTTATTATAATACTAAATTAATAAATAAATTTGTTTATTTTTCGAAAACAACAAAAGTGCTTTTAAACTAGTGGCCGGTGTCTCCAGTAAAAGCTTATCGCCTGTGTTAGGAAACACCGCTCAGTCCACGGACTTAAACCGCAGCAAACAAAATTGGTTCAAAATTGGAGAGAAAAGTAATAGATAAGTAGGTATTTTAAGTATTGGACCGGGTCTATCGCGATAGTATTTAGGTAAATATGAGTAATTTACCTGTGTCCCGACGATTCTAGTCAACCCGCGACCACAATACATGAAACCACACCTCGGACACTGGCGCTCAAATGTATGAAACAAACGCGTTGCTACGCATACAGTCTAAGCTCGCGTAGGTGAACGCGGACCATGCTTGTGTGTGTGAGACAACATGTCAGGGTTGCCGCCATTTTGCGTTCGCGAATCGGGAATGCAATGTGCGGCAGTATGAAATGACCTTCGTTCGCGCATCGTTGCTAGCCGGTGTCTGAGCGTCCTCCGAGCGCGGGTGGGCGGCGCTTGTAGGGGGAGGCAGGGAGTGACCATACTGTACGCTAGTACTACTTATTAATTATACTGTGATGAAACTGTATTGAAACGTCGGGACACAGGTAAATTACTCATATTTACCTAAATACTATCGCGATAGACCCGGTCTAATACTTAAAATTACTAATTACTAAATACTATCGCGATAGATCTGGTGGCTGTGTGGTGCCGGCAGAGTAGAATAGCACCACCCCATCTCTTCCCGTGGGGGTCGTAAGAAGCGACCGAGGGATAAATCCGACCCAAACACAACGGTCCTGGAGAGGCCAACTCCACAATTAAACCCGGAACGGGGTCTCCGTCAGGCGCGTGTGACAGAGATCTACCGCGCGGCAGACTCCTGCAGCCGACCTGGCTCCGCACGTATCGACTAGCCGTTCCTGCGGATCCAGCCAGGAAGGCCGAGAGGGTGGCGCAGGTCCTGGGCAGCCCTGCGTTTTCCATAATTGTGTCCCAGGCAACGCAATGTCAGTGGAGAGGACACTTCGGCTTATACAGCCATGAAAAGTCTTGCCTCAGACACTGATTAAATCGTCTGTCACAGACGTGTGAGGCCAATGATGATGAGACCTGGTCTAATACTTAAAATGAGTGAAAGTGATCGAGAGTGCTTAAAAAGTTATAAAAGTAGGTATTTTTATGATTTAAACTAAAGAAGGACGAAGGAAAAACGATCAGGGAGGGGATAGAGGAAGGAAAAAGAAATAGGAAAATGATAGTCACGGTGTGTAAAACTCCAGATGTGCGTGAAAATGTGAACGTGTGTGTGAAATAAATTTGTAAATCCACATGTATTGAATGGGGAAAACCCTGAGCAGTCAGCCCTACGACTTACCTGTCTTGGGATCGATATTTTAGGCATATTCTAAAATAAGGCATATTCTTTTATTTGGTAGAGAGTTTATCCCTCTACGTTTCAGCTAGTTAAGACAGCCTTCTTCACGGAGGTCGACAGATCACATACGCCCGCCAGTCAGCTGTGATTGCCGAACACTCAATAAACTCTTTACTAAATAAAAACAAGTAAGTCGCGTAAACCCACATCATGAGTGATACTTGTTCGTTTAATAATAAAGTCGTATTTGTATTCATAATACCACTAGATTTATAATAATAAAAATCACACATGACAATGAGGTCATTAACATTTATGTCACACCTTTATTAATGTAGGAGTTATAAAATCTTTGTCGTATTTCAGAAAAAAGTTGCTGAATTTTTTAAAAGTTGTTCAGTTTTCGAGTAAAACGCTCTAAAATTATATCTATACCCATACACACACATATCACGCCTATATCCCTTGAAAAAACAATTATAAAAATAAGCTGTGCAGCATCTAATAGTATTGTGCAGCGTTGATTTCGAGTACTATACTGGTTTTGAATGAATATATCTTAATTTAATATTTTCTTGGGTTTGCACAACTGTTTCTCATCACAATGAAATAATTTTAAACGGATTTAAGTTGTGTTTATTTCGGATTTTACAATTCCTACGTTTCTACAATTACTACACAAGATACGGTTTCAGCATTTTGTGTGGAACCCGGACGTTACGCTAGGCAATTAAGAAATAGATGGCGGTAGAACAAAAATAATTTATATCCTAAATAATGACGTCTAACACCTTAGTCATCCGTGACCACGGGCTCTGTAAAGAGCTCAAAACGTAGGGATTGTAAAATCCAAAATAAACACAACATAAATCCGTTTAAAATTGTTTTATTGTGATAACTTAATTTGTTTTAATTTTGTGATTGCCGAACACTCAATAAACTCTTTACTAAATAAAAACAAGTAAGTCGCGTAAACCCACATCATGAGTGATACTTGTTCGTTTAATAATAAAGTCGTATTTGTATTCATAATACCACTAGATTTATAATAATAAAAATCACACATGACAATGAGGTCATTAACATTTATGTCACACCTTTATTAATGTAGGAGTTATAAAATCTTTGTCGTATTTCAGAAACAAGTTGCTGAATTTTTTAAAAGTTGTTCAGTTTTCGAGTAAAACGATCTAAAATTATATCTATACCCATACACACACATATCACGCCTATATCCCTTGAAAAAACAATTATAAAAATAAGCTGTGCAGCATCTAATAGTATTGTGCAGCGTTGATTTGGAGTACTATACTGGTTTTGAATGAATATATCTTAATTTAATATTTTCTTGAGTTTGCACAACTGTTACTCATCACAATGAAATAATTTTAAACGGATTTAAGTTGTGTTTATTTCGGATTTTACAATTCCTACGTTTCTACAATTACTACACAAGATACGGTTTCAGCATTTTGTGTGGAACCCGGACGTTACGCTAGGCAATTAAGAAATAGATGGCGGTAGAACAAAAATAATTTATATTCTAAATAATGACGTCTAACACCTTAGTCATCCGTGACTACGGGCTCTGTAAAGAGCTCAAAACGTAGGGATTGTAAAATCCAAAATAAACACAACATAAATCCGTTTCAAATTGTTTTATTGTGATAACTTAATTTGTTTTAACTAAAACTAACACTCAGGATAAGATACTAACCAATATCGACATATATTTATATTTTGGTCTAAAATAAATGATTTGATTGATTGATTGATGCAATTTTTTCATGTTGGAACATGACCACACCTCGGACACTCCATACAGCGGACTCTTTAAAGACAACTGTCATTTCTACATGTGCATGTGTGGGTGATCACAGATGTGTGCTGCGCGCCGAATACAGAGAGCTCACTTCAAGCAAACGTCACGAAACTCTCCACAATTTGACACGCCGCCGTTTACAAGGAAATCCAAACCAATCCAAACACACTTGTAGTCGAGTGTCAATCGCGTTTGGTGCGGACGTGCAAAATGGCTTCACACAAATATAAATAAGTAATAAATAGGTTTATTAGTATAGGATGTGATTTGTACAATGTTCCTATAATATTTTGTACTAACTTAAATAAAAACTTGCTTTCATAAAAGAACAAACAAGATTATCTTTAATCAGTTTATTTTTTTATAATGTGATTTAAGTTTCTACTTAAATTTACATTTTTGATGTACATACATACACACATCACGTCTATTATTCCTTGCGGGGTAGGTAGAGCGTAAACGGCTGCAAAAACGGATATTTACGCCACGTCTGTCAAAATTTGAGGGTCATTCGTAAAATTGTGTATCGCCATAGTGACAGGTTGCAAGCCCATCGCCTATAATTGCAATACACACCCTCAAGTCCCTTAGTTGACTTTTACTACTCCCACGGGAAAGAAATGGGGTGATGCCCATTCTCAACAGCCCCAGAGCAGATATCTACCTACTCGTCATTCCCCATTTCATAATAATTGTGCTATGTAGGTAGTATACGTAATGTAAATACAGGGAGTAACAGAAAGGGTATAACAAGCCGAAAGGAGGTCAAAGTGGGGAAATGGGGAAAGTTGTTCAGTTTCATAAGCACCTTTCTGTTACTCCCTGTATGTTTAGGTACCAACTCCATTGAATAAAATCGGTAAGAAAACAGTGGCAGCCCTTGCTGAAAGCGGAAATAATCGAAAAAAGGGCCGAGTGATCCTTCTGTACATTCTCTATTTTGTGGCTGGGGTGCGGGGAGGTGAATGTCCGTTCTGTATGTATTATATATACTACATACTATTGGTTATTCTGTGACATGACGTCAAATATGTGTTAGTACTAACATGACGTCAAATATATGTGTAGCCTACATTGAATAAGTTACTTTAATTAAATTTCATACATTATTGCATAAAAAAGCAATTTACATTTAAAAAAAAAACTTAGTTCAACTGCAGCGCGTGCTTAATATAATACAACCAACCTTAAAATATTTATGTATGTTTATGTATTTTTATGGTATTTATGTAAATTTGTTTATCTATTCATGTAGTTTTATATATTATTTGTAAGCATGTTATAATATTTTACAGAGTAAGCTATTAATTTATTTTGTTAAATTCATTTCGTATTGTCTAATTGCCCCAAAAGTTTAAATTCTCTCACAAGACATGGGTTGGCTGGAAGAGATCTCTTCTTTAGAGATAAGCTCGACTTTGCGACAAAAATCGTACACAATTTTTCTGTGTATTTTTGTGCAATAAAGATAGATAGATAGATAGATGAACACTTTATTGCTTACAACATACACAACAGAAACAAAACAATACAGAAAACTTAAGACTAAAGGGCGGGGCACACCGGCTCCGTATCCGTTCCGTATCCAGCTCTCGTCCGTAGTCACGCACGAACTTATGACGTTGTAATGTATGGGACTGTATGAGATACGGCACACCGCACACCGTGCAGCACGGAACGGATACGCAACGCAAGCGGTGTGCCGTATCTCATACAGTCCCATACATTACAACGTCATAAGTTCGTGCGTGACTACGGACGAGAGCTGGATACGGAACGGATACGGAGCCGGTGTGTCCCGCCCTTAAAAGCAAAGGCGGCCTTATCGCTTGCAGCAATCTCTTCCAGGCAACCTTGACATTAAAATAGAGACAAAAATTAAAAGATTTGCAAGTAGTCGCATAAGCAAATTATCAGTCATATTATTAAATTTTATAAAAACACTTATGTACTAAGTAAACTTACAATCATACATAAATATAAACATACAAATATACATACATACAAATATGATTAAAAATAATTATATATTTAAATTAAAGATATATATTATAAAATACATACCTACATAAAAAATTATAAATACGTACATGACAATGGACATTTAAATACTTACTGATTTCAAAAGTAAATAATTGTGCGATTTCGAATATTATTTATTATATCATTGACTGTACTGAAAACAATATTAAACCAAATGTCACTTCCATGACAGAAGCACATTCCCACTTCATTTGACCGATACACATGGTCAGCCAAAATTCGTATTGAAAGCAAAAAATTAATTGAACAAACTCAATAAACAAACACCAAGTGTAATGTTTTGAAAAAAAAAACGCTGAAACGAAAACGACTACAATGGGTGAGTTTTTTTTAATGGATTACCTACATCAAATATTTAGATAATAGGTATGAATACCTACAACCTACAAGTGCGTACTTCATAAATACCTTTTTTGTGTATTCTTTCCTTGAAATATCGTGCTGTGTGGCCGATGTGGAGCAGTGGTAGTGCGACTGCCTGTGACGCAAAGGTTCCGGGTTCGATTAAGTTTTTCAGTTTCAGTAGTTTATTGGTAAATATTTTACATGTCAAATGTTACTTATCATAAATTATGTATATCTGTTATTTATTAAAATTAAAATATAATACATTAGTGATGCCATTGGTATTTATTTAATTTATTATTTCCTACATTAGGTAGTTTGGATTCTCGGTTGGACACTCATAAAGTTGATATTTATCACCTTGTGAATTTGCTCCCGGTCTGGTCTGGACATTGCAGGCTTAAACCACCCGATTGTCCGAAAAGAGAAAGAGAGAGAGATAATGCAACATACGTTATAAATAGTTACTTTTTTATATTCCAGGGTCGTGGCTGTGGGCTTCATTGGCGACACTGCTGTTAATTCTTGATATTCGTCAAGTTGAATGTGTTTGTAAGTTAGATCATGTATCAAGCACTTGCGTATATTATATGAATTGCGAAAACGATGTTGAACAGCTTTATAGCCTGTGGAGCCATACCACGTGCCCTTCAAGAAATCATCTCGATGACAAGGAATTAATGTTACGTTTAAAGAATATTAATTTAGATATATCTTGGCCTGACTATCTAGAAGAACGTATAGACACTGATAGAATCAAAACAATTGAATTGATCCATGTGGATAATATTCCTCAAAAAATTAAAGTTTTTCCAAAACTAGAACAGATAACATTGACAGATTGGTTAAACCAAAACATAGATTTAAATAGGTTTTTGGCACTTAACTTGGATAAATTGCTCGAAATTAAGGTCTCAAATAGCAATATTGTAAATTTAACATCCGATTATAATCAAAAGTATTATTGGAATAGAAAAACACAAGTTCAAATTATCGACTTAAGTTACAATCTATTAAAAATCATTCCCAGTTTTACATTTAACGCTCTTTCTTCTAAACTTAAACACTTAAATTTATCGCATAACATAATTGAGACGATAGAAAGAACAAGTTTTGAAGGTTTGAATAAATTAGAGACTTTAGATTTATCTTTCAATCGAATAGCTGAAATAGGCCAAAGTTTCGTTCTGTTTAGTAATTTAAGGGAATTGTATATCCAGAACAATAATGTTTCCTCCATACTTGCTACAGATTTAAGTGCTTTGGTAAACTTGCAAAAACTTAATTTCAGTGCTAATGTATTGAATGATGTGGAAGATGACGCATTCAGAGCTCTTACTAATTTAGAAGAAGTAGATTTAAGTGATAATAAATTAACAAGAGTCAACAAAGTTCTTTTTTGGAGCAACACTAAACTGTTTCGACTATTACTGACAAATAATAAAATTATAAAAATAGAAACTGATGCGTTCAAAGGTAAAAATATAATATCGTTTGATATAAAAGCCAATGAATTAAGTGGTTCACTACAAAAAAACAGTTTTAAAGGCATAACTACGGACAATTTAGATTTAAGTTTCGGGAAAATAAATTCTTTAGAGGCTGCAACATTTGCTGGATTGAAAACTCAAGTCTTAAATTTAAGTAATAATTTAATTACTTCTATAGATAAAAAAGCGTTTCAAGGCATCGAATCGATAAGTGAATTGAATTTATCTAACAACAATTTAACAAATATAGATTTTGAACCGGAAAACATGGGACAACTTCTGACATTGAATGCACGAAATAATCAAATAATAAATATAACGCCGATGACAATTAAAAACTTCGTAGAATTAACTAAGTTAGACCTATCTTTTAACAAAATTTCTGTCCTACAGGATCCAAAGCTGTTTTCGGACCTAAAAAAGCTACAGTTTTTAGATCTAAGTAACAATGTTTTGTTTGGTTCTTTGAATGCAAATTGTTTTCAGGGTCTATCTGCTATTACAGTCATAAATCTAGAAAATAATAGATTTACAGATATAGATGGCGACACGTTTAGTGGCTTGAAGTCACTTAAAATTTTGAACTGTAGCCATGGACAATTAAGCAATATTCATTTTAATGCATTCCAAAATACTGGTTCGTTAGAAATACTAGATATGTCGCAAAATCTGTTATTTAATTTCATAACCAATGTTACATCTATATCGTCTGTAAAAGAATTGCGCCTTAATGATAACCGCATTCAAAATGTTACAAAAGAAACTATTTCTGGCATTTACAGCTTGGAAAAATTAAGTTTCGCAAATAATAACCTAATAAAAATAGAATCAAAAATATTTCGGGAATTGAAGAATCTTAAAGCTCTTGATTTGTCTAACAATCCATTAATAGATACAACCGAAGTATTATCTAACTTATCTTATTTAGTTCAACTCAAACTGACAAATACTAGAAATCATTTTAATTTTAAATCTATGAAAAATATATCTGTAAATAATTTAGACTTATCTCAAAACAATATTGAAGATATTAACGAGGTGTTCATTTACAAAATAAATGACATACATTACCTAGACTTACATGCTAACAAAATTTCAAGCATTGACAAAGACTCCTTTCAGAATATGCATACTTTGACATGGTTAGACCTAAGTTTTAATTTAATTACGTATATACAACCAGGCTCTTTTTTACAAACACGTGGTTTACAGTTATTGAATTTGCATGAAAATGCTTTATCAACTTTACAATTCGGAGTTCTCAATGGCTTATATGATTTAATAACATTAAATTTATCCAGCAATGCTTTACATGACTTTCAAAAAACTTTACTTATTAATACACCCAAGATTTCTACTATTGCTTTGGACAATAATCTTATTGAACACATCAAATTTGAGGAATTTGTACCTTCAAGAATAAAATTAATGACAATCGGCGGAAATCCAATTTCTTGTCATTCTATCGGACAATTTGTTGAGCGCAAACTATTTCAAATTTCAGCATGGATCATCATAATGAAAGTATTCATGGGATCAGATGTGTCTCAAATCCTTATGTTTTTATGAATTCGCCTGAAAATGTTAATAGAACTAAAGCTTTATCAACTTCTTGGATAATTAACAAAGAATTTGAAAAAGTCCGTAGCACCCTTGACAAAATTTTAATTACTATTGAAAAAATAAATATGAAACCTAACCTTGAAGAAAGTACAAATTTTCAAAAACAAATTATTGAAGTAATTGATTTATTAAAATCCATATATGAATCACAAAACAAAACCAACAGTTATTTTAAACTACAAACAAATGTAAATAAAATTGATGCTATTGAAGATATTTTGAAAAAAATCAATGATTCTGAGAAAATACACATTGCTTCACATGATGCAAACGTCAGTGATAAAAATGTAATGGATCGCCAACTGCAACAAAAGATTAATATACTAAACAGTGAGAAAGATAGAATGTTAAAAGAAATCTTAGAAGTTATTGACGAATTTAAAAGAAGTAAGAGTCTTAATTCAGGCAATGAATACTATCACGACAATGCAGAGTTTGCTAGTTTAAAAAGCATTTTATATTTTATAGCGGTTTGTTTCTTAAGTTTAATACTTTTTGGTATAGCTTTAATTTTATATAAATATGTAAAACCGAGATACAGATTATTTAAAAAGAACAACGAATCAAGCTGTAGTACCCATCAAATGGCAAATATTATAGAATTGCAGGAAAACTAATATCATTATGGTTTGATAAGAATGTAAAATTATAAATTATTATGAAAATCTAATAATTAAAAATAAGAAGACGGAAATCCGTATATTTTTCGTATTTTTAAATTAACGTAAGATGGCAAGTGTCAAATAAACTTTTTTGACTTCTGTTAATTTTATTCTTCTTCTTCTCAGTCGATGCCTTATTCCTGAGGGACATGACCAAAGGGAGCTACTGCTCTGCCAAACTTCTCCAGGCCCCGCGGTCTTGCGCCTTGACATGAAAAAAAGAAATTACTTTATTCAAAGTAGAATAGTATTATCAGATAATAACGTAATGATCAGTCATTGTAAAAGGAAATTTGTGTAACACAATTTTCTTTTTTCTATATCAATTTTGTATTGTCCTAATATGACTGACGTGCATGCGCACTGACGCCTGCAGTGCGGTCTTGGGAATAGGCATTTGAACTGGAGTTGTTGACGTACACGTAGTACTTGCAAAATCCTTGTCTATTAGACCAAGCAGTTAATGGCGCACAATTATTTTGTAAAGATTTTTTTTTTCAGGATTATGACAAAGTCTGTCAGCCGAGAGTGGTTGTTTTTTAGGAGCATTGAGCCGCTGAAATAGCAATAATTCCCACTACCTATCACTTTGAAGAAACAACGATTACTAACTCGTGTGTTTTGAGTTCTCATATCACACGAGTCGGTCTCTTTTATCTCGTGTGAAGAATGTACTATTCGGGATAGGCCCCAAGTGCCCACGTCTCCAAGTCCACGGCAGAGAAAATTGGGCTTCCGGAGATCTTCTCGTATTTCTGCGCCTTCTTAGCCTCGGCATCCAGGGCTGTGGCACGGGCGCATGTGTGTGTGTGTGTGTGTGTGTGTGTGTGTGTGTGTGTGTGTGTGTGTGTGTGTGTGTCTACGCACAAGGCATGCCACACTATACACATGCCTCTCTGCCAGGGAATAAGTGTTTCCCCGTCGAACTTCTTGCCATCAGAACGAAAGATACCAAGTGGTTATAGCATTGCCGGAACGTTTGCTGAGACAAGTGCCCGACGCATGATATCATTGAGAGTGACGGGGAAAGCGGACAGTACTCAAACGGCAGAAGAACCCTTTAGTCGAGGTGAGGGTGGACTGCTTTAAGGCCTAACCGGAGAGCAACGGCGAGGAGAGGGTACAGCTGTCGATGTGCCGGTATTTGCTGAAGGAACGGCATTTAGCTTGACACTGGACTCTCTCTCAAAGATAACCAGGAGACGGGCGCGCTGCACGGGGCATGAGCACGCATACTTGAGGTCTACTTGGGTTTTCTGTCAAAATTGCTCATCCCACTATATCTGCATGTGTATATCATCAGGATTTCCATGTGTCGACAGCCTCCGAAAGATTGACAAAATCAAAATCCCGAAGGTGGGGCCAACGATTTTGCTAATAGTTAGTGGCAACTGTATGCGGATGACAAGTAGACTGGGACTGACGACACCTTTCGGACTCCAATGTCTCCAAATAGAACTGTAGTGAAGCTTGCGACCAGGCCTTAGCTGACAAATCGTAGTTTAGGGTCTTCGAAAGGAGGTTTGAGATTTGATCGTCGACAACTGACGGTATACCCGAAAACCTACAAAGGTGGCAGCACCGCAATACATGTGTGAACTATGGCATGAAAAGGTTAAACTTACTTTAAAATGTGAGTACCTCCCATGCAATATGTTTTGTCCCACGTTTCTTCTAAAACTTTTTTGCTTGTTAGGAAGTACAATAGGGAGTTTTCTTTTTATATTTTTTCAACTGTTCTCTTGTCGGTGGATAGGTGGTGCTATACTTGGTACGTTAAGGTAAAAAACGGAACGTCACATAATATTTCGATTTGTTTCACTTGGATGTATGAGATCGTAAAACGAAACGTAACTTATAACTGTTACATCACTTGCATGCTTTTTTTTACTCTCATTGGTTTCCCTGCATATTAACGAAAACAACGTACAAACAAAACAGAGTATTAATTAATAACTAAGCGCAAACAACAAGGATAGATTCGGAAATAACAATTACTTTTTCCCATGCCTTTTGGCTTTGTAACGTAGTCAGTTCAATGCCATCTACAGAGTTCTTGGAAAATAAACGTTTTTTTTTAATTCTCAATAAGATAGAAGATCTCTCTATTGAAGATAGAACTTTGGACTAGTGGCGCCTCAACACATGAAATAGAAAATGTAACTGAATACGCTGTTCATCCGATTGTCGAAAAACTGAAATTCAATGGACTTGTACATGCGATTAGGAGCATTTTTTTAAGAAATGCTTATGCGGAATGATGAAGGCCCACGTCACTTTGGCGCAAAACTACTTTTGGTTAAAAGATAATGAGTATTTCGTCCACTATAAAATCAAACTCATTTTATGCAGCAGTAGCATCTTTTGGCATAAAGTAGCGAATCGGGTTTAACAAGGAAATCTCATGGTTTTGTTTATTACTTTGCAAAAATGTTATATCAACACGCAACTTCCCATCGAGTTTTTTAATTACAATTTTGTCTCGTTTAGGCGCCTCACACACTGGGAACCGGCAGATCCCGCCACTGCGCGTTGACGCTTTGTCGGTGTGTTGCACAAGGCGGTTTTTCGATACGTACTGATGTACTTGCATACAATTTTAAAATCTGCGATCCCGCGCTACGCGACGGAGTGCGATGCAGTGGGAGAGCCGCCTTAAAGACACAAATAAGTCCATTTAACCGGCAAAGGCTTCTTCTGGGTGAGCTAGCTCCATCTTAGACTCTGTCTCTGTCCTATGACCTACACTAGAGTCAAGAGCAACCGCGAGTGTACAACAAGTTACCGCTAGATGTCACTGACGCGCCAAGTGAGGCTAGTTTAAAATTCAGGCACAGAATAAACAATAGTATGTAGTATAGGTATATTATACATACAGAACGGACACTCACCTCCCCGCACTCCAGCCCCCAACCCGCCCTCACCCGAGAAATGTCAAAATACCAGTGGAGAATTAAGTAGAAACTAGCGCTAGGCTTGTTAAATCCTCTTTGGTAGTTACTGCATGTATTCATCAGGTTAGGTATAAAAATCAACCTGCACTCACACATCTGTGATCGATCACCCACACATGCACATGTAGAAATGACAGTTGTCTGTAAAGAGGTGTGATTCAGGCTAAAGAAATGGCTGACTACGTTCTACTCGTTTTACGAATTTTTAATGCTCTAATACTAATAATTAGTTAATAACATTAATGTAATGTTTAGATTATTTGGTTATATTGAAATAACTCGATTATTTTCTTCCAATTAAGATGTACAATGATTTGTAAACTTATATATTTTACCAATAAAAATCATATGAAATGATATATGATATGAAAAATGAGCGACAATAATAAGTAACCACTAAGTAAGTAGAACTTAAGTGTGATATGGAACTGATGATACGAGTTATTGTGGCTATTTATTAGCTTACATAAACAAAATAGTAACATTTTACAAATTCATGCTTTAGTTTAAGATGTTTATATTTTAATTGTGATATATGTCCATCAAACTTTTTAATAAATTACCGGACAATATAAAAGAATTGCCTCTGACTAGATTTAAGACTACGCTGTACAAACGGTTATGTGATGGATGCTTCTACAGTATTGACGAATTTATGATGTACAAAAATCTTTAATTTTCTATTTCTATTTTATGAGATGACATTTTTTTATTTTTTATTTTATTTGATATTATTGTATTACTTTGACATTTCTTCTTCATAATTTAAATGACTATTGTTGTAAATTATATTGAAATCTTATCGATTATTAAAAGCGCGCCTCTTTCATATTTGTATACCAATTGATTATAATATTGGTTAAATGTGTGTGACTGAAATATTCATTGTAAACCAACTATGTATGACCACATTTACTGCAAATAAAATTTCTGTATTTCTGTATTTATTTGCCAGATGCATTATATCTTCAACCTTTTATGTTAAATAAATTTAAGTTTAAGTATAAACATGTATTTTTATCATAATATTTTATATTTTCATTTGGGTAGGTACATATTAAAAAGTATGTAAGTACAACGAGCGTTTAATTCAAACCCCGATAAAATATATGAACTTCTAAGCAAGCAAACAGCAAACATAATAAAGTATATCATTTCGGGAAAGAAATGAACTAATACTTAAAGTACCGCGCCGTTCCAATAAGTCGTATTTGACAGCTCTCATCTCCATACTAAAAGATTTGTCAACTAAGGAAAATGGACCTTCTGCCCTAGTATTATTACGAATCTGGCAGCTGTCAAATACGACTTATTGGAGCGGCGATACTTTTTTTTTTTTTATTATTACTTGCGCTTTTTATACAGATGTGTATAAGTACCTTATTTTCTTGCCGAAGTTTGCCTTTTTAGCAATAGATTTTATTTTTTTATAAAACTAAGGTTTACTGAAGGCATTAGCGTGTTAATTTTAATATTAATAGAAAGTAAAATATACCATGTTATTTTATATAGGAAAATACTTGAAAGAAGTATTTTAATCCTTCCATTTCTAAAAGGGTAAATATAAGGGTCGTATGTTCAGTAAATCTACAAGCCTATATACTGTGGTAGATCTTAGTTCTATAATTACATATTTGTATAAAAAAGCGCCACTCAGGTATCAGTAAAGCATAGCGCCACTCAGGTATCAGGTATCCTTCAATCAATTCAATTAAATTTTATAAATATGGCTTCAGGGACAATTCTGCCAATGTCGAGGTTGGATGATACACAAGTATTTGAGGAACAGCTTAATGACCGGTCTCTGAGATTAAAAACAATCAGAACAACACAATAAATTACTTATAAATATCATGAACTTCAACAACATACATACGTATTACTACAACATCATCATCATTGGCATCACACGTCTGTGACAGACGATTTAATCAGTGTCTGAGGCAAGACTTTTCATGGCTGTATAAGCCGATACGGGAACGGCATAATTTTCCGCATGCTCTACAAGTGAAGGTGGAATTTGAGACTGGCACATGCATGTTTAGATGACGTTTTTGCCTTTCGTTAGCGAGATCAGAAAACCAGGCATTATCGTGTGTTTTACGCCCATCAAACACACGCTTACGCCATTCGTCCCTATCCTCAGCAAGCTTCTCCCAGCTTTGATGGTCAATGTTAAACGCAGCCATGTCAACTACTAACTACAACATTAATGTGAGCTACAGTTTAATTTTAAACAATGTTTACGTAGCACAACCGTCAACGTCATTACACCAGCGTCATGTTTCAGAGAACGCACCGACCGCCGTCGTCTCACGCGAATAATGCCATGTTGTGCGTACGCGTATATTGTTTACGCGAATCTTGCGCGCACACGATTTTGTTTACAAATAGTCGCATTCACACGCATTGTTTCACGGCATTATTTAAATTACTTCAAAAATATGAGGTGGTTGATTAATCATCCATCATCCGCCTGCTCTTATCCCAATTTATTTGTGTTTTTTTCTGTAATTCATCTCTATCAGCTGTCAAATCTTCGATTACACCCTTTTAACTTTTTATACAATCCAATTTTTAAGGCCTTCCTCTTCTTCTGCATCCATCCACATTCATATTTAATACTTTTTTTGTCACATGATTTTCATCCCTCTTCATAACATGCCCATACCACGATAAACGACTACTCCTCATATTTTCTGTAACTGGTGCTACTTTCAAACTTCGTCTAATATAATCATTCCTTATTTTTGGTTCTTCATTAATGTGGGACTTTTTGATTATATTTTATACGGAGAGAAAAATTGGCCGTGTGATTGGACGACTCGGTGACCCACATGAAAACAAGAAGAAGAATAGAATACCAAATTTTAAAACACTTCCCGTGTTAGGTATACAATTTTTGAAAACTTGCAAAATTTTCAAGCTCGGGCAGGATTTTGAACCTGCGACTTTCGCATTACTAGTGGCGACGCCTCTTCCATCTGGGCTACCGCAGCTCATTCCTTGCCCGCCAATTTTGCAAGTGTATTTTAATGCCAGTAACGCGTAGCACGGCTTTCATCTACCGGGTTAGTTTTGCAACTAGTGTTGAAAATTAGCCCAACATACCAAATTTTTAAAGACTTCCCGTGTTAGGTATACATTTATTATTAAACTTGCAAAATTTTCAAGTGCTGGCAGGATTTGAACCTGTCCTGCAGAGGCGTCGTCACTAGTAATGACTAAAGTCGCAGGTCAATTTCAATACACACCCTTAAGTCCCTTAGTCGCGTCTTACGACACCCACGGGAAAGAAATGGGGTGATGCTACTATAAGCCGGCATCACACATTTTTTTTACTTGAATAAAACCATTTTCCTTTTATATTTTTGTGATCTATTCACTTTGGAAGCTTATTGAGTGGCAACAAAAAAATTTTAGTGCATAAAAATATGCACTCCGCTAAAATGGCTGAAAAATCCCGCTGCTATTTCAGTCGCTAGGTACTGTCAAAAACTAGATTAACTATAGTAGAGCCACCACTTAGTTCTAGCTTTGACAGTGGATTTCAGCTCGAACCTCCATTACAACCAATCAGTGTAGTTAGGCCCGGTTTGCCACAGGCCCGGTACGTTACACAAAAAAACAGCTATGTGCGAGTCGGATTTGCGCACGTAGGGTTCCGTACTTTATCTGTATGGGAGTACCCTTAAAATTTCATTTTTTAAAATTTGAATTCGTTGTTATAGGCGTGCTATAAGATAAGATAATTCTTTATTAAAATAAACTTAATTACAGATAGTTGCACTTATTTGAACTAATATTATAAATCTGAGAGTTTGTGTGTGTATGTATGTATGTTTGTTACCTCTTCATGCTCAAACGGCTTGACCGATTTGGATGAAATTTGGAACACAGGTAGAGTACAACCTGGAATACCACATATGCTACTTTTTACTGCGGGAAAACAACTATTACCACGGGTGAAGCCTCTGGGCGGAAATCTAGTATGAAATAATTATGAGGCTATATATGTATGTTATTAGCGGCTACAGTAATGCATATGCTGTAAATTTGTCATATAAATCATGAGATACATCCTATATATATCCTAGGGTAAAATTGAGGAATAAAATGGGGTAAAAAAAAGTAAATTTGAGTGACAGGATCAGGAATAGCGTGATAAGGGAACGTTGTGGTATAAAAGAAGACGTAGTGACTGGTGTAGAAAAGTGTATGCTTAGATGGTTTGGTCATGTAGAGAGGATGAATGAAATAAGTTTAACGAAACAGGTGTATTTGGCAAGTGTGGATGGGAATGTCGGAAGGGGAAGACCTTAACGAACGTGCCTCGATCAAATCGGAGACAGGTTAAAGAAAGGTCAGGTCAAGAGTACCCTAAACCGACGAGCATGCATGAAGTGATTAATGAATCTAGAGGAGGCGAAAGAAGTATGCCAGGATCGTAGTAAGTGGAAGAAATAGTCTCTGCCTACCCCTCCGGGAAAGAGGCGTGATTTATGTATGTATGTATGTAGATACATCCTCCGATCCATTATTGAGCCAAAACGTCGTTTATAGGGTGGAACCTATGTTACCTGGGGAAAGTTGTTCCTTATCACCAGCACGTCTTGAGATTTCGTTACAGGTCACTAGTATTTCACCCGATATAATTATGTGTATATGTTTTAAACAAATGCATATATACACAAAATTAACATACCTACTTACATTCTCAAAGCATAAAATTTAATACTTTTGAAGTTTAAAATGGCTTGAAATATTTAAAAATCTTGTCGGAACATTTTCGCGAAAACTGAAAATTTATGGTGAAATTTTACTAGTAACAAAAAATCAAGACGGGCTTGTGATAAGGAACAACATTTCGCACGGAACATAGGTCGAAATATGAAAAAAAAACTAGCCTCTCACACAAAATTACCGATCAGCTGATTTGGGTTAATTGAAGCTCAATTACTAAATATGTTCCACGATGAAAGTTGTTCCTTATCACAAGGCCTAAGTTTTCAGTATCGGAAAAGAAATGGTTCCGTGCTTCGGAGGGCACGTTAAGCCGTCGGTCCCGGTTGCTGTCTATGATTACTTAGACGGCGGCGGTCGTTACACAACCATGTCAGAGGCCTTCTACTAGTAGTAGGCGGTTGAAAAACTCTGACACCAGAGTTCATTGTGTCGTTGGATGACTCGGTGTCCCACACGAAAAGAGAGAGAGAGAGAGTATCGGTCACTAGTAAAATTTCACCAGATATTTTTTTTACGGAACGACTTAGACCCCTATTACACTGTTCCTGAATACCGTTCACGGTCCGGCAATCATTGCTGATTATATATAGTTTATTGAAATGGCATCCAGATAATAACCAGCAATGTATGCCGGACCGTACACTGTATTCAGACTAGTGTAATAGCCGTTAAACACACAACGGTATTGTTATTTTATCTTACCGACAAACAGTCCGACGATACTTTTATTGTTTTACAATCTACCCCGTTACAACAGGGAATTAACAAAAGGGTAACTGTTATAAAAATTTCTCCAAAACAATCCGGTAAGTGTAAAAGGGTTTTTACAAATTTTTCGAAGATATTTTTATTTAGGAACATCATAAATATCACATTTCATTGTTAATGATAAAACGAAACTCGTCACTGTTTTTTTTGTGAATTTGTTTATGAGTCATCATTATTTTCGTTAACATCTTTAAAATGCTAGATGAATGTATTTTATCAGGCCTGCTTTTTTCGTCTTGTAGTTGAAAAAATAATACCCTTTTTAATACAATTCCCGAGTAAGGTATACAATTTTACATACATACATACACATATAACGCCTATAATCCCTTGCGGGGTAGGCAGAGCGTAAACGGCCGCAAAAAACGGCCATTTACACCACGTCTGACAAATGTTTGAGGGTTATTTGGAATATTGTGTATCGCTATGGTGACAGGTTGTCAGCCCATCGCCTAAAACTGCAATACACACCCTCGAGTCCCTTAGTCGCCTCTTACGACTCCCACGGGCAAGAAATGGGGTGATACTATTCTAAGCCGGCATCACACGATATGAATAAATTACGCTTTGACTCTTTCTGTTTATCTTTTGGTTGGCCGGTAGAAATTGCCGCGTGGCATTAGGCCCGCCCTTTGTACTTTTTGTGCCATAAAGTTTAATAAATAAATAATATAAAAATAAATAAATGTCCTGGACAATCACACAGGGCCATCTTGCCCCAAACTAAGCAAAGCTTATACTATGGGAACTAGATAGCTGATATTAATACTTATACTTATACCTTTTTTGTGAATAAATACATATAATAAATAGAAACACCCAGACTAAACACAAATATCTGAAAATGACTTAACAAAATATTTGTGTCTTTTGGGGATCGAACCCACGATCCTCGGCGTAGCAGGCAGGGGTACTATCCGCTACGCCATCAGCTCAGTCGATAAATGTGCCGTGTGATGCCGGCTTACAATAGCATCACCCCATTTCTTTCCCGCGGGTGTCGTAAGAGGCGACTTAGAGACACGAGGGTTTCATGTGTTTAACAATTTTAGGCGACGGGCTGACAACCTGGTGCCTATATTATGAAACTACGGGCTACAAGTCTACAGGTGAAATTTTTAGTACATTGCATTTAGCATATTCCTGGTATCATAATGGCTAACCGACTACCCAATGAACACTGAATTTCACCTGTCAAATTGTAGCCTGTGGTTTGATAATACCGGGTACTGGTAGTTTTTTGGCCGACGGCTAAGTTTGGCCATCCGAAGGGCTGCCAGCCTAATAGGTAGCATGTCTCATGGAGGCGCACTAGACGACTTTTTTTTAACTTCTTCTTTTCGATTGGGACACCGAGTCGTCCAACGACTCGATGAACCTTAGTGTCAGAGTTTTTGAACCGCCTACTTCCAGTAAAAGGCCTCTGACATGGTTGTGGATGCGAGAGGCACAGGACCGGCGCAGATGGCGAGAAAAAGAAGAGGCCTATACTCAGCAGTGGGTAGATGTGGGCTGATATGATGATGATGATGATGTGTGTATCAACCACTGTCTAAGTAATCATAGACAGCAACCAGGACCGACGGCTTAACGTGCCCTCCGACGCACGGAACCAGCTGTCTTTTTCGGACAATCAGGTGGTTAGCCTGCAATATCCTTACCTAAATTTAGGCTCGTCTCTAGGAACTTAATATAATTTTAGTGTAGTTTAGCTTAGTATAAATTGTGATTTCTCGCTTTATATTACCTATAAAAAAATTGTAAAGCCATAATTTTAGAATAAGATTGATTAAAGGATTAAAACAGTCGTTTAGTCGGACATGGCGATAGTGACTGTTTTTTTTATAACCGTTAACGTTCTGCCTACTCCGCAAAATATAAAGGCATGATATGTGTATGTATGTATAGATAAATGGATTAAGTTTCATAACTAGACGAAGATGGATGACTTATTATACCATAAGGACTTATGAGGATTATAATTATTAAAACAGACTTAGATTCGAAGTTGCTACTTAGTATGATAAGGTATAATGTGATAAGATAAGAAACATCTACTCCCCTGCGCTAACTAGAGCCTGCAGAAATGAAAAAAAAACTAAAATTAAATGGCTTAATAGACTTACTACACTACTTACGATCTCGTGTTTGTTTTCCTAGTGTGCGGGGACCGTTGGTAAACTATATGTTTGTCATATGTATATTTTTTGGTAAATAAATACATACTTATGTAAAAAGACTAATCAATCTGTTAGTAGGTCTTTTCCAACTTTCTGGCCTTTAGATAAACCGTTCGCCCAGACACAAAACATTGGTTTGGAAGTGGATTTTCTATTCGTTTTTCTACTCCGAACCGGGTAAATCGCAATTATAATTAGGTCAAGCGATTGAGAGTGCTCAAAAAGTTATATGAATAATAAATTTACGGCCAGTAATGTAATTTTTTGAAGATGTGTGACGTCATCAAGCTAAAGGGATCGATGGTACACGATGAATAATTACTATCCATAATGTATTTTTTTAAATATCTCACGGTGGCGTCATTTAGCTTAAGGGACTGCTCGACTGTTAAGTAAATAGTAAGTGAAGTACACGGCAGCTTATCAAAACAAACATGTTTGACAACGTGTAACCGTGTTTTTTATTATTGTCACTCAAACAGGATAATGTTTGTTTGTAAGCAGATAAACCTATCCTTATTTAATAAATATGTACATTTTACCTAGGTATTAGTGTAACTTAATAATGTGTGCCGTGTGATGTTAGCTTAGAATAGCATCACCCCATTTCTTTGCCGCCGGTGTCGTAAGAGGCGACTAAGGGACTGGTTTCTTATGTATTACAAGGAAAAAGGTTGAAAACCTGTCACTATTGTGATGCACAATTTTTCTGAAACGGCCCTGAAATATTTGTCACACGTGGCGATAGCGACCGTATTTCACGGCCGTTATTGCTCTGCCTACTGCGCAAGGGATGAAGGCGTGATATGTGTGTGTGAATCTAATAATACCTTAGTATGTAAGGAATGTAGGTATACGTGTATGCGGGCAAGAGACGAGCCGCGGTAGCCCAGATGGAAGAGGCGTCGCCACTAGTGATGGCGAGAGTCGCAGGTTCAAATTCTGCCCGCGCTTGAAAATTTTATAAAAAAAAGGGTATTTTTGCTTCATAAATTACTTTACTGAGTTATTGCTAATATGACGCTATCCCGCAAGGGTTTACCCCTTGCACATCAAACTGAACAAAAATACCGAAATATGTAAATAAATTATTTAACAGTAAATTTCAATTTATAATAATTGTTAAAAAATGTATAAATATTCTTGAAAGGTACAGTTTTTTAATATAATTCCACAAATAAATTAAAAATTACCTTCCATACAAAACGCCTCGGTCCAATATTTTTTGTTTATATTTTTAAGAAATACTTGAAAATCTGTAAGTTTTCAAGAATATTTATAATAATTATAAACTTTATGATTATATTATCTTCTGATCATGGATGTCATCGGAGCTACATGCAGCTACGCGCTGCTTCTCATGATGAGGTCTCCAGGTTTTGGGGTGGTATGGGATCTACCTCCTAGCGGTCCACCCCGGGCAACGGCAACACAGGCTTGCCTGTGGATAAGTCCGGCTGAACGATCCCACGTGCGCGGTGGAAGGCTCCGTAAGGGGCCGCCTGGCCCGCGACCACCATCCCACCGAAGTCTGGCGCCAATTAACTTGCTGCGTTCTGTCAGTGTGTGGGAGTGCCAGTGCCTTCCGGGTGAGCTCGCTCCATCTTAGACTCTGTCTCTGTCCTATGACCTAGACTAGAGTCAAGAGCAAACGCATAAATAAACCCAACATCTACTCCATCTCTGGTCTTTAAGGCGACAAATGCTTTTTTATATTTGGCCTTTCTGGTTTGACACCTACACCTGACGGGTTAGTGGGGAACAACGGCTCACCAAGGAAGTTCGTGTGGTTGTTCAAAAAACTAGCCTAATCGCGCCTGTGGGGCGTGACTGGGCTTAGGAGTTGTACTGGAAAGAACAGATCGGACTGCATCTATCCGGTACAGACAAGACATGACAGGCTATACAGTTTTGAATTTGGATCGCCTTATTGCCAGGTGCATATAAGATTAAAATTTGCATTTGAGTGTCTCGCCAGTCAAGATCTTGACAGTACATGTTTCCCAAAAATAGGGAGCAAAATAAGGGACTCAAATCCCTTAGTCGCCTATTACGACTCCCATTTCTTTCCCAATATCCCTATTGCAAAATAATAAAAAATACACTTAATAATTGCTGAGTAATTTCTATTCTTTCAACCTCTATAAAAGGTTCCAGTTGTGACAGAATTTTGTCATATCCGTACCGTCATAATCGGATTTTGGAACGAAACGAATAATTGATTTATGTGACGCGTGAACTGGGGCGGAAGAGCGGTGGCCAGGCTGGCGGGAATTAGAAGGACATATTCCTGTATACAGGGTGTCACGGAAATACTTCAACATTTTTCATTTTTTATATTGCGAGCCGTTCATTAACACATTGTATTTTTTTTAATGATGGGCCAACGAGTCGAAAAACGCACATTACTATATTACATACATACATACATACATAAATCACGCCCATATCCCTTACGGGGTAGGCAGAGCGTTAACGGCCGTAAAACGGATATTAACACCACGTCTGACAAAAGTTTGAGAGTCAATCAGATAGCTGTGTATCACTATAGTGACAGGTTGTCAGCCCATCGCCTAAAATTGCAATACACACCCTCGAGTCCCTTAGTCGCCTCTTACGACACCCATGAGTAAGAAATGGGGTGATGCTATTCTAGGCCGACATCACACGGAAAATTACTATATATATATATTATATATATATATATATTACTATATTCAACGTAATAATATATTTTATATTTAATTTTGTGGTTTAACTTTGGAAAGATAGTCTAAAATGTAACCAAATTTGACTCAGATAAGACGAGATATCGTTAAATGGAAATAGACCCATTGACAAATGTCAAATTGGGCTTTTAGAACGGATAATTGGTTAATGCGATGCGTGAATTGGGCCGATAAGCGGTGGTTAGACTGTCGGGAATCAGAAGGACAAAGTCCTGTATACAGAGTGTCACGGAAATGCTTCATTTTTTAATATATTTTGGATTGTGACCGGTTCAATAACACACTGTGTTTTTTTACGTGTAGGATGGGCCAACTAGTCGACATACGTTCCAAACAACCCAAATGACACACATATAAACGTACTAGGTCTCTAAGTAGATATAGGTTTGTAGTAGTGTTACAATACAAATACATATACCACACATGTATCCCTTGCGGGATGGGCAGAGGCACATTTACGGCACGACTGAAAAACATTTGAGGGTAATGGGGTGATGCTAATATAAGACGGCATCACCCGGAAAGAAGTGTAACTACCACGAAGTAAACAGGTTACCAAGTCACAAGTTTATATTGTGACCTCCACAAAAATCAAACCACAACGTAAGATCAACGCTCATACTACTAAACCACGGAGGCAGTTAAAATACAGGCCGTGTTTTTATCGTCTACAGTTAGGCCATCTTAATAAGCTCAATTTGACAGATGCCAGTTCTATAGTAAAAGACATGCCTGCAAAGGGAAAAAGCCAGACCCTCTGCTCTAATCTGACGGCTGTCAAATCCGGCTTATTAAGTTAGCCTTGCCTTTCTGTAGAAGTTATAGTTATCACAATTTAAATTACTCTAGGTTAACGAGCTATTAGTGTACTTAGTTATCTTTGGTCAGAAATAACATGGTCTCTATCTTTCCTGTTGAGTGGGACACAACATCGTTGAACGACCCGAGGTACCCTGCTGTGTGTGTTTTAAATACCTAACCTCCTATGTACCACTCGAACCACCAGTGGTTTTAATAGGCCTCTAGTTTTTGTGCCGTGTGATGCTGGCTTAGAATAGCATCACACCATTTCTTTCCCGCGGGTGTCGTAAGAACCGACTAAAGGAGTCGGGGATTTCATGTACATTACAATTTTAGGCCACAGGGTGACAACCTGTCACTAGAGTGATACACAAAAAATATTTGTATTGTATTAAATAGTTGAATTAGTTTTTTACGGCCGTTAATGCTCTACCTACCCCGCAAGGGATGAAGGCGTGATATTAATTTTGTCCCAACCGAGAATCGAACCTTGGTCACCTTACTGGGTTGTTACCATAAGCCACTAATCATTCAGGATTTACAATATACCTAATCCAGTATAGCAAGATAGTGAAGTGCCTGGTACTATGCTAATCACTGACAACATGATATACAAGGTGCAAGTACCCATACGTACATATATCACGCCTGGTCTGTATCACTTGCGGGGTAGGCAGAGCGATAACGCATGTAAAACGAACATTTACGCCACGTTCGGCAAACAATTTCAGGGTCTAATTACGCTTAAAAGAAAAATACGCAAATTAGCTTACAAAATAATAAAAAAAATGTGTTTATTACGGGATAAATTGGTAGCAATCTATATTCATTAGTACTCTAAAGAACAAAACAACTCAAATAATAGTTGTACAGGATGTCCCAAAAACATTTTGAGAATATTTTAGTTACTAGAAATAAATTAACGGTAAACAAATAACTTTCTTAAAAAAATATATATAATGGTCATTGTTTCATAAAATTAAACAGATCTCATAACATAAATAAAAAATCTATTAACAATAAAAAAAAAGTAACTGATACTCGTATTGTACAGTCAACCTCTTTTGACACATTATTTAAGATTAATAAGGTTAGTAAAAATTAAACAAATTTTAAAAGACAGAAACGTAAAAGGTCTATCTATTTTAACATTATTTTTAATTTAGATAAGGTTAGTTGAATTTAAAATACTTATACATTTTGATGGGGATAGATAAACAGGCATTTTTAAATAACAAAACGTGCAATAGTAATTTAAACAAACATTGCAGTAAAAGTAATTTTGCGGTATAAAGCTCCTCATACTTAATTTTTTTGCCTTAGCAGAATATCAAGTAGACATGTATTTGAATAAACATGGCTATTTTAAATCTACTAGTTATACAAATGGGCACAAAAAGCTAGTTATGGCAGGTAAGCTATGCCTCGCCTCTCCGTTTACGAGCCGAAAGCTTGTTTGCAGCTTTTTTTCTTTCTTTCAACGCGTCCGATGCGTTCACGAAAGCTTAAAAAGCTCACTTATACTTGCGATCTACAAACTCATAAATTCAACTTCATGTTGTTGTTAATTTATTCTTAAAATACAGAAAATATAACTTGTGACACTGGCTGTTTAAGATTAAATAATATAGAGTTTAAAATCGAAAAAGGCAAATGATGGCGTCGTTTACGAAATTCAAAAGCTCGTTTGAAGCTTGAACGCAGCAGTAGCGCGGGGTGCGGGGCGCGGGCGGCGGAGGGGGCGCATGCGCGAGGGGAAGGGTCACATTCCAGCGTTCAGTAGTTCCCCCGACCACCGCCTCGCGTCACGTCGCCACGCAGGCGCGCTCCGCCATACAAAGGACTCTGTATTATAAAAAATCTGTGATGTATTGATTAATTCCAACGTTTTATAACAAGAATCGTTGAATTAGTGTCTGTTTAAGTGATTATTTCAAGCGTTGCAGTGAGAAAAGTGACCCCGAAAAGCAGTTTCGACGGCCACGTCCCTCGGAATTCCACATTTATCGACGAATAAAATCTAGTGTGTGCAAGGAATATGGTGGACGGTGCTTGGTGTTGAAAACGGATTGTGTTTTCTCAGTGAATTGTTGTTTTTAAACAATGGAATTTAGTCGAAAATGAGTTAGTCAATGTAAATATGGGTTGGTATAAGTGTTTTGGCTGGGTGAGACAGCATTGAAACGGGGATCGGCCGAAGCGTCTTCGATCGGGCTATGAGAACATAAAGAACTCAGAATGGTGTCCCTCGCATATTTCGGTCTCCGTTCCACGCCATGGACGATCTTAGTCCTCATTTTCTTCATAGAAAGCGTAATGGGCAACTACGCAAAGTCCTTCTACATACATTGGAACACAACTAATAGTATATTTAGAATAGACAATACTGACCATGTATTCGACTTGAATAAAGGGAATGCACAGTTCGAATACGATCAAGTGAATATTATATGTCCAGTTTACGCCCCAGGAACTTTTGAAGAGGATACAGAAAAGTATATAATTTATAATGTGAGTAAAGAAGAATATGATACGTGTAGAATAACAAATCCAAATCCACGGATAATAGCAATATGTGATAAACCGCATAAGTTGATGTTCTTCACCATAACGTTCCGGCCGTTCACGCCTCAGCCGGGCGGCTTGGAGTTCCTGCCGGGGAAGGACTATTACTTTATATCAACGTCGAGTAAAGATGATTTGCACAGACGCATCGGCGGGCGTTGCCTCAGCCATAACATGAAGCTGGTGTTCCGAGTGTGCTGCAAGCCGGAGGAGCAGTCCCCGGCACCGCCTCCGCAGCCCACGCTGCCGCCGCCGCCGCCGCCCCCGACCACCTCCACCACGACCACGACCACCACCACCATCAAGCCCGTGACCAAGAAGACGCACAAGTACGACAAGTCGGGCGACAACGAGGTTGTGAAGAGTGAGGAGTTGTCTTACTCGCGAGGGGCGGCACTGGCGTCGTCGCTGGCGCTGGCTCTGGCCGCGAGCGCGGTGCTGGCGCCGCTGGCTCGGTGAATGTGTGTTCGAGCAGGCCGGCCCGCCAGACCCGATATGGCGAAGCCGTGTCCGGCTCACACCCAAACTCTACACTCGATGCACTCTCTCCATTTGCGCCCGGACACTCTAGTCTACTCGTGAAGTGTAAGTGCAGTGACATATGACGATCGTTTAGTATAAATATACTAAAACATAATAATGTGTAGTGGTGCCCCAAGGATTGTGGATTTTTGAAAGTTTGGATTTTGAACAGTGTAAGTACTTATTATAAGTCTGGTCCGAAAATTGGTGCCGAAACTGTTGATTTCTCGAGTTCAGAATGCGTTGTGCAGAAAAAAATTGTTCCACATATAAAGTTCCGAGAAAAATTTAGTATTTAAGAAACCAGCCTAATTTTTACTATTGTAAACTAATGTTACGGGCCTACTGAATAATCGAACTATTATAACAAGTTCATATTAGTTATGAACTCAGTAAAATATATAAAGAAGTTAACATGTATAATGGTAAATATAGGTTTCATAAACCACTAGGAATTAAATTTTTTATATTTTCATTATTGCAATGAAGGATATTTGATTAAGACTTAGGATTCACTGAATCGAGATATTATTAGGGACATTATGATAGAAAAATAGGTAGCTTCTTTTAGTTGAAAAGACATTTTTATTTCTTCCTTACGACTTATGTATCAATTAGAATTTATTTATAAAAAAGGGCAAGTTGTAAATCTTGTCTAAAGCACTGTGATTTTGGTTTTTATTTAGAACTTAATTATACTCTTTTATGCTTTTTATTATGTGATATAAACATAGAAAACATCATTTCATTGACTGATTACTGTGCATTTTAGAATTATCTGATTAACTTCTTTAATTCAACGAACAAACATACGTAATATTTTGTATACTTAAACGCTTTATTTTAAACAAAAAATGAAAAAGTTTATATTATCACTTTGTATAACTATTTATTTAGCAAAACATGCTTATTCTGAACCTACACCTATGATTGAATCAGACAAAATCTGTCTGTGCTTTTGTACAAATAGCAAATGACAAGTATTGTTTTTCAGTAAGGTACAGCTTATAAGCACTATGTCGTGCGTGCCATGTTTGTGTGGAATCACAAACAAAGGGTGTCCTTGAAGCAGATGACTTATTCATTCAGTAATAATTTTACTCACCAAACACCAGAAAGTGACACATTACGACCAGGTTAACCAATTTCGAAGTGTCAAACTGGTTATGCAGTTAAAGAACTTCCCCTTTATCAAATGAGTCGTTTTTTATCTCAGGTCTTCTGACTGTGCTGCCATTTATTAAGACATGATTGAAAAATATATACCTCTTTAGGGAGATATTTAACATGTCTCAATTCATAATCTTATTCAAATGAGTTTAAAAGAGCTGCTCATAATGCAAAAAACATTGATTATTGCGCAAAACGATTAATTTAAACTCTATCACCATTCGATTTTCATTCAATCTTGAACACTCAGTATTAGGTATTGACAAAATGATACTGAAAAAATATGTTATTGGCAAAAGGACACCCTTTAGATACAATAAAGAAATAGTCAAATAGTTAGTAGCGAAATAATCCGGATTCTTTTAGCCATACGCATTTAGTGACAGACGGAACATATTTTTAGCTAGTTTTTAAGATTGGACGTTTTGGTTTCAAACTTTTACAGGGAATATTAAAATGAAACACAAATTTCATCCTTATGAGGACTGCACTGCAACAGTTAATCTATGAAAATTAAATTATGCTATAAACGTTACCCAAGTAATCCATACAAAAAAGTGGGTTCAAAATTACTAAATTTAATGACAACCTATAAAGTCACAGAAGGAACATTTTCAATAAAAATATATATAAAAAAGACATCCAAAACAAGTAAAAAGAAAAATTTAAGAAAGCTTAAAGTTACGCAACTAAAACAAATGCATATTTGGGACAACCTGTATACTGGGCATCTATGTCAGACTTTGGCTTCGTTCCAATAAAGAATCAATCAATCCTAATTAACTTACTTGACTTTAAGCAGTTTTTTTATAGATATTGGTGTGTATGGTGTATGGGGTTGTTCGTCGACTCATGAACATGATAAAAAGCTTACCTACGCTACGTAT
This sequence comes from Tuta absoluta, assembly GCA_027580185.1. Classification (NCBI taxonomy): domain Eukaryota; kingdom Metazoa; phylum Arthropoda; class Insecta; order Lepidoptera; family Gelechiidae; genus Tuta; species Tuta absoluta. Next base: position 4,000,201 of record JAQAHW010000046.1, read on the forward strand.
TTATAAATAATAACGAATAGGTACTATTATGTGGTTTGGAAGGCACGTTAGGCACCTACTCTCTATTTATCACTAATATTACGATAGACTTATCATTTCTCTACTTCTAATAATAACGCAGTACAAAATTCCATAATAAAATAATAATGTAAAACGTGTTTTGAAACTAAAGCCTGAAATATCAAAATAGCCGACATGTTTCTCAAAACTATATGGCATGTATTAAAAACATTACAAGCGCCTACTTTTACCCAGAACCAATAAACTTCCACATTTAATTAACGGGCTGCGCCAAAAATAGGTTGTAATCCTAGCCCAAGCAGTGATGAATTTAATTTATTACTACTTGGGTCGTTAACCCTTATTAGTGAGTAAAATACTTATGAATTAGAAACATTTACCATGGTGTTATAACAAGTGATTTATTTGGCTTTTTATACCCTGGTCTAAGACACTTCTGATTATAGATAGGTGGCGCCCTTGTCACTTGAAAATGTATTAATTTTATATTTATTTTTCAAAGCTCTGTTATGGTCAAAACAGCTTTATACCCAACCCAAGAACCAACTTAAACTCCACAACAAACTGCCAATAAAGTGTGATACAACTTGAAAATACCCCCCCAAGGGCGCTATTAGGGCTGGTTTTTTTAAACAACCAAATAAACTTCTCCGGGAGAAAGGTGTAGGTTTTAAAGCCCCGGGGCTAAAATCGTAGAGACCTGTCTTAAAGAAATGATTCCAAATATTTGCCAGGGCAATAACGACCATGTTTACGGGAGTTTAGGCTTTGCCTAACCCGCAAGGGATACAGGCGTAATGTGTGTTTGAACTTGAATATTTACAGTCTGTCGGTTTTGTTGTCATGACTAAACAGTTTAAACACTTTTTGATAGTTCGGGCCGTAAAAACCAGGAAAAACAACAGATGTTCTGTCTTAACTGTCATCGCGAAGATGGTTATTTGTTTTTCAGCTGTCAGTTTCTAATTTGAAGTCGAATCTAGCGCACAGTGTACGTACTCAGTACCATCTCAAGTAATGTGGAAATTACTATAAGTAGGCAGGTAGTTCAGTACTGATCAAAAACTCTGACAAGAGGGTTATTTGTCGACTAGCCAAGACATTATAGTCTCAATTCCCGCTACCGACTAATAACTCTTCTTCTACTGATAAAGACACTTAGACAAGTATAGAAGATGATCACCTCTTAATTTGTCTATGTTTTTACGCATTTAACGCTGTATCTGTCAAAATTAGGCATACAAGGAAATCTGCGTAATTGTGCGGAAAGAAAAGACACGACCTGACTAAAATAGTCTTAGGCAACTACTATCATTTTCTTAACCTATTAAAAGGAAAGTGACAACGCTATTTTTCATTAGTCATTTTAGTCAGCAATGTCGAATCGAGACAAATACCCGCCTAAATTATAATCATATAAATTCACTACATCAGCAGTAAACTTTTACACATTCTAAGCGTGCTAAAACAGACGATAACTACAACAAATCCAAGCCTTATTTCTAAGCAAATTGGCGTTTCATTACAAATACCAGAATAGTTTAATAGTTATGTATGATTGATTGCAAAGCTCTGCAATCAGAGAGCGTGGGTTCGATTCTTTTCAATAACAATTGGGCAATACAGATTTCTTTGTAGGTGTATGATCATTACTATTATCAGGTTCGAAATGTTCTAATAGAGTGTCTCACGAAATTTACAAACTTGTAAACATTCAGAATAAAAAACAATTAAAAACTGAGGTAAAGGAATCAATAAAAACTTAAGTTGTACAATTAATTGTTCTTTGCTAATTATTTTAGTTGGTGAAACAACACTTGCATATTTTTGTCTAGGCTACAAAAGTGGGACACCTGTATCATAATTCGAAATATGGTGCAATGAAAATACACATTTTACGGCAAATATCACTAAGAGAAGGCTGTGGTTAAAATTCTGATATGCTATCAAGAAAATACATTTATTTTGTTTTTTTTTGTAAAATTTTATCAGTACGAGATATGAAATCGTTTTTGATTAGCGAGATCAAAACAATATCCTTAACTCATTTATTTGTCGGTTAATTAGCCCTAGGTTTGTCGCGTTAAACAAATTGTACGCGTGAAGTCTTTGCAGACTTTATAGTTTCGGTGTCATTTGGTGAATTATATATAATACTACTACGATATTAACAGCCACAACGATCCACTGCTGAACAAGGAATGCCGCCAATTTTGATAAATTGTTTATTATTTACTAATATTAACCACGAGTTGAACACATTTACCAATAATTGTCAAGAAAACATTTCTGTAAAAAAAAACAAACAGGCAGATGGTTAATAATTAACGTAATAAACCAATTTCCATTTCCGCATCCTCATTTTAACTTTCGACACTAACGAAAAAAAAATGTTATTTTTTTTATAAAAAGTGTGTAAAAACAAGTTGTCGCGTGGGTTCTAAAAGCCTTTTTACCAAAATGACAGCTATATCCGTGTATGGATATTGATGAACCTTAGCTACGTATGAACCTACATACTAGTCAGGATGGTACACAAAGTTTCAAGCTACTTACGTAATCGATTAAAAGAAAAGTATAATTTTGTCTAATCAAAAGACTTTTAAAGACCCCACGTGACCGATCTAGCGTCAAAAGTCTGGGTCAGTCAGGTTATCCACCAATGACGTCAATAAGAATACCCAGTTATATTAAAAAATCACTATCAGAATTCGAACAATATCAACTTTTTTTGATACTTCTTGTGTCTTAATTCTAAATTCACGCTCATTGACCAGTGAGTATTTGGTTCCCTAGGAGTTTGACTTGTGGTATAGAGTTGACAGTGTAAAAGTACTGCAGGTATTTTGAAGGATGATCCAGTCCGTGAAACAGAACAACTTATAAACAAAATAGACTTCCCATAGTTCCCATACAAAATGACTCAGTCAGCTGACACTATTTGTATGGCAAGAAACTTGCTTTCGTTTTCGACCGATGTTTCTTCAGAAAATAAAAGGACCGCAGTACTTTTGGTAACACCCTGTATACAACAACTGACAGTGAAAAATTATCGTTCATATTAGTACTTTAACCCTGCTCCGTTACCAGAGTGCATCTATTTCGGGTTAAACTAAACAGTTAAATGTCTAAGCGGTTCTGGGTACGGTTATAGTTGAAACTGTCTTCGTGATGTTTCAGTTAAAATTAGATTTGGTTAAAGACCGGTGGTTTTACTTTTTACGAGGCGGGTATTTGTTAAATAAAGCTAACAAAAAATTGTTTCACTTACAAGTGTTATTTATGGTTCATAATCATAACTCTGACACCAGGGTTTATCAAGTCTTTCGTCAACTCATGTCCTGCACGAATATACAAAAAGAGATAGCTTATATTTGATTTCACAAATTCACATACAATCTTATATGTATTTATGTACCTATTTGCACGTATTAAAAAGGTATATAGACGTGATGATATTGATGAATATAGTGCAATATATGCCCTACGAAGCACAAATCACTTGCTCCCTGAATGCGTTTCGGCAACATTAGCTCATTTTTGACAAATGTTAGAACACTTACATGCCAACATGAGGTCTGGGAGCACTTCGAACTAAATCAAATGACAATCAAAAGTTACAAAACCCTCAATCCAAAGTGGCTTATCTAGTGGGACATCGAGTCGGTGAACGACCCGATCAACCAAGGATCCAACTGAATCTACTTTATGTGCTAAGCAAAAATATTGCCTTCCTTCCAATAATTTAAAATGATTTATGACAAAAACCACAAGTTAATATTATTGAGAAATTGAGGTTTGCATTGATCAAATAAACAATAAAAATATGTTAATTTATTTTATGTTATAAAGCGGTCAACCTCAATAGTTAAGTTTTGTAGACATGACAAATTGCAAACAACGTTTTCGGACACCCGGCATTATGATTCATACACACGTTTTCAAAACTCATTTCAACTAAAACTAAATTTTGAAAAATATTGCTTGTTATCTATCAAATTTGAGCCATTAATTTGGGAAAGGAAATTGTTTGAAACCATTCCAGAGGAGATCAAAGTATCCAACGTAAAATTAATAGGAGGCCATATTAGTTTGTCAAGGAAATTATGAAGTGAATTTATTAGCACAGAACAAAGAAATAGAATAGAAATGGCTTGGGATTTGGAATACAATGTGTTATTTTTCAGTTTTGCTTTTTTATTACACATTAGCAGAAAATGTTGAGGTAGGTGCCTACCTAAGTACTACCCGTTTTATACTAGCGCCTCTTATATCACACTTTTGAAACCCGTTTAGTCAATTTAATTACGCACATCACGCAATTATTTGTATGTACTTTAAAAATTCATTTGAGAGTGGATTAATATAAATACGTAGGGTTCGATGTGATTAATTATGATAATTACATAAACACATCACAAAATATCTATTCGATAGCTAAACAAGAGTTTAAAATAGCGAATCCAAACCCGTCTGACAGATCACATGCCAAAAGAAAAACTAATGAATGGCATATCTGCTTACTTTTTTGTTCTCTGTCAGCAAATTTTTTTATAAATCTGCATCTGTCGAAAACCATTAATTAAGTTTATATTACTAGTGGAATAAAAGCTTGCCAACGCAATTTAATTGATGGTTTTTTTGCTAATTTTAGGGCAAAAAACTAACAAGCGTGGAATAAGTAAATAAGAACTGCTTATTTGATGTCTAAGGCAAAATTGATGAATAGTTATGTGTAATAAAAGTATTTCTTGAATGAAAACAGACATCATAAATACAATAAAACTTACTTGACGAATCCGTATTGAATCTGATAGAAAGTCTCAATTATCCAACGAAATCTCTACTATCCGTACTAATATTATAAATCTGAGAGTTTGTTTGTGTATGTATGTTTGTTACCTCTTCACGCTCAAACAGCTTGACCGATTTGGATGAAATTTTGAACACAGGTAGAATATAACATGGAATAACACATAGGCCACTTTTTACCGCGGGAAAATAAATATTGCCACGGGAAAATTAGTGGCAAGAAATCTAGTAGGTTATAAATATCTTTACATGCTTTTATTTAAAAAAATCTACCAATTCTAATAATAGGACAAATATGCCAGTGTCCAGCGTAACATAAGCTTTTTTTTTTCATCCAATTTCATTACACCAGTATAGCAGCTTTTTATACTTAAGGCAAAGTCAAAAATTAAATAGTAATAATGTTTTGGATTATTTAATTGCAAAAAGTTTTCTCACGGCAAGATCAAAATTCCATAATTTCATGTAAAAGTTTGAAACCTGACGAAAACAAAACATTTTCATTAGATTTTTCTCTCAATAGTTTTTGATTAGTTGTGCTGTGTACTTAGTAAATAATCGCCTAAAGTGAAAATAAAACCTCATTTTGAATCTCGAAAACAGTCCGCTAGAACGTAAAGAAAATAATTTTATATTTAAATTCATGTTCGGTGTATTCTAAATTTAAGACAATTATTTATTAATATTGCGGTATTAACAAATAAAGTTTATAAAAATATAGGTTGGTAAATATTAAAATCATTTTTTTATCATATTATATTTATTATAATATAAATGTTGGTTTAAATGTATCACATTATTTCGGCCTAATTTTACTAGCTAACTAACAACCTTTCTATAAACTCACTTTTAAATAAGGATTTTGACATAATTAGGTATTGCCTAAATTTGACTGTCTGAATTTGGAATATACCGAATTTTACAAATTGACATATTGTATAAGCTTAACAGGTTAATGTAAACATTCATTTTACGAGTATAGTTGTTACAATCAAAAACATAAACGGTTTGGTAATGTGAAATGGAGCGGCGCGTTTTATAACTTGTGCATGAATTTTTATTGCCTTTTTATTTGGACTTGTATCACGTTGATGAAATTCAAAAACAGTAAGGTTCTACCATAAGATTTAAATATTGTTTTATGCTACTTTGACAGTTAACTTATTTTTTATCTGTGACAGTGCGTTTACGTTATAGTCAGTTTACTTTTTTGATAGTTATTGTGATTAAGAAAAACATGTCCAAATAAAAAAAACAATAAAAATAGTTTGTTTGCTCAGAGGAGGTTGTAAAAATAGAGTGCATTTTTATTTTTTAGGTGTACATTTAAAATTGTGCTCATTATTTCTTTACGGTCTTTATGTAATAAATTAGTATGCAAATTGTAACCAAGTCCAAAAGAAAAGTAAGAAAACAAAAATACATACAATAAATTGTTTATATTTAAGTCATCATGATCAACATCTCAATAAAAAATAATAATGATGTGAAAAAGTAGTTCATTAAGCTTATTTGCTTATCTTAATAACTTTTAATTATCCTGCAATTAAAAAGGAAATGGCAACTTTATAAAAACTAAATTATGTACAAAAAACCACGACATTTCGCACGTCGTAGAGATAAAAAGATGTAACTGACAATAAAGAAAACTGGTTATATTTAATTGAGTTGCTTTGTATGTATAACTGTCGGCAAAAGTTGACAATCTCGTTTATTCGGTGACACATCGGCACGTTTTTTCCACAAGGAACTATCATCTACTGACGTTTGTTAATTACTGCCAATGTGGTTGGCTTTCGGTCCAACTCCTAGTTAAGTAAATACTTGCATACTAATTGATTAATTTGACAATTTATTAAAAAGTTCCTTTTCATGTAAAAAATATTCACATTGGTGCTACTAGTACTAATAGTACTTTTTAAATCACTTTAACTATGATTTTGTACTTATTATAATTTTAATTACTTTTTGTAAGCATAATAATTAATAGACTGACCTTTTAACAGATTCTTTTAAGTATATTTCTTTATACGCTTTTAAGTACACGTACTTAATTATTTCTCTTAAATATTTAATTAGCGAAAATATAAATTATAAAATTTAGCTTCAGCTACCTCTTTAAACTGTTTTAAAAATATTTTTGTATAAAAATATTAATTATTAATACTAGGAAAATGCTGATCAATACACATTACCAAACCGTCGAAACTTTCCTAACAGTAAATTAAAATGAGACGCCTCACTTTTCCTAAAAAAGATAATTGTTGGATATTTACAAAAATGTTTACAATACTAAAATAGGATGTAGGTAACCAATAATTTATGGCAGCACTGAGAAATGTATAATTTGTTTAAAAGTGTAAAACATACCACCACTTAATCATTGTAATTTAGACTGTACTTATTTATCTTACAGCAAGTATCGATTTTTATTGCATTCTACTCCATACTGTTACTTATTTCATTATTAACAAAGATAATAATTATTTTAAACTGTGTGCCAGCAATTGAGTCTGTCACTCTTCATAGCTCAATAACCTTTATAATAGTTGATACATAATTGAACATGTAGAGGTATATACCTCTAGTAACTATTATACAGGTTATTAGTTCATTTGTAGCAACCTTGAATATTACTATAGAATTTGATTTAAAATTTCTTAAGAGATTGAAGTAGAAAAACAGCTGTTACACAATTTTAATTCCCTTTCAAAGTTTTGTATAATGTTATTTTATTTCTATTGTTGAAGTAACTATTTTACTAGTTATTGGATTTCATGACAACTTTGTTGTATTTATTGTATCTTATTCATTTGACAAGACGAATTTAATTTGAAATGTAAAAAGAAACAAATGTAACAAGATATTGTTAACAGCTCTTTTGGGAATGTATAAAAGGTTTCTTGCAAGATAATACGATATGCAAACAAATGGTATTCCCTCAATATACGGGGTGTAAGGGACAGCCCTCTAAATACTGATAGAGTGCATTCAGACAATGAAACTGAACAACTTTTCCGAGAAACATAATTATGTCAGAAAACGACCAAAAAAAAATACGTCCTCCCATAAATATCACAATCAACTGTATTTACTATGGGAAGTATTTTTTTTGACGTTTCCTGATTTTTTTTATTGGGAAGTTGTTTGGTTTTGTATTCGGAGGGTGTCCCTTACACCCTGTATAGAGCCGTAAATTGTATTTTATAAGATAGGTAACAAAAATCTACTTATTATGCCACTTCTATTTCAATACAAATGAATACTTCTAAGGTTTTATTCGTCGGTACATGAAATTGCAAATTGTGCTCTCTCAGTGTTGCCAAGTTAGCATACGATATAATATTATTTGCAGCTGATCATAATTATTGCTGTAGCATTTGAAAGCGGCCATATTTGTTTTGGTTTGATTTTGGAATCACCACGGTGTTAAAAATGGACGTGGGCGTGGACAAGATAAAAAACTGTTGTAGATAAAAAGGTCTGTAAGATTTTTTTCTATTAGATGTTTTATTTTAGGTCAATGAACTATAGAAGATTGCAAATTAGGATTTATATTCAAATTATGATAATTATTTGAGATGACGAGTCATATTATGTTTGTTCGAAGTTGATTTTTATTTTCTAGTGACCGTAAATAGCCGAAATTTATTAAAATGTGTGGCCTTTCGTTAATGATATAAAAATTTATGTCGATTGACTTGTGTTTTGTAAAAAGATTTGAGTATGTTATACAAACATTTTGCCGCCTTTGACCCTCACCCTTCCGCTGTGGACCACTTAAAGATTCAAGATGGCGCCTGTGGAGAAAAGAAAAATTAAAGTAACATTGATATTATTTGAAACATCCGAAATGTCTTCTTTGAAATATTAATGATTGTCTTCATGACATTACCATGATAAACCTATTATGGCATCCAAAATTCGAAATTCAAATATTCACACCGTATTTTGAATTTTTAAAACCCAGTTCGTTCCTGAACTCACGCAATTAGTAGTTTTTAAAATTTATATTTTAATACTTTTTTAATTAAATGAAATGCAGTCAGCATTCAATTTAGTATAGTATTATCACTTATTAACGTTATTAGTGGAATAAAAGTTCATTTAACGCATGCCGAGGTCTTTTCATGACCTTTCTATTTTTTTCTTGTCTGCGCCAACGAGCCTAAAATAAGGGACGAATAAATTTGTAAAAAGGAAATTGTTATTTGAAGAAAAAAAATTGATTGTGTAAAATAGTGGGGGTGACTATGTACCTTTTAAGTATATTTAAGCGAAATGAATTTGTAAATATGTTGTTAATCTAAGACGGTAGACCCTGTAGTATTTATTTGTACGATTTTGGGCCTTTGTTGAAATCCAAAGTTTTTAATTTATTTTTCGACCAATAAATGTTGGAGAGAAGTATGTTTTGTTTTATTTTTCATTTATTATCAGTAGATTGTTATAATTGGAAATAACACCCAGTTAAATAGGTTCTAATTTTATTAGTGACCAAATATTGAAAATTAATTACGGGCTGGTGATAAGAAACAACTTTCCCCAAGGAACGTAGGTCGAAATAAGGGAAATATATTTTGAGTTTCCATAGTAACTCAAACAAGATTATCGGCAATTTGGTATTTGAGATAATTTTTTTTTCATATTTCGATCTACGTTCGTAAGGGAAAGTTATTTGTGTCCCTCAAGCTGTAATCCTCACCTATGAAAACTAAACGAAAAGCAATTTTGGTTTTGTCAAAAAATAGTGCTGAAATAGTGACAAATAGTGACATATGCAAGAAAATTAGTGACTTCATATTTCCCAAGATATGGCTATCGTTTGGTGAGGATTACAGATCGAGGCTCACGCTGTAATCCCAACTCTCGTGTGAGCAAACGGTGGGGTATTTTCACTTGGTCTACATTCCAAAAAATAGTGCCTAATTAGTGACTAATAGTGACAAAAGATGAGAAATTGTCGCTTTATAATTCCGAAGTTATAAAGGCATCTTGGTGAGGATTATACCTATAGCAATTTTTGCTGTAATGCTCACCTCATTTCTGCTAAACACTTAGGTCTTTTGACTCAAATTTAGTATCAAAAAATAGTGCTGAAATAGTGTTCTTAAACTGCATTGATATTTATTTAGTTCATGTAGTAGAAGCAATTAAAAAAACCGTAAGAACTTCTTCATACAAAATGGTCAGGTACAGTCGCGAACAATACTTCGTATTGTCGTACTTGAAGCTCAATACTGGTTTGTTATGTCGGTAGGAACGTAATCAAACAAATTTATTTCCTTCAAGTATTTTGTTTATATCTGACAGTACACAATATTTCTCAATCAGTCAGACGTGGCGATGATAACGACCGTATTTTTTGCGGCTGTTAACGCTCTGCCTAACCCGTAAGGGATAAAAGTGTGATATATGTTTGTATCTATGTAGTACATAAATAAATACAGGTACCTAACTTGTTTGGCAAAAATGGAACAAAAAACATATTTATGTGGTAAAATTCATTTAACTCATTAATAAATGAAAGTAGGTAGGTGAAATCTAATCAGTGACCGATAGCGAAAACCCAAGACGAGCTGGTGATAAGGAACAACTTTCCCCAAGGAACATAGGTCGAAACATGAAAAAAAATTAGACCTCCCGTACAAATTGCCGATCAGCTGATTTGGGTTATTCATATTAAAAGTTGTTCCTTATCACCAGCCCGTCCTGGGTTTTTGCTATCGGTCACTAAATAGATTTAACCCTATATAGTTAACGACGTTCGAGGCGAGGACTAATACTATAAGTACCTAATTATACCTAAATAATAATTTTTGTTATTTTCAAAACGTGCGTTTTAATTTTAATTTTTCATAATAATCGTAAGTGGCGTATTTGTTATTTAAGAAATTTTATATTTGAGTTGTCATAATACTCAATAACGCGTAACGTGATGAAACCAAAAAATACCACGCAGGCGAAGTGCATGCAATAATTTCACTATTGTCTACCCTCTCGCTCACACGCGCGGCGGTCAGTTTTCGAGGCTCGGCCAAACCGGTTTTGTTTAGCGGTGGCTAGAGCGGTGGCGCGACCAAACAGGGCTTTCAGAGTTAAGAGAATACGATGTGATAAATTAATGCGATGTGTTGATCTGAAAGATATTAGCATAAGTACATATACATACTTTATTGTTATAAAACCGTTAAAAAGTTCAAGGCGTTGAAAAATATTCAACCAAAATACCTACTCATAAAATATACCAAAATAATGTCAGTGGCTCAACTTATGTTATAGTTAACACCTACATATATTGGCAGAAATGACATTACCTAAATTAAAGCAAAAATCAAGTCTGTATTCTACGAAGTATTGTTCGCGACTGTACCTGTACCATTTTGTATGAAGAAGTTCTTACGGTTTTTTTAATTGCTTCTACTACATAAACTAAATAAATATCAATGCAGTTTAAGAACACTATTGCAGCACTATTTTTTGATACTAAATTTGAGTCAAAAGACCTAAGCGTTTAGCAGAAATGAGATGAGGATTACAGCAAAAATTGCTATAGGTATAATCCTCACCAAGATGCCTTTATAACTTCGGAATTATAAAGCGACAATTTCTCATCTTTTGTCACTATTAGTCACTAATTCGGCACTATTTTTTGGAATGTAGACCAAGTGAAAATACCCCACCGTTTGCTCACACGAGAGTTGGGATTACAGCGTGAGCCTCGATCTGTAATCCTCACCAAACGATAGCCATATCTTGGGAAATATGAAGTCACTAATTTTCTTGCATATGTCACTATTTGTCACTATTTCAGTACTATTTTTTGACAAAACCAAAATTGCTTTTCGGTAAGTTTTCATAGGTGAGGATTACAGCTTGAGGGACACAGTTATTTCTTATCACCAGCTCGATCTAAGCTTTCGCTACCGGTCACAAGATAAAATTATACGCCATATGAAAAAGCTATATCCAGATTTTTTCTGAAACCAAAGTAGGACGACGTGTATAATATTGTGACAGATTAAGCAAGCACTTAATTGGTCCTTTATTAATCAATTTTATTCGTATTAGAATATAGAGTGAAATTTTACTACTGACCGATAGCGAAATCCGAAGACGGGCTGGTGATAAGGCACAACTTTCCCCAAGGAACGTAGGTTGAAATATGACAAAATTATTTTAAGATTCCTTAGTGACTCGAATCAGCTGTTCGGCAATTTTGTATTGAAGATCTATTTGATAATTTTTCGACCTATGTTCCTTGGAGAAAGTTGTTCCTTATCACCAGCACGTTTTGAGTTTTCGGTATCGGTCACAAGTAAAATTTCACTTAGTTTAAGAGAAGGTTTGGATCACAAATTAATTTTGGAAATCAGTTTGGAAGTGGTAAGTAATCGTAAGCATAGTAATTGTACATATTTATGTCTTTAGGCTATACTTAAACTAAACGAAATTTTGGCGCAAACGCTGCGTCGAGCGAACTGCACGCGCGGGCCGGCCGTGCGTAGGCTAGATTCGGCAGAATACACGAGCAGCGCTGCGTGACGCGAGTCGCTCAGCTCGCTTTGCTCTTGTATTTTGCCGAATCCGGCCCGCATGTGCAGCCCGCTCGACGCAGCGTTGGCGCTTAGCAATAAAAAAAGTTTCTTAGATGCTTTTTTTATTAAGGATGGGTTTGCTCTTGAGTCTAGTCTAGGTCATAGGACAGAGGCAGAGTCTAAGATGGAGCGAGCACACCCAGAAGAAGCCTGTTCACTCTTACTTTGAAGAGGGGTATGCGTATGCTATATTTTATTCTTTCGGAATCCAACTGGGTCTCGGCTCGGCATAGCTAAAAAACAGCCTCCAGATTAGTTACCACTTTGTGGTTAAACTTTAACACTACTTGGTAACTTCCACTGAAGAGATTCATACTTACTATTAAGGGCCAACTCTGCCCACCCTGGTTAAAGCTGAAAACTTATATTTTACGTGATATAACGTGAAAATGTATACAGGGTGTAAGAGTGCATTCAGACCGTGAAACTAAATACTTCATATAAGAAAAAAATCAGGAAACGTCAAAAATTTTTGGACTTCCTATGGTAAATGCAATCAGCTAATCGTGATTTTGTATGGGTGACCGAATATTCTTTTCTCGTTTCTTAACATAATATGTTCCTAGCGGAAAGTTATTCAGTATCATAGTCTGCATGCACCCTTTCAGTATTCGGAGGGCTGTCCCTCACACCCCGTTTTTTTTCATGTTTTCAAATATTTATACCTAACACGGGAAGTGTTTTAAAATTTGGTATTCAAAAATGACATCATCATTAATTTAAGAGCCTCGCTCTTGTCGGTGGAGTAATATCCAATCTGTTCTATTTTGAGCCTTCTCTTTGACTTCCTTATACGACCTAAAACCTATTTTTTCTTTGATTTGGTCCATATACGCTCATCTAGGTCGCCCTCTCCCTCTTCTTCCCTCGATCTTTCCTTCCATTATAGTTTGTTTCCTTCAAAATTGTTTCAATGACAAAATCTCATTCTTGGCTCAACCAGTGACGGTTGATTTGGCTCTTAATTTCATAAAGTTATAAGATCACACATATCACGCCTAAAAATATTTAGTCATAAAATTAAGTGCATTACATTAAGGCGAGTGTACTCGTGAACATAAATAATACCAAAAGTGACAGTTTTTAGGCTCATTTTTTCATAACTTTAATTGCAGCGAATATTTTATTGAGTTTGCAGGTTCTAATTTTTTCTATAAAAAATAGTTTCTATAAAGAGAATTTTTTTTTTGTGAAGTGGCGCCACTGTCGAGGTCGTTCCCGACTACACTCGCATATATACATATATACACACACATCACGCCTATATCCCTTGCGGGGTAGGCAGAGCGCAAACGGCCACAAGAAACGGACATTGTCGCCACGTCTGACAAATATTTAAGGGTCATTCGGAGAGTTTTGTATCGCCATAGACATCGGTAGCCAGCCCATCGCCTCAAATTGCAATACACACCCTCGAGTCCCTTAGTCACCTCATACGACTACCACAGGAAAGCAATGGGGTGATGCTATTCAAAGCCGGCATCACACGGCAAAAGTTATAGGATCACTCGCAATATAATACGATCACTCTCGGGCTTTCACGCTGAAGCAATTAAAAACGATGACTTTGCACAAAGTTTCATAAAAATTGCACGCTAAGAGATATTGATTCATTTTTATTGAACTTTATATTAATTTTATCAGATTTTGGGTGATTTCAGCTATATGAGATAAGAAAAGGGTATAACAAGCCTAAAGGAGGTCAATGTGCTCATGAAACTGAACAATTTTTTCTAAAGAACATAGGTCGAAATATACAAGAGAAATTTGGACCATTTGATACAAAACTTCCGATCAGCTGGTCAACTAACCATAGGATGTAATTCTTTTTTTCGATCTATGTTACATGAGGAAAATTGTTCAGTTTGCCTGCTCTTTGCTTGCTATATTATTTTTGTTACTCCTTCTGTAAGTTAATAAGTGTGCAATAATTGATAAAATTTTGCTAGTGACTACTACAGACAGACAACTTAAGAGTGACTAGTGATGATAAGGAGCATATATAACTTTACCCAAAGAAAATACCTCAGTTCTTGCCATAAAATAACACAAATGTTCCATAAGCAGGTAAATTCCTTTCCAGGCCATAGCCACTAGTACTAGCCTAGTTCTTTCAAAAATGCATTTCAGAAAGCAGTCGTGTCTTTAAATTTTTAATTGATCATGCTTTTTTTGTTTTGTCATTAAGTTAAAATAGCACAATACATGATTCTTTTAACGTAACTTAAAGCATGCGAAAGAAAATTGTGATTTCAGATCTTATTCACCTACAAATACAGCTACGGTGCGTTTACGCATGCGTGTGTCAAAACGACTTGACAGACATATCTGTTACGCATCCTCAACGCATTTGCGGTGCGTAATGGATACGTCTGTCAAATCGTTCGACACAAGTAGCCGTGTTTGTATGGGAATAAGATTAGAAATCGCAATGTCCTTTCGTCTAACAGACGCATACGTCACAGTGCGTAAAAAATACTCAACGACGGACAGTTATAGAACTGCCTAAACAATCTTTAACTACAATGTAGAGACCACAAAACTATGACTAAAGCTATAGATTCAACACATTATTTTACTTTTAGACGAACGAAAACAACTATATTCAACACATTATTTTACTTTTAGACGAACGAAAACAACTATATTTTATACAATTTTGCTTCATTAGCATATGCAAATATAAGCAAAATACAAAAGACCGACTGTTTTTAATAATTTCGTTCATGTAACCGGCCAAAATGGAGTCCATGCCATTGTAGTCTAATTAACCAAACAATTTAAGAAGTAAAGTAAAAACTTCTTGTAGTACCTACTACTGGCGATGTGTCAAAGTATATCGTTGTTTATGAGAACTGAATTCTGAAACTTGTGACAACCTTCTATTTGGCGATACGAATAACCTAAATGTATCCTTTTTAAAGAGCAATAAGTAAAAATAGGGTAAAATTATATATTGGCCTCAATTCGGAATGTAATGTCTCTTATCTTACCTCAATGTTTATTAGTGCTGTTACTTTCCGTAAGATAGGTTTAGAAAAGGATATCATCATCATGTCATGTCTTATAATTTCATGCAAAATACGTGCTATCTGTCAAAATAAGGCGACGATCAAAACAATGGCGACTAAATTGACTAGAAAAGGCAAATAAACCATGGACGTTCCTATCCTTTTTTAAACCTATTTGACAGAAAGTGACAACACTAATTTAAGGCAAGTAAGGAAAATTTATATCCCGAATTGAGGCCATTCTGTTGATATTTTAGTCTGGTTTCTATAGCTGTTGTCATAGTTCTGTGGTAGAGACTTACCTCTACATACGCCTAAGCTTTTACACCTCATACCAACACAGTTTAACATCACAATACTCTTAGCTCGCAACTGGTGGCCGTAACGTCAAAACAGTGAAACCGGTCCGTTGTGAAACAGACAGACATAATGTTCGACTGATTGTTATCCAGTCCGGAGACTTAGATAGAGTACTGTGACGAAATGTGACAGGGAAAGTTGCAGTTGTAACAGTTTTTTAGGATTTTGAACTATACACACATACATACATATATCACACCTATAATCCCTTGCGGTATAAACGGTCATTTACGCCACGTCTGACAAACATTTGAGGGTCATTTGGAAAATTGTGTATCGCCATAGTGACAGGTTGTCAGCCCATCGCCTAAAACTGCTATACACACCCACGAGTTCCTTAGTCGCCTCTTACGACTCCCACGGAAAAGAAATGCGGTGATGCTATTTTAAGCCGGCATCACACGGCAATGTCATTATGAGTGATGGTATTTCAGACAAAAGTAAAGGTCGGCGCACATGCAGCGCTTTTCGGCGCGAGCTGATTCAGTAGCGAATTGAAAATTAAATGTACGTACGTAATCCGCTATTATCAAATTTATTTCAACTACGACACACTTCATTTCCAAACTGCTGAAAGCAACTAAAAAGCGAAAAAAAGGCACTAAAATGTGACCAAGTGTTTTTTTGGGATCGTCTTTAGATCAAACAAAAGCTACATATGAATGAAAACGTTCATTTGTATACGAGTGACTAAGTTATTCTAGAAACTCATATTCGTCATTTGTATGACTCTACAATGTATGAATTTTACACAGAATCATGAACAATAAGTTTGTTTGTTCCTTTATGACTGAACGCGGATTTTTATGTGGTTAGTTTAGGTGTGGTCATTAACTCATGCGTTCAACCTTAAATGGTGTGACCACAAATTCTTAAAAAATATAGGAATAACGGCGCAAAGGTTCCGGGTTCGATTCTCGGTGGGACACTCACAAAGTTGATATTTATCACTTTGTGAATTCGTTCCCGGTCTGGTTAGGATATTGCAGGGTGAAGATAAGATAAGATAAGAATACTTTATTTGCACACAAAAGGAAACAACATAAATATATACAGCTAAAGTAGAACTTAATTAGCGTACAATTTATTGCTAACAGGCAATCTCTTCCAGGCAACCTGGGTACAGGAAATTGTATATGGAGCAGCGGGAGCAGTGCATAATCGTATTTGCATAGGACTATACGTTAACTAATTACTACGAACAAATTATAAATAAATAAATGGTCATAAAATATACTACGTTCTATACAATTCTATACAGGCTCCAAATATAATATAATAACTACTATACATATACTACACACTAATTAATAAATACTGACTTTACACAAAGTGACTATCTAAGATGGCGAACAACCATCAACAGTATCCACATTGAGACTCAAAGTGCTTACGAAGGAGATTTTTAAAAACGCTTATGGATTATGTGAACCACCTGTTTGTCCGAAAAGAAAAATAGTTTCGTGCTTTGGAGGGCACGTTAAGCTTTCGGTCCCGGTGGCTGTCTATATGATTACTGAGACGGCAGTCAGAGTCCGACTACTAGTAGTAGGTGGTTAAAAAACTGACACCAGGGTTCATCGGGTCGTTGGACGACTCGGTGTCCCAAAGATTTAACTTATTGTTTTAAGCCACACACGTCACGTCACACCGGCGTCGCTTGAAGTCCTTTTATGTCACACTGTGTATTGAGTACAAATAGCTAAATATTAGTATGTTTGACAGGAAATAGCTCGTTTGAGTACACACACGCTTGTGTAGGGACGTGGGTTCGATTTATGGGTATGGCATCCTTTAGGCGGTTCACACACGCACCGCAAGTTTTTGCGGTATCCGTACTTATAATAATATTATAAATCTGAGAGTTTGTGTGTGTGTATGTATGTATGTTTCTTACCCATTCACGCTCAAACGGCTTGACCGATTTAGATGAAATTTGGAACACAGGCAGAGTATAATCTGGAATAATACAAAGACCACTTTTTACCGCGGTAAAACAACTACTACCACGGGAAAATTTGTGTTAGCGGGAAAAACTGGTGGGCGGAAATCTAATAATATTATACGTGTAATGCCGCTATAGAACAGCATCACCCCATTTCATGCCTGTGGGTGTCGAAAGAGGTGACTAAAAGACTCGAGGGTTAAATGTGTGTTGCAATTTTAGGCGATGAGCTGTCACTATGGTGCATCTTAATTTTCTGAATGACCCTTAAATATTTGTCAGACGTGGGGTCAATGGTCGTTTTTACGGCACGCTCTGCCTACCTCGCAAGGAATTATAGGCGTGATATATGTATGTAATATATGCAAAGGACATTCTAGTGTGTTGTTGCATGAAGAGATATGATTTTTCCGTGTGGTACTTATAATAGCATTACCTCATTTCTACCCGTGGGTGTCGTAAAAGGCGTCTAAAGGGAAATCCAGGGATTGGGCAGCAGCGACCTCTGTGAACGTCTATCACATCTTGCACTGCGCTCGCCGATCCGCCTTTTAATCTTGGTGGTTATGGCATAAGAATATATAATAACTATGGCAAATACGCTCAAATCGCTATCTTCCGCCGCACCTGACAGTTGTTGTTGTACGGTAATTTTTCGGATGTTGTTCAGTAGTTTTAATAGGTTTTTGTTCTGTTGTCGTTGAGATGTTGTTCAGATGTTGTTCAGTTGTTGTTCAGATGTTGATTAGTTGTTGTTCAGATGTTATTCCGGTGTTGTTCAGTTGTTGTTCAGTTGTTGTTCAGTTGTTGTACAGTTGTTGTTCAGTGTTGTTCAGTTGTTGTTCAGTTGTTTAGTTATTTGCTGTTGAGACTCGACATCTAAACAACTGTTAGTAAAGAATCTTCAAAAATTCATATCAAGCCATATTACGTTCTCGTATTGAATTTGACCATGTATCGGGCCTTGCAATCGCTTTCGGACGTTTGGAAAAGTGTTCAACTGAGTTAATTTTTTAGAGTGTAGATAAAACAGTGTATGCAACTGCATATAATTAGGCATTAGAATGCTCGTGTCAATCTATTATCACACGAGGCGTAACAGACACTCGCATTCTAATGACCCCCATTATATGACAGTTGCATAAACTACTATTATTAATGTAGGAGAGAGTATTATCACAACGCGCAGCCGCCAATTCTTACTTTGTGGTATTATCACTTATTGACGTCATGATCTGTCATTGTAAAAAAAATATGATCACAATTTTTTTTAAATAACAATTTTGCATTGTCCTAATCGAAAACAGGCTCGTCTGCATTCAGTATCGAAAAATCGACTAACCTTTAAAAAGTATTCCCACATCCCCATTCACGTCTTCAGGGGATTCGAGCGTTCCAAATTTGAAAATATTTGAACTTGGAACGCGGGCGGCCAATCACGAGCGCGACAGTGACCCAGCGAATGACCCGTGTGAAACTTTTGACATCGTGACGTAACTGAGGAAGACTCTGGTAAGTCCACCTGAGATTAATATTCACCTCAATTTACTGTAGCTTTACTACTGTAAGAGACAAAAAGATTTTTCTATTATCTCTTTTCGTGTGGGAGACCGAGTCGTCCAACGACCCGATGAACCCTAGTGTCAGTGTTTTTCAACCGCCTACTACCATTTTCTCTTTATAGAAACAATCTATCAAAATGTCTGATATCTAAGTTTTTGGTTTTATCCTTCAGTAAAATTAGAACCTGCAAAGTCAATGAAATATTCGCTGCAATTAAAGTTATAAAAAAGTGCCTAAAAACGGCCACTTTTAGTATTAATAACGTTCAAGAGTACACTCGCCTTAATGTAATGCACTTAATTTTATGATTAAATACTTCTAGAAATAAAGGATGGTTCCGTGCTTTGGAGGGTTAAGCCGTCAGTGCTAGGTTGCTGTCTATGATTGAAACGGCTGTCGTTGCACAACCACTCCAGAAATTAGCTAAGTAGTTATAATATACAACATCTATTGCCAATAAAGTCCACTGCTAGAAATGGCAACCTCCCCCTTTGCCAAATATCCGCCAATAGTTATCTACCTATAATAAACTATATAAATATTAAAAATCCCTTGAAAATCTTTACAAAAAATAATAATATTTGAACTTTACTTAATAAGTTTTACCCAGCACATCTCTGTGAACTTGATATTTAACTTTTTTACTACTAGTCTAGCCAAGGTGACGCTGGTGTTCGAATTTCAAAAAATGCCAGTCGTCACGGGCCATCGATTGCGGGGAATCCAGCCAGTGACGTGGCCCGCCGTGTACCAATTAGAGGCAGTATTTTGAGATCTTATTTTTGGATTCCCTTACACTCGGGGGTGTAGCTTTTTCTCAAAATCCGCTACTTTACTTGATGGAGTCTATTTCGTGTTGTAGATATTTATTAGAAATAAAAGGTTGCGCAAGTAAAGTACTGGGCCCCCGTTCCGCTATTTTAAAAACGTCTCAGTTGTGTTTCGATATAGTGTCAGTTGGATGATTTTGGTCGTTCGTATTCCGCTAACAGTTTAAAGTACCTTTACAATATCACAGTGGTTGCACAGTGTTAATAGAAAGACAATTGAGTGTAGATGACATTATAATGACTAAAAATAAGAGAATTGGGGCACTGTTGTAGGAAATAAGAAGTTAATCATTAGTATACATAGTTAATAAAATGTACGTACTTACTCACCCTTTCGTACCGTAGGCACTACTAATCCACAACATTTCAAATTTGTAACAAGACATTTTCATATTTTTAATATGCTCCGTTTATTTAAGGATGACCAATAATGTAAACAAACTTTGTATGTAAATGACAGCTCGCAACTGTCAGTTTCATACAAACTTTGTTTACATAATTGGTCATCCTTAAATAAACGGAGCTTAGATTGTTTATCGCATCATTAAATAATAGGCAAATACTTTTACCTACTACTATGCCTACTACTTATATGACGTTTATAAAAAACAGATGACAGATGAATTAATGAAGTTTTGGTTGATTTGGCAGATAGTGCACGTGTCTGTCATTGTTTTTTTAAATGGCTATTGAGTTTCTTTTGCTTTGTGTATTCTGGAAGGTCCAAGACCATGCTGCCTCAATCTATTTTTTTTCTACTATACGCAAAGGATTTTTTCAGGGTAATCCTAACTTTAGAAATTTTCACATCTTTTCATCAAAATATTTCAGAAACGATTGCATTAAAAATTATGAAAATATGTATATTTTAATAAGCATCCCATACACTCTAAACTATATATCGCTCATCTAGTACTACAAAGGCCTAACTAACATTTTACAAATTGTGCAGGAGAGCGTTTTAAAGATTTTTTCAAAGTTCAATTTGATTTTGTAAATTCATTTAATAATATTTATACGTGCAACCAGGATATTTTGGATGTTTAGTTATTTAGGTTAATAATAAAAACAAACAAAATTAGAATAATCAAGTGCGAAATAAAAAAAAGTTACTTTAAGTAGTTTGACACATACAGTTGCGGCTCCGTTGCACCGAAAATGGTTTAATTTGTTAGTTATGCCTTTATTTTATTGGATTAAAACACTGACTCAATGAAATAGAATCGTTTATTACAGCTTATATGAATACTAAATAAGAATGGCACGTAAATCACGGGTGCATATTTATTATTATACGTAACAAACTACCTACGTACTAAATAATATTGACAGTCCTTTGAATAAATCACAGATTCATTTATTAGTTTTATCCTAACATAAATTGTTAAACTTGAACTAACTCCATGTTTCCTGACCATCTGTGAACCATTGCGACTGGAGTGCTTATGCGCAAAGAAGTACTTAAAGTAGTACTGCACATTAACAATAGATGTCAGGCCAATCAAACATGGAGAAAAAGTGCGGGAAATGTTTGAAAGTTATATTGGAACGTCAATTGCTGCTGTGTTCCCTGTGCAAAAGACATTATCATGTAAACTGCACAGATAAAAGGTATGCTTTGATGTCTAAAAAGCAAAAGGCTGAGTTCAAGTGCTTAGAATGCCGTGAAACTTTATATAGAGAAAAAAAAATTATAGTCCCGCCAGCAACTCCAAAAATTAAACCCCCTGGCAAAAATCCTTTACCGAAGACATCTACACGATCCTCCATGCAATCACCTGTCATACCAGAATTTATACGCGGGTTAACTGACAAACTAACTACAGTACCAATACAAATTTCGTCCAAATTGCCTACAAGTTCGCAAACCTTGAGAGGGAATTTGGACGGACGAGAGACCAACAAGTAGAAATTGAGGAAATCATAGAGGGAAAAAATTCCTCGTCAGATGCACAGATCAAGTTTAACATACCAACCAGTAACTCATTTGGATCGTTGAATGCGGATACAATGGCGGAACCAGAGACCTGTAGTCGTAATAGGAGCAAACAAGAGAACACTACAATACAAGAGGCACGGAAACACCTATCAGATAAGAGTATGATGTATGTTACACATCGTAAAAAGCGCCAAATACTGAGTGTGTCCGGACCTAGTTGTAGCGTCTCAGAGAACAATTTAACACACCAGAGTATGCCGGAATTTCCGACTAACATCGAAGATAATGGCTTGATAATGCTGAAAGAAGAAATAATAAGTCTAAAATCAGAACTGCTTTCAGCGGATGAAGCCATTGAGAACTTGATCATGGAAAACAGTTTACTGACAAAACAGTTAAATAAGTATGAGCAAATAATCAAAATGTATAAAACGGTAGGATATGATACTTCTACACAAACACAATCTTTGCTATCACCAAAATATAAACATAAACAAAGACAAGGTCACTACAAGAACAAGAGATAATATTCCAGCACCAAACAGCATACCGCATGAAGAGACCAGTTTTTACCAAAATGAACATCGTTTTGTCGCCTCTTCGCCAAAATTGCCTGATCGTACCTTGAACCCACGAAGAAATAAACGAAAAGCTGAGTTGAGTCTCCTGAAGCCAAAATATAGAGTTCAAACTTATTCAGATGAGCAAGGACGGGAGATGAGGAATATTCTTCAAAAGCTTTTGGGCGCTTCGTATCTTGTAACAGCAGTGTTAAAGCCATATGCACTGACAGAACATCTGTTACAGACGTGTGTAAATCATTGCAGTGATTTTACAAAAAATTATTACGTCATAATCTTGCCGTGTAAAAGGGATCAAGACTGCACATCTTGGTTTACAGGAGTACAACATGTTGTAAATAATCTAAGAAACACTAATGTTTTAGTAGGTGATATTCCATATAACGATTGTAATAAGAAAGTAGCTTTTTCACATATAATACAATGCCATTGCCAATTTGAAGTGGTGTTACACGAAAAAGCGGCTGGCACATGGGTCAATAGGTTGGATACGTGTAGAGCCATGTGGAGAACAATTATGCATGTAATGGTGAAATATGATTGTAATCCTGAACCTAAACAGTTATTTCGTAAATAATTGTAGGGTAACTTCACTAGTTTAAATGACATAGTATGCCAGGTTAACCCATATGAATGTAATATTTGTATTTTTCATCAAAATGTGTGTAGTTTAACATCAAAAAAGGTGAGTTGGAGATTTATTTATCAAATTTAGGTAAAAACAAACCACATTACTTATGTTTTACTGAACATTTTCTCAAAAAAACTAATATCTTCTTATGCAGTCTCGAACAGTACACATTATTCTCACAAAATACTCGATCTAAAAAAAAGAGGTTGTTCGTTTAAACTAGGTTTGAATAGACGATCTGTTGAGATACTAGAAAAATGCAGAAAACTCTACAAAGTGGATTCCTTTGAAATTTGTGGCATCAAAGACATTGAATCTAATTTAAATATTTACTGTTGTTATAGAATACCCTTTAATAATACTTTAAGTCATTTTCTTAAGAGATTAGAGAAATTGCTAGAGCTTTCATTTAATAAACAATGTATTATTTGTGGAGATTTCAATATTGACGTACTGGAAAAAGGTGATGACTATAAAGAGCTAAAATCTATATCTATATCTGGCATCGAAAAGTTGCTAGTTTTATCAACTGACGCATTCACTGTGTTAGACATTTCTATGTCCACAGTTTCTTCATCAGCGTTTAATAGCTCGCTGTTATCCGATTCAAGGTCTGAGCATTGGTTTTCCTCTATATTTTTAGAGAAAGGAGCAGGAACTTGGCCTTTTATAGCTTTTGATAATATTTTTTCTATTGCGATTACTCGCCATTTTATGACCATTTAAAATACCAAGTTATACTTATTTTTCTGAAAAAAAATATAAAAACAATTACTAGCAAAGATAGTAGATAGACAGTTTAATAAAGCACGAAGCACACACTACCTATTTAAAACAAAAACGTTTTTTTCTACCTAGGAGCAGAGATAGGGTATCAAAGGAAATGAGAGAGGTGCGGTTGGAGGTGTACTGGCACAAAACAAGAGCATCTGTCATTCTCCCTAGGCTAGCGTACAGTCAAGTTCAAGTCACGCGAACGGCCAATATAAGTCTTAGTAGGTCCGAGATTTGCGGATGCGGGGTGTGGGCGAAAGGGTAGGAGCGGCGGTGCGCCTGCGATTGCGATGGTGATGGCGCAAAAGCGTTTGCCAAACCGAGCGGGAAGATCACACGCCACCTCTCGCTGCCCGTTTCCACCGCCCGCTACCGCCACCCCGCCCCCCACGCCCCTGTTAATCCGCAGACGATGTCTGATAATAAACAGCCGTATGAGCGCGCGTGGATTATGTAGTGCAATTTGTGCTACGTAGACTGTAAATACTTTCATGTCATTAGTTCATTTAAACTTCAGAGCTATCATAATTCAACACCGACACTATATACATAAATGGCAATCTAGCTCACAAAATAATACATTTTACCGATTCTACGAAGATGTAACATACAACTGCGGCATTGAAGATCTCCAAATTTCTTTTCTTTTGGTGATACAAAGACATAAAATACATTTTAAAGGCCCTAAAGCTCTCAATAACGGATTTCGTTTTGGAATTACGAAGACATTCAATACATTTACGGCACTGTACTTCTCAATAAAGCCTTTGATTTTGGTGTAACCAAGGCACAAAATACATTTTCGACCCTGTTGCACGCAAAAGATTCGGTTTTGATGTTACCAAGACAGAAAACGCATTTGTGGCCCTGTTGCTCTCAATCTATGACTTGGTTTCGATGTTACCAAGACATAAAACACATTTGCGGCCCTGTTGCACTCAATAAATGATTTTGTTTTTGTGCTACGAAGGCAGAAAATACATTTACGTCTTTTGGCACTTAGAGTTTGAAAAAATTATAGTCGTAATTACCTGAACGACCCGGTAGCACTCAGACATGACCGACCGTCACGGGGAGCCCCGCACAACTGACCAATATGGCGCCGTTGCACTCTGGGAGAGTTTGTTTTTGTATCAAAGCAACGGAGGCACTACCGCCATCTCTCCGTCATTTGTTGAACTATTAAAGCGACTTTGTAGTACCATATGTATTGACCATTTTGGAACAGTTTGGCATCATTAACTCATTTTTGCATTTTTTGACATTTGCGCCCTTGTAGTACTAGATGAGCGATATATATATTGTACCTAACGTAAAATGAAATGTTGTCAATTGGTACTACCGGAAGTGTTATGGGCAAAATTGCAGAGTTAGTTCATGACACTACCTTGATTCCATAATGGCGCAGAAAGTTCACATGTTGGCTATTTGATCAACATGATTTTACGCCAAAAATTTATGCAAATAACGTCAAACGTATTATGAAATGGGATTGGGGTTTAAATAGTTTTAACAACGTCAGCCAGTGTCGAGAAATGTAAATACTAAGTAGAACGGCTGGCATTATTTGAGGGCATAACTTACAAAATTTCTAAAGTCGCTTATATTTACGATTGCGTTATGTGCGTCAAAGCAAAAAATTTTAAAACGCAATATTTTTATTGATTTTTTTTTTAAGTGTCTGTAGGTAATTACAATAATATTTTCAAGGCAAGAGTGAATAGGCATTATCTAGGTGAGCATGTTCCAACATCGTCTGCATTAACATCAGGTGAGATGGCAGACAAATGCTTAGGTACCTATTTTTTATAAAAAAATAATAATAATATACAAGTATTGTCTATGTGACAGTTTACACAGTGTCACACCTCAAACACTCCATACAGCAGACTCTTTATAGACAACTGTCATTTCTACATGTGCATGTGTGGGTGATCCCAGATGTGTAAGTGCAGGGTTGGCATGCTGGTTGATTTTTATATATGACCTGATGAATACATACAGTAACTACCAAAGAGGATGTAACAAGCCTAGCGCTAGTTTCTACTTAATTCTCCACTGGTATTTTGACATTTCTCGGGTGAGGGCGGGTCGGGGGCTGGGGTGCGGGGAGGTGAGTCTCCGTTCTGTATGTATAATATATACTACATACTATTGGTTTTTCTGTGACAGTGTATAAATCCAGTTTAAGTCGTTTTTATCCACTGCTAACGAAAATATGTTAGCATATGCCTAAAATGACACAAAATAACAAATTGGGTTCGGCCAATGGTCCAGCAACTATAATCCAAAAATAAAACAAATTTAATATTTTTGAAACATGAATAGCTAGGTATACTGGGCTAAAAGTTCAAAGAAAAACAGCACATTTTAGTCTTTCTTTGACCTTTTTGACACACTGTCAATAACTATGATATCTCCAAGTAGGGTAATATATTCCCCTAGGCGAATGAAATCAATCCTAAAACGATGAAAATAAACATGAAATATAGAATTGAATCATATAAAAGGGTGCTCCATTATCAGATCAGAACGTATCATGTTTAAGGGCTGAATCTTTTTATATCCGACCCTTTGACGTGTAGGGTTGACACTTTTTTCTATCCTTTTTTTTGCTGTGTCAAATTTATAAAATTAAAAATACGACTTAAATGTTTATTTTGTCATTTAATGAATATACAGTTTTGTCATCTCGGATTACGCCCATTGCTACATTGTTCGTGAACCCCTAGAGATCTACCAGATTTTGAGAACTTAAATTTAAAATTGAGGACGGGCTGGTGATAAAGATTTTTTTTTCAAGGAACACAGGTCGAAATTATCATAACAATAATACTTTGCCTTCCCATATCAAATCCCCTCATCGACTTTACTTTTCATGTCTATAACCTAGATAGCCTTAATTCAAGGGGTCAACTGTGCCGTGTAAAAAAAGAACGGAACGGTGTATCATATTATTAATTTATATTAATATGAAGGCTGCTGCCCTTTCCCTGAATTCATCCCTTAAGGTGCTATTCCGAACCGAGCGGCCGACAGCATATGCCGCGGCGGCCAAGGTCGGCCGCCGCAGCACTACTTGTTCGTATGGGTTTGTATGGGATACTATCCGAACCGAGCGGCCGACTGCACATGCCGCGGCGGCCGACGTCGGCCGCTCGGTTCGGAATAGCACCTTTAATCGCCTTTTACGGCACCAACAAATAGAAATGGGATGATGCTATTCGAAGCTTGCATCACAACGGATAAAACCAACCCAAAACCCTTGTCCAGCCCAGCTAACATGTGAGACGACGAAATATGTCGTAGATATTTCGTCGTCCCATGTTCGCAGAACTTCAGTAGGAATAAAATGCGGAAATTATTCACAGTGAAGTTTTTCTTTTCGTTTGGGACATCGAGTCGTCCAACGACCCAAAGAACCCTGGTAGGCCTCTGACATGATTGTGTTACGTCCGCCGTCTAAGTAATCATAGACAGCAACCGGCACCGACGTGCCCTCCGAAGCACAGAACAATTTATTTTCGGACAATCAGTTGGTTCACCCTGCAATGTCCTAACCAGACCGGGAACAAGTTCACACAGTGAAGTGAGACGCAGACAAGAAAATGCGGTGACAATTTTTTTTTGTGCCACTCAGCAGAGGAGGCAACCCTAACGGTGTCAAATCGAATGAGGGTATCAGCAAATCCCCGAACCGATTCGATTACAAGAATTTTACGCATCGGGCGCAGTTCCTACTGTTTAGAGGTGGTGTGACGCGACCTTTGTGTGTCATGTGTGAGTGGACCTTTATTTAAGGCTGGATAAAATTTGAGTAACGATTTTTGATTTCATCGAAAATTTGGATTCCGTGTTCGATTATCGGTGGGGCACTCACAAAGTTTATATTTATCACTCTGGGAATTTGTTCCCAGTCTCGTTAGAACATTGCAGGCTGAACCACCTGATTAAAAAAAGATGGTTCCGTGCTTTGGTGGGCACGTTAAGCCGCCAGTCCCGGTTGCTGTCTATGATTACTTAGACGGCGGTCGTTACACAACCATAGAGGCCTACTAGTGGTAGTAGGCGGCTGAAAAACTTTCACATTTAGGTTCGTCGGGTCGTAAGACGACTCGGTGTCCCACACGAAATAGTAAAAGAAAGGTCACCTTTTTCATTTTCTTAAACTTGACACTTTCCAATTTTATCCCTTGTACAACCTGCCATAATATTCTTAATTTTGTCCTTTTTCTTAACTAGTTACACTTACAACATTAGATAAAGCTTTTAAATTTTACCGGTCTTCATAAAATAGAAGTTATTTTTATAAATACATACCTACATATATCACGCATTTAATCCCTTGCGGGGTAGGCAGAGCGTAAACAGCCGCAAAAAACGGCCATTTACGCCACGTCTGACAAATATTTGAGGGTCATTCGGAAATTTAGTGACAGGTTGTCAGCTCATCGACTAAAATTGCAATACGCACCCTCGTGTCCCTTAGTCGCCTCTTACGACTCCCACGGGAAAGAAATGGGGTGATGCTATTCTAAGCCGGCATCACACGGCTAAGCCGGCATCACACGGCATAACAGTAGCTAAACCTTGAAAATATTACCAGCCTTTATTAAAAAGGAGTTTTTTAAATGCTTATTTGAAATAGAACAGAGAATAACCCAGATATCAGAGTACCAATTTGGTTTGATTTCAAGCCGCCCCTATATTTCGTCAAATGGTCAGAGTTTTATGCCACTCAGGTAGCAGAAATAAACTGACCGTTTTTTTTTTATTGAAACTTCTTCTATCTATTTCACACTTTTATTTATGTTCTTCCATTGTTAAACTGATAGATTAGTTTCTTTGTTATTTTTAATCTGTGTCGATAGCTATGGAGTATTTCCTTGTATTGAGGATTCGGGTTCGAATTTGGGTGAAATTTAGAGAAGTGAAAATACATAAAAAAAAAATTTGCACTTTGAAATTAATGAAGATTGTATGTACCATTTTGCAAAGGCAAGGCGGTTCTCCAATTTAACCACCGTAACGCATGCGTCTGTCAGACGAAACTAAAAAAGCCGTGTGATGCCGGCTTAGAATAGCATCACCCCATTTCTTTCCCGTGGGGGTCGTAAGAGGCGACTAAGGGATTCGAGGGCGTGTATTGAAATTTTAGGCGATGGGCTGACAACCTGTCACTATAGCGATACACAGTTATCTGATTGACCCTCAAAATTTTGTCAGACGTGGCGTTAATATCCGTTTTACGGCCGTTAACGCTCTGCCTTCCCCGTAAGGGATAGGTATAGGCGTGATTTATGTATGTATGTATGTATGTTACGATGCTTTAAAAATACGCAACGACGGATGGCAAACGCGGGAACCACCTAATATACGGGTGTTGGAGATGCATAAGGTGCATGCAGACCTTGAAACTGAACAAGTTTCCCCTAGAAACACATGTCAGAAAATGACAAAAAATATACGACCTCTCATACAAAATCACGATCAGCTGACTGCATTTACTATGGGAAGTCCAAGAATTGTGACGTTGCCTAAAATATTTTTATAGTAAGTTGTTCTGTTTCATGGTCTGAATGCACCCTATCAGTATTTGGAGGGATGTCCCTTACACCCTGTATAGATGGTAGACCAATGTGCATTGTAGTAGGATAACATACATACAAAGATTAAAAGCCACAATAGTCCACTGCTGGACATGGGCCTCCGTTATTAGGGGATATTGCCATACTCACCACGCTTGGCAGGCGGATTGGCAAGCGCAGTGCAAGATGTTATATTCACAGGGAATGCTGCTGACCGTTCCCTAAAAGAATTCATCACTTTGTCGCTTTTTACGACACTTACGGGTAGAATTAGGGTGATGCTATTTTAAACCAGCATCACACGGCCTGCAAGTAAGTAGCCAAAAACGTAAGAACCTGAGACCTGCGGATCTGAGTCCAACGGTGAGACCGCTACACCAGACAGTTGGGCCTTACCTACAAGGCTACTCCAAGGCACAGTGTGCGACTGCCTGCGGCGCAAAGGTTCCGGGTTCGATTCCCAATGGAGCACTCACAAAGTTGATATTACGACTTTGTGAATTGGTTCCCAGTCTGGTGAGGACGTTGCAGGCTGAACCACCTAATTCTCTGTAAAAAAGATGGTTCCGTGCTTCGGAGGGCACGGCCCCAGTTGCTGTCTATGATCACTATAGACACCGGTCTTTACACAACCATGTTAGAGGCCTACTAGTAGCGGCGGTTGGAAAATTCTGATTCTTCGAGTGGTTCAACAAATCGGTGTTCCCACACCAAAAGAATAAGATTTAAAGTAAGACGCGCGTTGAAATTTTTTGCGTATGAAGATATTTTTTTAACACGCGTTCGACACGCGTCTAACTTTTTCTAATAAGGACCTAAGCATAGAACGCAACACACACAAACACACACACATCACGCCCATAATCCCTTGCGGGGTAGGCAGAGCCGTAAAAAACGGCTATTTACACCACGTCTGACAAATGTTTGAGGGTCATTCGGAAAATTGTGTATCGCTATAGTGACAGGTTGTCAGCCCATCGCCTAAAATTGCATTACACACCCTCGAGTCCCTTAGTCGCCTCTTACGACTCCCACGGGAAAGAAATGGGGTGATGCTATTCTAAGCCGGCATCACACGGCAAAGAACGCAATACCTAGAATATTCGAGTATAAATAGAAGCCGGCAACACTGGTAAAAAAAACCTGCTCTTTTACCCAGGAAGGATTAAGTAACAATATTACGGATTAGCCACAAAACTGGCAAAATAAGTTAAGAAGAGCAAAATCTATTTTTAGAAGCTTTTACCTGAAAACTCCAAAGTAATCCGTATAGATTATGCAAGTTTAGCAATGTTGATGACGGCTTAGAATAGCATCACCCCAATTCTACTTGTGGGTGTTGAAAAAATATGGGGGGATGGGGATACCTACTAGTGACCGATAGCAAAATCTCAAGTCGGGCTGGTGATAAGGAACAACTTTCCCAAAGGAACATTGGTTGAAATAATATAATAAATACCTAATGGTAGTCTTCAGAACATATTTAAACTATACTTACCTAAAGTACCGCCGTTCTAATAAGTCGTATTCGAAAGCTGTTATGTATCTGTACATATCACGCCTGTAATCCCTTGCGGGGTAGGCAGAGCGTAAACGGCCGCAAAAAACACAGACATTTACGCCACGTCTGACAAATATTTGAGGGACATTCGGGAAATTGTCTTTTGCCATAGTGACAGGTTGTCAGCCCATCGCCTAAAATTGCAATACACACCCTCGAGTTTCTTAGTCGCCTCTTACGACTCCCATGGGAAAGAAAGCTGTTAGATTCGTGATAATACTATGGCAGAGGGCCCATTTT
Organism: Tuta absoluta; assembly: GCA_027580185.1. Taxonomy (NCBI): domain Eukaryota; kingdom Metazoa; phylum Arthropoda; class Insecta; order Lepidoptera; family Gelechiidae; genus Tuta; species Tuta absoluta. Next base: position 4,031,655 of record JAQAHW010000046.1, read on the forward strand.
CCTACATCTCTTTTATTGTTGAGATGACAGCTGTCAAATACGACTTATTGGAACGGCGGTACTTTACCTTATCTTAATTTTATCTAGTTAAGCAGATTTTAATCTTTTATTAGTAAAGTACTTGATTTAAAAAAATCTAAAATGTATGGTACTATAGGAGAAATTGTAATTTTACTTTATTCAATGTAGGATAGTATTATCATCACTTCTTGGCGTCATGATCCGTCATTGTAGTACCTAAAAAAGGAAATTTGTAGGTATAACACAATTTTCTTTTTTTAAAACAATTTTGTATTGTCCTAATAGAAAACCGTCTGACATACATTTTAGGGTCATTCAGAAAATTGTGTATCGCTATGGCTCATCGCCTAAAATTGCAATACACAATTTAACCTAGAGTCTACGAGTATTCAAATTACCTAGCTTTTATTAAAAGAAAGAAAGTAAAACCATTGAACTTTCGACCCAAAAGTACGGTTTCCAATTCCTATAGATTTGGCCTTAATTACATAAACTGTTATCTGAAAATCCTATTGACGCCATATTATTTTCGGAACATTAAACTTCAATGGTATTGCCTTGAAATTTTGTAATGGCGACTTTGAAGTGTATTGCTGGTTTTAGAAATTATGTCTTTTTTAGTTGTTTTATGGCTTAGTTGAAAAGAAATAACTTTTAGAAATTGGCGGTGTATCAACATTTTACACTGTTACTTATCGTGAAATTATTCTAGTGTTACCGAGGCCCGGTTTTCTTTTTTATCGGGATTCGAACCTGGAACCTTTGCGTTGCGTCCAAACTAGCTTACTCAAACTCCTTTGAACTTGCAAATACACCCAGCAGTGCATAACGTTTTTTAATGAGTTAAAATTTTCGCCTAAAATGGTTTCACAAACAAGGCAACCCCGCTATTCAAAAGATCTTCGATAATTTAACCCAATGAGTTTCAATATGATTTCGTTGCCTCTTAATGTACGTTGGTGATGTTCACTTTTTGGTTCCATATTTGAATTTTTAATTAAATATCTACCTATCAAATCAAACTATGAGGATTTACCGAGATTAGCTTAGTTATACAAAAAAGCATAAAAATAAAAAGAATAAATAATAAAAGATCAAACAAAAGCCACAACAATACTGGCCACTCGACGACCTCTTTCAAAGCATCGTTTAAAAATAATAATGATCATTCGAAATTTGAAAACTCCAGTTCACATAGTGATGCCTTTTTAATGAAAGATGGCTGACTTTTTTGGAGGCGTATCAAAAGATGTAACATTTTACTATGGTACGTCGAACTTTTACTTTTGTTTAGTATTATTGTTCAATATGAGACTTTCCATTACAACTTCTAAATCTCTGAATGTAAGGAAATATGCTCTAGATTGCAAATAAATAACTCTTATCCTTATTCTTATTTTTATTCAGTACTAGATTTCCGCCCAGCGGTTTCACCTGCTGCCACTCATTTTCCCGTGGTAATAGTTGTATACCCTGCGGTAAAAAGTGGCATATGTGTTATTACAGGTTATACTCTACCTGTGTTACAAATTTCATCTAAATCGGTCAAGCCGTTTGAGCGTGAAGATTGTCTCAGTCATACCAGTCGCAAACCAGGTTATCAGTCATAGTCTCAGGTTCACTACATCTTAAATGTTTTTTTTTGTTATCTAGACGCAAAAAGTTTATACTTACATGTATATCACGCCTTGCGGGGCAGACAGAGCGTAAACGGCTGTAATAACCGGTCATTTACGCCACACCTGATAAAAGTTGCCATAGTGACAGGATGAAAATTGCAAACTACATGCGTTTAAAAATCGGGTGATGCTATTCTAAGCCGATTACATGGTAAAAATAATATTTTTCTCTTTATCACTATGCAATTTTGTACCTAGTTTGGTTACATATTGCATTCACGAAGGACAACCTGATTGTGCGTTAAGAAATATAGTTACGTGCTTCGGAAGTCCCGGTTGTTGTCTATCATTACTGGGATATAAGACGGTTTGATCGTTGTCTCATGTGATAAGAATTATTGACTAGCTGTTATTTTATTATTATAAAATAAATTGATTCAATTTTACTACCTCCTTAACTATAAAATTTTATTACCAGTTTTCATCAAGTTTTAAGGATACATAAATGCCGTATTTAGAAAGACTTTGGCGTGTTCTTTGTAATAAAAATTTAAATTTAATAGCATCAGACGTTGGATTGCAAAACAGTAGTCAACGATTATTTCAACGACTTATTATAGCTATATTTTTTTGAACATTGGATTGGCCACTAATAAAATGATACATCAAAACGATTTTAAGAAACGAATCTAACCCCGCCAATCTGCATAAACATTCGAAATTCGAAAAATAACACAATCGATCAAATCCAAAATGCGTTAATCGATAAAAAAGAAATCAAACCAAATGAAATTGATACGTTCTTAATTTGAATACAGTTTGGAACTTCAAATAAATTCGATACCCGCTGGCTAACTGCACATTACAATAAACGGAAAGCGAAATTTTAATTTTTGAAAATGGAATGTCTTTGTTTTTTACGGCGCGTTCCGTTTTACGCAAAAGGATTCATTCCCATTTGCTTTTTTAGGTTTTTCGTGTTGTTTTTTTTTGGTGGGGTTTTTTATAATGCCCTATCAGCGTCCATTACAAGTCATTATGTTTAGATTGTTGTATGGCGTCCTCCTGAGTCGATATCCCGCTGGTTCAGTCGGGTATTTTAGGGATCCGCAGTATGAGATTTACATATTGACAAACTTGTTTTTGTACCCAAGTCAACCAACAAGTCAAGTTTTTGTACCTACAGTTTGCGGCTGTTTCTAACAAAAATATTACTTTATTATTATCACAATGGTTGAAGGTATTCAACCAAACATAAACGTAAAACGATAGATGGGTCTATTAAAACTTGTCAAGCCTTTTCAGATTTGATAAATTATGCCCGAATGAATCTTACAGCATACCTAGAGACGATTTTGTGAGACAGAAAGAAATTAACCATAAAAGTCACTTACCTGGAAAAGCCTAATTCTTACACGAAATTAACACAATTTCAAATACCCTACACTACGGAACCTTACCGTCAATAAACTCAACACACTTACCACAGCGTCTTCTTTTTTTTTATTCGAAAGAAGAACACAGCAAAATATAACCCGACCATTTTTAAAACGCATGAGACTGCACCGCCGGCGTACAAGATTAACGGACTTTTATTTTATGTTGGTATTACAATACCCTGCCGACAGTGCCGGATTACACTTACATTGCTGGTTATTCATAGGTGTCATTAAAATAATCTCTAGATAACCAGCAATGTATGCCAAATCAGGCACAGTTGGCAGATAAGTTTAATACAAACTTTGACCGTGTCAGAGATTCGTGTTAACTTGTACATTACGTTGCTGATTTAAATAGACATTGCGGCTCCTTACTTTTATGAAGGATAAAATGTAATTTTAAAGTGTCGGGTTATTCGATGCGATTTTATTGTAAGTTAGTTTTCGGCCGCGGTTTTGTTCGGAAAAATTTAAATTTTTCAAATTTAGACTTAGTTGTAAATAAGATTCCTGTAAAAAATATTACAAATGCAATATGTAAAATACAATAGGGATATATTTCAAAAGGTTAACTAGACCATGATAATGACTAACTCTTTCCAATGACAAACCACTTAAAAAAAATTGGTCCTCCTATACAAAGTGTGTAAGATTCAGTATAATTTTGTATTTTTTTTTATTAACGGAGTGTAAGTGAGAACCTTTTGAATACTGATAGATTGCATGTAGATCATGAAACTGAACAACTTTCCCCTGGGAAAAAAATCGTTTGTATTTAGTTTCTTGAGAAAACTTGTCTAGTTTTATGTGTTGTTTTAATTTTTTTTCCATAACATGTAGAAATGTTTTTCGTAACTGTAACATATAAACTTCCTGTCAGTTTCATATTAATATATACCCCGAGTTCATACCCATATTGCAAAGTGTTGTATGGAAATAACAAATGCAGTTATGTAGGTAAGTTTTTATGTTTTTTTGTTGTTATTTGGCCTCTCGTGGCCTTGTGGCACAGCTTGTGACTAAGGTAAGTACTGTTGGTAGCAGGTCGAGCTTACTATTCAAGGGATAATCTCATCATTATGTATTGACATTTTGCGTTATGTTATTTTGCGACAAGCAGGGTGATAGACATAGTGGCAGTGGCGGCGGCTGTCATTATGAAAAAGTGGTCATTTTGGTAAAAGAAGTAGTCATATGAAAAAGTGGTTATTTTGGTAATGTAGTCATTCTGTGAAAAAAGTAGTCATTATGAAAAAGTGGTAATTTTAGTAAAGTGGTCTTTTTGGTAAAGAAGCTTTATGTGCCTAAAGGGTTTAGTGGTTTTCTGTGGGTACAATTGCTAGATAATCAAAATTTAGTTCGTACAATAATGTGACACATTTATTGATCATTTTTTTGTATGGGAGATTCAATAGTTTCTTCATATTTCGACCTATGTTTATTAGTAAAAGTTGTTTAGTTTTACGAGTTTTACTTACCCGAGAAATATTTCCACTGAATTTAATAGTACCATATAACCCCAAAGAGAATCTAATAGTATAACCCTACCATGTCCTGAAGTCTGTTAAATAAAAATCGTTTCAGTTGTGTGACAATAGCCTGTCAGTGTGACAGTTTTAGTCATTTCAATTCAAATATTTTTTATAAATGGCCTCTGTCAGCATAGGACAATTCTGCCAATGTCTAAGTTGGAGGATACACGTTACAACTTTAAAAAGAGAAAAAGATCGAAACTGTCAATTTTTTATTTATATATTCTAGGAAAAACCTCAGCTTACAATATACTAAATATACAGTTGACATTACAATTGATCGGTTGTAGACCTTACGCAAAAATTAAACATCTAAAAGATTTGCTAAGATATAAAATATACAGAACATAAATAGGTACCATAAAAGTTTTGATCATTTCGTATTCTGCTAACAGTTTGGAGTTTAGAAAAGCTCAGTGGCATTATAATGATTATTGACATTCGATGGCATTACAATGACTAAAAAATAAGAAATTCGAGGTCCAGGATGGTCGTCAGCCACAACTATGAACAGGGTTCATCGTGTCGTTGGACGACTCGGTGTCCCACACGAAATGAGAACCAAAACTATCCGCTGCTGCACATGGGAATCCCCCTTTTGGGACACCGAATTGACGAACGACCCGAACCCTGGTGTCAGAGTTTTTAAACCACCTACTACTACTACATAGTATGCCTCTGACATGGTCGTGTAACGACCACCGTCTAAGTAATGATAAACAGCAACCGGGACCGACGGTTTAACGTGCTACCCGAAGCACTAAACCATTTTTCTTACGGACAATCAGGTGGTTCAGCCTGCAATGCCCTAACCAGACTGGGAACAAATTTACAAAGAGATAAATATCAACTTTGTTAGTGCCCCACTGGGAATCGAACCTGGAACTTCTGCGCCGCAGGCACAACCATTGCGCCACATCGGCCTGTTCCACCACCACGTGGACAGATTGGCGAGTGCAGTGCAAGGTGTTACATGCATGGTTAACGCGTGGTAATATTTTCGTGGCTGAGTTGTTCAGTTCATGGGCTTTTAGACCCACGAGCATTTTCCGCTTTATTTGCAGTAATTCTGAACCAGCTCCAATTTCAGAGTCCACAGGCGACCAGCCATACTGACGGACATTACGTACAAACCTAATGGCACGTTCACACAATGCCTCTTTTTATTCTTATATTTAAAAGCTAATTGCTCTTGCCAGTGGAGTAACTTATTTATACGACATGACCATTATTTTCATAATGCCTCTATGCAGAGAAAAAGTAAGGGGAGTGGACAGCGCGAGTAACCTGTTTACATGCTCGCGCTGCCCACTTCCCTTGCTTTTTCTCTGCTACTCGTCATGCCGCTGCTATTTTTCGTGATCCCGCTAGTGTCAGCTTTTCGTGCGCGAGTCAAAGGAACGGCAGCACGAGCGCGATCAGAATGTTTTTTTTTTTTTTTTTTTTATTGAACTTTATGCACAAAACAGTGTACATTACCGGACTTAATGCCAGTGACATTATCTATCAGTCTACCTAAGGGCATGTGGAAAGTACAGGCAGGTGTAAATATAATATTAATAATTAGTAATACAATAAGTTCGAAATTTCGGTTCGGTAAGTTCGGTTAGGTACCTAAATAGTATTTTTAATTCGTTCACTCGTATTGCTGGGAGAAGAGTATGATGACAGTGTGTGAACACTCACTCGCGTTGATACTTCAGCGTAAGTATTTCGGGCAATATTTGCCGCAGTAGAATGAGCAGAGTGTGAACGTAGCATTAAAGGTATAAAATCAATTGTATATATTAATTACTTTTAATTACCAAAATTATATAAAGTGTTTTTAATAACACGACTATTTCAAGAAAATCAATATGACTGCCATTATCTATGAACATAGATAGAAGTAGTCAAGAATTTAAAGAAGTAGAACATAGATATATATATATATATATATAGATTAAACGTTTAATCTTTATATCTATCTATTTATCTAGTCATTATGAAAAGTGGTAATTTAGGTAAAGTAGACTATAAATTCTACTAAATAAAGTACACACATAAGTGCCTAAATAATACACACACTTACATAGGCACATCACGCCTTTATCCTTTGCAGGGTAAACAGAGCATTAACGGCCGTAAAATATGGTCGCTTCACAGTACCTTTCTATTGGTACTAAGGTAGGTACTTTCACAAGTAACTCGTTTCCCTACACGAGTAAAGTCCGGCATTCAATTTGACCATTTGCACTTACGTTCAAACCGTATATAGCCGTACCCTCAAAACTCAAAAATGGAGATACAATCATTCGTAGTACACGATAAAACTACTTGGACTCAATTCTGGTAAAGTTGCTAAAATCCTTATCCGTACTAATATTATAAATCTGAGAGTTTGTGTGTGTGTTTGTTACCTCTTCACGCTCAAACGGCTAAACCGATTTGGACGAAATTTGTAACATAGGTAGAATATAAACTGAAATAACACATAGGCCACTTTTTACCGCAGGAAAACAACTATTACTACGGGAAAATGAGTGGCAATGGGTGAAACCGCTGGGAAATTGACTGTCAGCTGATTTGATCTATTGAAACTCGAAATATTTTTGTCACATAATAATGTATGTTTCTTGAGGAAAGTTATGTTCCTTATCACCAGTCCGTCTTGAGATTTCATAATCAGTCAGTAGTAAAAACCATAATAAACAGAAAGGAAATAATCAAATCTACACAAAATTGCTAAACTAAAACTTGTAAATTAGTCTGTGCCATGGAAAACAAGCAAGACTTAATTGGCAGAATGTATCAAAATCTTGTGTTTCAAAGCACTTAAAAAGAAAATTGCTTAAATAGCTTTTAAAATTTTGATGAAAATCTTTAGTTTGTAGAGTCCATTTAACGATAATAATTGTAACATTTTTAAGGTACTTTGGTGCTTCGCGGCTTTCTCTAAGGTTTCTCAAATTAAGATTTACACATATACTGAATCGAGTCCGTTTAACGGCCGTATACAGAGTGTAACATGTATTTAGGTGTTTTTTCGACAGCCCTCTCTATGGTAGAGTCGTGCTTTCTGCGTAATAGTAGGGTTTCGGATGTATCTGTTTTTGTATAGAGCTATGAACATTCAGAATTGACTCTTGTTTTGAGTTAAGATGACCTACAAATTAAATTTAGGGCTATAGATTTAAGGAACTATAGGTTCAGTTTATTTTATACAAAAAATCATACTTACTTTTGGTCGTTCTTCGGTTTGCTCCTACTTGTCGCTGCGTATTTTGAACGCACCCTTACACATGCGCCTGTCACACGAAAGAGATTAATTGCAAATTCAGATCTTATTCCCATATGATACGGCTACGGTGCTGGGTGCGTTATGGAAACGGATGACAGACGCATCGTAGTCGTATAAGTATGGGAACATACACATATCACGTCTATTATCCCTTGCGGGGTAGGCAGAGCGTAAACGGCCGCAAAAACGGATATTTACGCCACGTCTGACAAAAATTTGAGGATCATTCGGAAAATTGTGTATCGCCATAGTAACAGGTTGTCGGCCCATCGCCTAAAATTGCAATACACACCCTCAAGTCCCTAAGTCGCCCCTTACGACTCCCACGGGAAAGAAATGGAGCGATGCTATTCTAAGCCGGCATTACACGGCAAACTACGTTACGGTGTGCGTTAAAAATGTGCGTCTGACAAACATTTGAGGGCCATTCTGAAAATTGTGTATCACCATGGACAGGTTGTTAGTAAATACATAAGAATAGATAATGTAAATATCCTAAACTTGCACATGTAACCCTTTAGTCCCTTAGTCGCCTCTTACGACACCAACGGGATAGAAATGAGGCGATGATATTCTAAGCTGGCAAGTCTGAACTTTCTTATGTCTATAGTGCGTCATCGGAAATGTAGAACGCCGGAGGATAGCCTCTTTTTGTCTAAAGCCGGTATTACACTACCATGCCAACCGGACCAGATTCGGCATACATTGCTGGTTACAACAATAACACTGAAAAACAGCAGAAATTAATACTGAGCTGTTCTCCATTTTACCAACTGTTATTCTATAAAAGCTTTTGTTAGTAAAAATTGTGATTGTTGCTAAATAGAGATCTTTTTTATTAATTTATTATTTACATACATTCATCAACATTTTAAAAATTAAGTTTTTTAATGTAGAATTGTCTTATATATTTTATTGCAGTCCACTGCTTAACCAAAAGTACCCCACACTATAAGGCACAAGCTCCTGTTTTGGCTATCCAGTCCCTACCAGAAGTTTAAATCATCCGTCCATCCGGTCGGAGGGCGTCCAACATTACGCTTGCCACTCGGGAACCCGCTTACTCCGCCGCGGTACTACCACGACAATATAGCCAGCCCACTTTAGCTTGCTACACTTCCAGACTATGTCTGTTACTTTGGACTCCCATTCCTAGGCTTCGTCCATTAGCAAGATCTCGAGTACAGACCTTTCTATAGCTATCCGAGAATATCTTTTTTTTTTGGCTTGACACTTCAATGCTATTCTATTTAGCCTCTGGGCTTTAAAACCTACACTTGACTGATTGGTGGAAAGTTAGAGCGCACTCGGAGAAGTTTTTGCGGTTGTTCAAACAACCAGTTTAGGAGTTGTTTTGAAAAGAAAGGATCGGACTGAATCTACCCGGTAAAAGGCGGTGAAAACTCTGACACCAGGGTTCATCTTTCCGTTGACCAACTCGGTGTCCCAAACGAAAAGAAAGATGGCGGTAGTTCCCAAAATGGGGAACAAATTACACAACTAACTAACCCTCAAATATACTTCATACAATTTACTGCCTGTGCGTACATGTTTTAGAGTTATGGTCTGGCTTTTAAAGTTTACCCTGTCCATTTACTGTAATATGTTTTGTGTGCCAAATAAACAAAATAAAAAAATAAAATGAGGGACCTCCGCGAGCTCTCAGAGTGACATTCATCCGTTGGCCCAAGTTATTTTAAGCGTTACAAAAACCAGCAATGTATGCTTAATAGAACCCTGTTAGAAGGATAGTATAATCGCTGCTTATAGCTAGCTCTATAATGAAAAGCAATAACAGAACAATAATCTTTTATTATCCACCGATAGATCTATACAATCATACACTTTGTTTTACATAGTTTTGTATACGTAGATGGTATTTTGAAATTTAATATATTAATGCCGTGTGATGTCGGCTTAGAATATAATCAACCCATTTTTTCAAGTGGGTGTCGTAACAGATTCAAGGGTTACATGTGTATTGCAATTTTAGGCGATGGGCTGACAACCTGTCACTGGCGATACAAACTTATCTGAATGACTCTCAAATTCCTGCCCGCGCTTGAAAATTTTGCAAGTTTCAATATAAATTGTATACCTAACACGGGAAGTGTTTTAAAATATGGTATTCGTATCTCAAATGTTTGTCAATAGTGACGATAATCGAATACCAAATTTTACGTGAAATTTTTAGTGACGATAATGTCCGTTTATGCTCCACCTACCCCGCAAGGGATATAGGCGTGATATATATATGTGAATTCTAGTTATCACAGGTGTTGGGGATCAGTTTCGAGAAATCTTAGTAATCTGAGTCAGCGATGGATCAATCAAAATACAGGGTGTAAGGGACGGTTTACCGCAAACTTTGTAAATAGATATTTTATTGCGTATCATAAGATTTCTATTTACCCCGCAAATAAGTGTAAAAATAGACCTTACTTCGAAAAATAAATCTAACAAGCAAACGTTCTTTAATCCTGTTTACTTGCGACCAGAATCTATATAATGTAATGAAATCATCATCACTACATAGTATAAAATAAAGTCGCTTCACGTTTGGTGTCTCCTTATATCTTTAGAAGTACCCAACGGATTTTGATGCGGTTTTTTTTATTAGATAGAGTAACTTGAGAGGAAGGTTTATAAGTATAATTTATTCCGGGAAATTGTCACATTCCCATCGGAAAACGGGTAGCCCAACTGGTAGTAAACTTTTGACCCCCTTTTGACACCTTTAAGGATTAAAATTTTAAAAATGCTGAAACACGTATTTAATTATTTTAAGTTATGAGTCTAATTAGAAATTTTGAAACAGATCACATTTAAGATAAAAAACTTTCATACAAACTTTTAACCCCCTTTTCACCCATTTAAAGGTTAAAATTTCAAAAATGCTGAAACACGTGTTTAATAATTTTTAGTTATTAGTCTAACCACAAATTTTGAAACATATCACATTCATTTAAAAAAACGAACTTTCATACAAACTTTTAACCCCCGTTTGACCCTATTAAGGGTGAAAATTTCAAATATGCTGAAACACGTGTTTAATTATTTTAAGTCATAAGTTTAATTACTAATTTTGAAACAGATCACACTTAAGACAACGAACTTTCATACAAACTTTTAACCCCCTTTTCATCTCTTGGGGGATAAAAAAAAACGGAATTTAAAGTAAAGTCGCTTCCAACGTCTGTCCCTGTCTGTTTGTTTGTTTGTATGTATCTTCAAAACCACTTAACGGATCTGGATGAATTTTTCTTAAAAGATAGAGTGACTCAAGAGGAAGGTTTTTATGTATGATTTATGTCGGGAGAAAGTCTGTTTCCCGTGGGAAATCAGATAGCAGCGGGTGAAACCGCTGGGCGGGCCGCTAGTTATACATAAAAATAAGGTGTTTATCATATTGACCAACGAAATTTCGCGCATCCAAAAATACTTATTTTTCTCACGGCGCGCCCTTAATCTTACCACATTAACACAATAATAACAACGAAAAACAAAAAAATATATATATATTTACGTCTGAAACCTCGAATTTCCCGCGCAAAACTCCTCTCGAAATCTTTTCCATGACGCAACACCACATAAAATCAATCAATATGTAAAGAACATTGTACTGAGAATCGAACCTACGATATTCCTGCCAAATGTTCAGAATTAGGTCAACGTTCATTCATTATTCATTCGTTCTTTATTGACCGATCAGTGAGTGAATGATCTCATGCTGTGTGTATTGGGCGGAGCTAATAGTGTGTCAATATAGAATATGTTACTCGTAGTCTATGAAGGACACTGTATTATTAGTTTATCTAGATTTCATAGTTTTAGTTCAGTTACGGTGCTATTTCTGATTCTAAGTAGATAAAAAGTTAGGATTACCTACCTAAATAGTTCAGACATACACGTATCACGCCTATTATCCCTTGCGGGTTAGGCAGAGCGCAAAAGGCCACAAAAATGGACATTTACGGCTCGTCTGACAAATATTTGAGGGTCATTCGGAAAATTGTGTATCGCCATCTTCGAGCAGCACGGTATTCCGTCTCGTTCCGACCCGGCGGAAGGCCGTCGTTGCTTGAAGATCGCCATAGTGACAGGTTGTCAGCCCATCGACTAAAATTGCAATGCACACCCTCGAGTCATTTTGTCGCCTCTTACGACTCCCACGGGAAAGAAATGGGGTGATACTATTCTAGACCGGCATCACGTTATCTTGTAAACTTTTAAGTACCTACGTCGATTTTGATTTAACTTTATTGCGCAAAAGACATCCGCTACGCTATCGGGCCGGTTTTCTTAACAAAATTAGGCCATAGATACTTGGCTCTGGCCGTTATGCCCCCTATCCTCAATGCCCCCGGCCGCAATGCCCCCGTATCGAAAAAAAGGTACTTGATGAAGTACTGTTAAAGTCAAAAGTGTTGTTATTATTTGTTAGTGTTATGTAATAACGTTTTTCCTTTATTTCTGTTGTCGATAATTTCGTAGTTACGCTGCACCCCCTGAGAGGTGGAGGGACCCGCACTCGACATGGTGAGATACCACACTGACCCATTAAGCTTTCTAATTGGGTTGTGTTGTACGTATATTTGCGTGTTCAAAAGAGATGAACTACTTACCCTTCCGAAAAACTCATTGTTGTCAAAAAACTCGTCTAAGTTCAGGTTAAAACAAAACAAAAGGAAGGGCGAGCCAGGTAGCCGTCTATTATTACCACGTGCGCCCGAGCATATTATTATTACTAGGTACTAGGTAATGATTATTTTACTTTGACTATGAAAGTAATGTTCTATAATTTTTATCTAGTAATTAATTATTCTACGAGTAGATCTCGGATAAACCTTAGTTATTAAATCCATTTTTTTAGCAATATGCTAAAATCGTGTTGTTGGATGACTCTTTGTTCCATTCAAAAAGGGAGAGGGAGATTGCAAATGTTATAAGTCCAGACACTATTTAAAATGCATAAGACTTTTATATTCAACAGTACTTCTTCTTTTTTTCGAATCAGGGGCATTGCGGCCGGGGGCGTTGAGGATAGGGGGCATAACGGCCGGACCCAGATACTTTACCTACAGTACACTACACTATACATAGTATAAAGTAAAGTCGCTTCCCGCGTCTATCCCTATGTCTGTTTGTTTGTATGTAGGTACCTATGCTTCAATCTTCATAGCCACCAAACAGATATGTATGTTTATTTTTTTAGATAGAGTGATTCAAGAGGAAGGTTTTTATTTTTGTCGGGAGAAAGTCTGTTTCTAGTACATACTAAAGCCAAGCTTAGCAAATACAGCCCTCTGAGTACTGATAGGATGCATGCATACCATGAAACTGTACAACTTTCCCCTAGAAACATATGTCAGGGAACGACAAAAAAAAGTCGACCTCCCATACAAAATCACAATCACCTGGCTGCATTTACTGTGAAAGTAATTTTTTTTTATATTCTCTCACGGGAAGTTGTTCAGTTTTATGGTCTGGCCCCATCAGTATTCGGCGGGCTGTCCCTTACATCCCTGTATATTATGTGACAGATTCGAATGGGAATTGTATCGGAAGAATCCTTACATTATCCCGAGTGGCTAGGCTTTATCTCAGAAAGCAGTCGTGTATTTAAATTTTTAATTTTTACTCTTGTTTTATTTCTGAAATTAAATTGGAAGAAAAAAAAATTCTTGGACGAAATTAAATGAAATCAACTTTATTCCGCTCTATCACTTATTGACATCATAATCCGTAATTGTAAAAACATAAAAATTATATCACACAATTTTCTTCACACGGCATGTAACTTTAAACATGCAAACGTGTGTATGCAAAAGTGTCTGTATCTACGTGTGTATATGTAGCTATTCGTGTAATGTCAGGATGTGGCAGTCATTCAAAACATGTTAGCACTTTTGACCCTAACAATAGAATAGATAGACTGTCTGGCAACCCTACGCCCTACGATTTATGAGTTGGTGATAAAATGGATCAAATTATGTGAATTAAGTTGTAAATCCATCATTTGTCGACTGTATGGGAACCAGTGAGCTGAGACTGTCTGACTAAGAATTGTTTAAGGAGAAGTATATCATCCTACTAATATTAAATGCGAAAGTTTGCATGTTTGTTTGTTTTTTACTTCTTCACGCAAAAACTACTGCACGGATTGTAATGAAATTTTGCACACATTTAGACGGTAACATGGATTAACACATAGGATAGTTTTTATCACCACTTATGCGGGCAACGCCGCGGGTAACAGGCAACAGCTAGTATAACATGTATATAGGGTGAAATTTAACTAGGCAGGTAGTGACTGATACTGATAACAGAGTACGGGTTGGTGAAAAAGAAAGGAACATAGGTCGTAGTAAGACTCAAATCAGCTGATCGGCAATTTTGTATGGGAGTTCAAAATTTTTTTTTTTTTTTTGCTTGATATTCTCTGGGGACAGTTATGGTGCTTTTCCAAACCGAGCGGCCGACAGCATATGCCAAGGTCGGCCGCCGCGGCATGTGCAGTCGGGCGCTCGGTTCGGATAGTATCCCATACAAATTCATACGAACCAGTCATAGATACTATAAACTAAAGGGAGATGTGAAAAGGGGGCGTGGCCGGTGCGACACTAGTTGGTGCAGAATGATCATACTTTGCTTCCGGGGGTGATTATTGTGCTCAGTCGCAGTTCAGTCGCGATCGACGTTTTTAGTGAAATGCCGTGTTGTTCAGTGGTAATTTGCAAAAATCGAAGCAATAAGTGCAACTTCAAGTCTCATGGAGTCACATTCCATCGGTAAGTAGTCATTATTATTGATTTTACATCAAAAATAAACAAAATCAATTTTGTAGTAATATTTTTCTAAGATTCACCACGAACCATAGCGATAGTCCGAGTTCTATAAGCAAACGGTGTACAATGCTTACTCTGCTCAGAAGATTGTTCAAATGTCTCGTTTCCGTAACGCAATGGACAGTGAACACATCAAAGTTTACAAAATAATGCAAGTTGTATAGTACCGCCGCTCCTCGCAGTCGTGAGTTAGTGTTTGTAGTCCGATTGTGTAAAGTATCGATAGATTTGATTTATTTTGCAAAAGTATTCATCGTGATTTTATTAGGATATAGAAGTCAATAAATATTAAAATTTAAATAGAAACATTGCAATGTTTACAAAAAAGTTATAATTACAATTATATGGCTAAATCAATATCATAATCTATTGGGTATATTTTTTTTTATTTAATTATTTAAATCCATGTGTGGCACGATTAATAAATAGCATTGAAAGTAATATTAATGCGACCATGACTCGTCCGGTGATGTAATACAATTTTTTTCTTAGCTGTTGCATAGTAAATTAATTCAATTTACTTATTTGATTTTTTGTCACAGAAGTAGGTAAAATTCATGGCCTAATTCCTATTTTCTTTTGTCTCGTGTGCGAAAGAGACAGAAATATCTGTTGTCAATAACCGGTTTGTTTTTTTATTTAATTACGTAGGTACGGTGCGCAGCGCACAGGAAAATGACTCACCTATCTACACTCAGCCACGTGGTATTTAAAGTTGTTAAAAAAAAACTGTAGTAAAGTAAAGGATATTATAAATTATCGGATTATATGTAAGATAAATCGCCATGGATATAATTTCAAATATAAAGTTAAATTTTAAAAGACGAAGCATGTAGAATTATCTACTGTCATTTTATTTTATTCAAGCGGAGCCAATTTTGGCTATATTTATTTGTTTAATTTGAATTTTTGGTAATCGTTTGCCACTATAGACAGCCATTTTACGCATACGATTTACATGACCTTTATAGGCAACATTTAATTTTTAGGTTCCCACGAGATCCTACAACAAAAAAGGAGTGGATTAATGCCACAAATAGAGGACCTAATTGGTGGCCAAATGTTTTAAACCTTTCACAAAGATTCGGAAATTGTTCGATTGGGCTGTTCCAACATTGAAACTACGAATTGTATACGTCAACGTGACATGTCCAGACTCTGAAAAATCAAATAGATCTTCTAGTAATCTTCCAAACAGTCCGGTAAATGGAAACAGTACGACTGCTTATGAGGTAGGTACAATGTTAATAGTATGTTATAGTGTTAAATTTAGAAAACAAATGTTATTCCTTGTTTTAATGTGAAAATAACTCAGAATTCTTTTGATATTTTATTTTTAGATTTTCGTACTAAAACTACTTCATTTTAAATAATATGTAAACACTTACTGCTCTATTACTTATCTGGCTGATTTGTAAATTTATATATATATATATATATTAAAAATTATTTGTAAATTTTTATTTGATTATTGAATAGTTATAGAACAAATGGTATTTGTAAATATACGCACATAACTATTTAGTTTGATTAAAAATTATTCGTAAAGGTTTATTTCATTATTGAATGGTTATAAAACAATTATAGCATTTATAAATGTATGCACATAACTGATAAGTTTGATTAAAAATTATTTATAAAGTTCTATTTGATTATTGAATAGTTATAGAGCAAAAAGCATTTATAAATATATGCACATAACTGTTGAGTTTGATTTAAAATTATTTGTAAAGTTTTATTTGATTATTGAATAGTTACTTATAGAACAAATAGTATTTGTAATTATATGCACATAAATGTTAAGTTTGATTACAATTATTTGTAAAGTTTTGTTTGATTATTGAATTATAGTTATAAAACAAATAGTATTTGTTAAATATGTACATATTATGTTAATTTTCATTTAAAAAAATGTAAAGTTTGTTTCATTATTGAAGGTTTAAGGAACTTATTTGTATGTACATATTTGCTAAGAAGATAAATCAAAAATCACTAGTAAATGATTCTCAAGAATACGAGTATTTTATTTTTACTTTTACTTATTAACTTCCGCTTGTTCAGGAATTTATAAACATAGGAAATAATATTTTCAACAAGTCCCGCCATGCTCTATTAGATATCGACAATGAGTTATCGACGCTGTCAATCACTAGCGTAAAATTCAAATTGTTGAGTGTGTGCGTGTGTCTCGCTCGCGTCTTTTGATTGGTCTAGTTTTGTGAATGTACGAGTGTAAACTCGCGTTCGTATTTCTATGCGCATGTAGGTGTAAATTTCTGTGGCGACATCGGGACTCGAACAAATTTCGCTCGGTAACAAATCTCCCTTTAGTTTATAGTATCTATGGAACCAGTAGTGCCGCGGCGGCCAAGGTCGGCCGCCGCGGCATATGCTGTCGGCCGTCGGCCGTAGGCCGCTCGGTTCGGAATAGCACCTTTACTCCTTATTACCCTACCATCATCACCCTATCACCCTATCAGCCCTACCTAAGCTTTCGCTTTAGGTCACTAGTAAAACTTCACCCATACTACTTATGTCGTGTGATGTCGGCTTAGAATAGCAATACCTACCCCATTTTTTCCCACATGCTGTCACTATAGTGATACACGGTTTTTCTGAAACAGCCCTCAAAATATTTTTCAGACTTGGCGAAAGCGACCGTATTTTATGGCCATTAAAGCTTACCCCGCAAGGGATAAAGTCGTGATATGTGTATATATAATCCGATTCTGCATACGGAAGTCCGCAACGACTGGTCTTACCACTCGTATCACATTTTCAACTACGAACTTGAATTTGTTATTGTCAAGTACGGTCGGATTCATAAGTGGAGTCATAGTTAGACCACTTGACAGAATGCAATACGGGTTATTATCCTCTGTACTTACTTTACTAACTTACGCACACACGTAAGATTATCGACTGTAAGTAGAAAAGTCCACCTTAAGGCGTAGCATTAAAACTTAAACAGATTACCACCTATAAGCGACATCTATGTAATCTTTGAAATAATTACTCTGTGATAGCCTATTCGCCACTACATCACCACAAAGTATACATCACACTGGTTTGTCTAAAACTGTTTATAGTTATCCTTATTCGTTCACTTGTAGTAAAGCAATAGATTACATATCTTTATTTCGTCGTATTGATCACAAGCTACCGTAGCTTAGCGGTAATAGTTCTTACCTTCTAATCAGAACGGAACCGGGTTCCCATCCGATCTCTGTATGTTGAATAATGTTTTTTAAATGTTTTTACCATATTTTCTCCAGTAATAATTATTTTATATAATATTTTTCAATAAATTCATCTATGTATTATATCTATAAATGTTTATTGTAAATTATGTATCAAAATATTATATCTAAAAACATAAACCTATAATATTGTAATAAAACAAAAAGTAAGGTAAGAAATTATTTTATTGGTAGGTATGGTATCACTTTATGTAAATAACAAAATGACATGAATGAGATCTTTTGGTAACCATAAGATACGAGTATGTAAAACTACATAAAATACTTGCTGTCGTAATACTTAGTTAATAGTTTTGTTTGAATGATAAAACACAATATTATGTAAAATGATATTAAGTGTTCATTAGCTGAAACATCGATAGGTAATTATTTATAAGATCATAGGAATGATCCAAATCTTAGATTGAATCTTTCAATAAAGTTATTTAAGTAATAATTTCGTTAGTAATTATTTTATTGTTCTATGTTTAACGATGATGCACTTTCCTCGGAAGTAAAAGTAATTGTAATAATAATAAATCAGTTATTTGCCTACATCTCGAGGTTTAAGCTTAAGTACTCGTTTTCGTAATGAAAAGATATTGAAGCAAGGCCTTAAGATAACTGACTAATAATGATCAATCTTATATAAATATATATCGATGTTTTAGCATAATTTAATTGCTAATGTAATGCTCCACAAATACCTACTGCAATAGTAGGCGGGTAAGCAGGTAAACAGAGGTTGAGTGAGCAACGATTTATCGGGCCCGCTTCGGCATACATTGCTGATTATTTTGTGTATATTCATATATTATAATGAAATACACAAGATAATCAGCAATGTATGCTAGATCGGGTCTGATTGGAATCTTAAGTAAAAATCGCCGCTTACATAATTAGTATTTGGTGTTACCTCCGCTGTTTTCAACAACACTTAATAGACTCGATCAAATAAGTGCATATATCTGTTCCTCTGGTACTCTCCCACACTCCCAGGCAGTGAGCCTCTAAAGCTTCTGTAGTTCTTTCATTGCGCATGTCCCACCTTTGCACCATTAAACCCCATAAATTCTCTATGGGATTTAAGTCCGGAGATTTTGCTGGCCAACGAATAACTTGGATATCTGGGTGCTGGCTAAACCAATTATACACCACGGCAGCTCGATGCACTGGACAATTTATCCTGGACAAATGCAAAACGAGGAACTTCACTAGCAGGATAAACAGTTAAACATTTCGCACCGTCGGCGTCGTCGGTAGCATGCTTTCCTGTAGCATATCAACATAATTAGCGGCAGTTGCACGCCCTGTTTCTTGTGCTACTAATTCGCCTGGACCAGCGGCAGAACCATTTTCTTCATATTGTTACACCATCATCCTCAGCTGTGAATCATTAATAAGACGAGTCGAGTTTTTACGCTACCTTCCTCTTCAAAATGTGTAACCCAACGTTTAACAGTCTTCCACTAAAACAAAGTAGCATTATTAATAAAAAAGTTTATACTAATCGGTTCACAGCTACCAACATACTATGAGTCAAAGTTTTTAATATTTAAAATACAATTGTAATGAAATAAAACTATACTTACGGCCAGACCAGTCTGATTAGCAATTTGAGTTAAATTGAATCCAATATCATGCAGCGCCACAGATAATTGCAGCGCAACAATACGCTGCTTATCCTGCAAACTGATAATAGTATGCATTTCGAAGAAATAAACACTGAAGTTTAATAAATAAACTTAGGTTAAAAAAAATCACTTAGCACACGCACTATCTCGCAAACGATCTAGCAACAACTAAAATGTAATTCAAAATTTACTAAATTTTGCTTCATTTGATAAAATAAAAATTACAACTAAGATATCGGGATTCGATCCATTGTCTCCACAATAACGGTCAAGAATTTGCTTGACCGCGCTACTGACCACGCTACCGAAGCTAATGATTCATGTAGTGAAATAGTCAATACTACTCAGCCTATTATACAATGGTAGTTCGTCAAATAATAGTATGTTATACGTCATTTGTGTCATTGTGTGAGTGTAGCCGCGGGTGCGAGCGACTTGTTTTCTGAGGTTTGTGTTAACTATGACTCCACTTTAGAACGCGACCGTACATACCGTATGTGACAATGGATTTTTGTAGTAGAGCATGTGATACAAGCACAATTCGTACAAGACTTTCGCATGCGAAAATTCAATACACGCTTCCAGGACTATGCTTGAAGCTTTAGTAAATTGTTTCTGACCGGGACTAAGATATTTAAAACAATAGTTAAGTGACAATTGCAGTGTGATGCTGGCATTGAATAGCATCACCCCATTTCTTTCCCGTGGGAGTCGTAAGAGGTAAGGAACTCAAGGGTGTGTATTGCAATTTCAGGCGATGGGCTGTTAACCTGTCACTATGGTGGTACACAATTTTCCGGATGACCCTTAAACACAGGTCAGACGTGGCGTGAATGTCCGTTTTATGCTGCCGTTCACGCTCTGCCTACCCTGCTAGGGATTATAGGCGTGATGTGTGTGTGTTAAGTGACAAATCGGAACTCGAGATTTTTATGAATAAAAATAAGAAATTGAAAGAATGTAAGTGCCCGCCGTGACTTGAACCCGGTACCAACTGAGCTAACGGCGCCTCGACTGACACTTCAAAATTTTCAATCTCTTGGTCCTTGTCTCGAAGTGCCGTATAATAAACTGTTTAAAAAAACGTTTTCTATTACCGTCTTCTCCTTAACCAGAGTGCGTTTATGTCCCGTCCCCTCATGGTCACGGTGTTTAGTCACTTTACTGGGACTAACCGAATAAAAAAAACACCCTGGGTCACGAGCATCAACGGCGACCGTTTTGGGATGTGGTGACACTTTGGAATCCAATTACTTCATTATTTGTAAAATAAGGGGGAAAAAATAGGGGAAATAAAAAGAAAAAGAAAATTTTCTTTGACGGAGGCTAAGCCTGGCAGTGGGATAATGTAGGATATTTATATGCAAAATTGATAAAATATCTCCCATTAGTACCTACCTACAAACTACGAAAAAAAAATCGACAACCCATACAAAATGACCGATCAGCTTTCTTCTCTTTTCGTGTGGGACACCGAGTCGTCCAACGACCCGATGAACCCTGGTGTCAGAGTTTTTCAACCGCCTACTACCACAAGTAGGCCTATGACATGGTTGTGTTACGACCGCCGTCTAAGTAAACATAGACACAACCGGGACCGACGGCTTAACGTGCCCTCCGAAGCACGGAACCATTTCTTTTCGGACAATCAGTTGATTCACCCTGTAATGTCCTAACCAGACCGGGAACAAATTCAAAAAGTGATTATCAACTTTGTGAGTGACCCACCGAGAATCGAACCCGGAAACTTTGCTTAGCAGGCAGTCGCACTACCACTGCGCCACATTGACCGATCAGCTGACTGATCCCGAAACTCGAAAAAAATTCGCTTCTCAACGTAAGCTCCATTGTTAAAGTTGATCAGTTTTATGGTCTGGTCATGCCTGCAAAGTTTTTGTAACACCGTCCCTTACACCCTGTATATCTCAAAACCTACTTCATTGAATGGCGTCTTTAGCTTATTTTATAATAAGAAATAGGCTTTAAAAGAAGTAGTGGGTCATTCAGAAAACTGTGTATCGCAGGTTGTCACCCAATCGCTTACTATTAGATTAGATTAGATTTATTTATTTCATACTATCAATTTTACAATTAGGTACAATTATTTAAAATTAAATAAAGATGTCCAAGGATAATATGATCATCAATAGAATAAAAATAATAACAAAAAATATCTCACATACAAAACTAGTAAATGTCAAATTAACAATACAATACGATATTTTAATACACATGTGACCCTCGAGTCCCTTAGCCGCCTCTTACGACAGCTACGAGAAAGAAATGAGGAGATGCTATTCTAAGCCAGCATCACACGGCAGTGGAAATTATACACTTTGCATAGCCAGTTTATGGGCGCTCATGATTACCAAACTTGGCAGGCGGATTGGTGAGCGCAGTGAAAAATTATGCAGTCAGAGAACGCTACTCCCCATTCCATGCTTAAAGACCATACATTTATTACATCAATGTGTTCGTTTATCGATTTTCTCTTAAAAAACATATCCGATAATTTCACGGGAAATCAAATTAGGGTCCCGCATGCATAACAAATAATCCAATATTAGCTTATTATTTTCACCAACCAATGAAGGGGATGTAATCCATTTAGCATATAGGGGTCATTTCAAAAAGGGTGTACTGGTGATGATATACACTTATTTTGTACTAGATTTCCGCCCAGCGGTTTCATCATTTTACAGATTGTACTTCGGTGAGTGTGCTCAAGAGCTTCACGATCACTTCACGACCTTGTTCCACCAGCTCCCTTCTACCATCGGACATCCAGATGCACCGCCGGTGACCATCCATACCTGGTTGCCATTCCACCAATTCGGACTAAGCGCTTCCAGTCATCATTTATAATGCGCACTGCTAAAGAGTGGAACTCACTACCTGCGTCTGTATTTCCAAACGCATACAACCCTAATTTCTTCAAAGTAAGAGTGAACAGGCTTTTTCTGGGTTAGCTCGCTCCATCTTAGACTCTGTCTCTGTCCTATGACCTAGACTAGAGTCAAGAGCAAACCCATCACTAATTAAAAAAAAACCCGCTGTCACTCATTCTCCCGTGGTAATAGGCGTTTTCCTGCGGTAAAAAGTAGCCTATGTGTTATTCCAGGTCATACTCTACCTGTGTTTCAAATTTCATCCAAATCGGTCAAGCCGTTTGAGCGTGAAGAGGTAACAAACATACATACAAACACACACACACACACTCTAAGATTTATAATATTAGTACGGATTTTATCTCTTCGTGTGGGACACCGAGTCAACAAATGAGCCGATAAAGGTTGGGTTTAAAAATTATACAGGGTGTAAGTGATGAGGCATGATCATACCATGAAAGTGAACAACTTTTTCTATGGAGGATATGATGATAAACGAGAATTTGTAAACCTCCAACATTTTCTGGAGACTCGAAAAATAAAACGTTTCCCAACATAGGCTCCATTGTAAAAGTTGTTCAGTTTCATAGTTCGATCATGCCTGGAGAATTAGTAGTATAATTTATCAGTCAAATTTGACAACAAATCCGTATGAACTATAGTGATACACAATACTCTAAAACCGCCTTTAAATACTTGTTAGACGTGGCGATCTTGACCGTATTATAACGGCCGTTAACGCTCTGCCTACCCCGCAAGGGATAAAAACGTGATATGTGGTTAAAACACTTACCACGATCTCTTTTTCAAGTAACAAAATTTTCACGTCAGAATCAACACCTTAGGGAAAATGGTAGGTACAATTTTATTAAAGTTTGCACATCGTTTGAAACTACATACATAAACAGCCACAACAGTCCACTGCTGGACATGTGCCTACATACCTTTATTAAAACCCTACAGACTTAACTCAAACCCTTTCAAACAAAGTTGTTCAAAATAGCCATAAGTGAGTAACACACGATAAAAAAAAACATAATAGGTTATTGTTTCGATACAATATTATCATTTTAGCCAGGAGCTACCATTGTCTGACTACAAGGTTACTTTGTAACTAACAAGTTAGGATACATACATATATCACGCCTTTATCCCTTGCGGGGTAGGCAGAGCGTAAACAGCCACAAAAAACGGACGTTTACGCCACGTCTGACAAACATTTGAGGGTCATTCGAAAAATTGTATGTTAGGATAAAACAGTGTTTTAGTAGGTACTATAGGCAGCATCTCAAGTTATTTGAGAATCAACTGAAACTGGTTTTTCATACAGTTATTGACAATAACCAATATGTTTTGATCTCTTAAGAGGCAAGTGTAGCGAAAAGTCTCCATACAAAATGCGGATTTTGAAAATATTTCGTACACAGAATCCTGACACTACTTATATAGGTAAGGTGTAAAAAAGTTACGTCAAATATTTCAAGGGGTAGTGAAACTAGATCATAAAGCTGTACAACTTTCCCCAAGGAACAAAGGTCGAAATAGAAAAAATATGATTGATATTTTTTGTGAATTATTTTAAATTTTTTTAAGGATATGTTTGCTCTTGACTCTATATAGTCTTGTGATAGGACAGAGACAGAGTCTAAGTCCGGCTGAACGATCCCACGTGCGCGGTGGAAGGCTCCGTAAGGAGCCGCCTGGCTCGCGACCACCATCCCACCGAAGTCTGGCGCCAAGTAGCTTGCTGCGTTCCGTCAGTGTGTGGGAGTGCCAGTGCCTTAACAGGCTTCTTCTGGGTGAGCTCGCTCCATCTTAGACTCTGTCTTTGTCCTATGACCTAGACTAGAGTCAAGAGCAAACCCATCATTAATAAAAAAAAAAAAAAAAAAGATGGAGCGAGCTCACCCAGAAGAAGCCTGTTCACTCTTACTTTGAAGAGATTAGGGTTGTATGCGTTTGGAAACACAGACGCAAAATATCGTAGTAAGAAAAGTTGTTCAGTTTCACATCTAGTACACCCCCTGAAGTTTGTATTAGTAAGTACTATACAATTAATAGTTTATTGCTTCATTCTTGCTCTTAAACATGTTATAAAACTAAAAATACAATAGGATTGAAAACACCTTTGAACAAAAATAATATAAAAAACAAAAAATCAAATCACCGGGTTCTGATCTGGCCGTAGGTCTTAAATTCTGATACTATTGTTTTTACTATACCTCCTCGTTTGTAAAACTATATATACTTATTTGTATTTGATATAGAAAACCTGGAAGTGACTAATCATTACACATTACATGAAACCTTTATTCCTTGTGGGTAGGAAAATACTTTACAGATGTATTCGTCACGCATCGTAGCCGTTTTTAAATAGGATTATGATCGAAATTCACAATACCCTTTCGTGTGACATACGCATGCGTTACAGTGCGTTAAAAAAACGCAGGACGACTAGTGGGAAAAGTTCCGAAGTTGTGGGGATCCAAAGAAGAGGAAGACCGAAGACCAGGTGGTTAGACGTCATCCGGAAGGACATGAGTTTCTGCGATGTGACTGAGGAAGATACGTCCAACAGAGCGAAGTGGAGAGGGAAGACCAGAAAGGCAGACCCATCAGATGGGAATAATCATTGCCAAGGAGAGAGAGAGAGACAAGTGGAAAAAGTTACATCTGTACAATTTGTGGTAGTAAATGACTGTATAAAACAGATACTTTAATATCATTTCTGAAAATTTTCTATCAATGTAATGACTGGTTGTCAGTATTTTGCTTAAAATAGGGGATTATTTCCAATAATTACGCTTGGCCGTCGGACTGGCGAGCGCAGTTCAAGATGTTGCCCCCCTTCTGCTGCCCATTTCCTGAATAAATATATCCCCACACCCACGGCTAGAAATGGAATAATCCTATTCTAAGCATCACACTGGGGATAAAATTGGTTAAGGGGTCTTACGTGTCTCACACATACTTACATTACACACTTGCGAGGCTAGCAAATGACAAAAGAAAAACGCGCGATATTGCCACGTCTGACAAATATTTGAGTATTATTTTTTATTCGTGCCAACTAATTAAATAAATAAGAGTAAATAATTGGAGAGACGAGATTAATATCTCAGAATTATGCTAATGCTTTGATACAAGGTCTATTTTTTTTGTTGACATGTCTTCTAGTATAGGTTTGACAGATGCGAACATTGGTTCAATGACGCGAACAACATTTTTTCAAACACAGACTGTCTCGTAAAATGTCGTGTCTCTTCCAGTAGATTTATATCAAATTTTAGTAACAATATGTCGGATACGCCTGAAGCGTTTGTCGAACAATGGTCCCTTAGTTTTACTGCTTATTGTGTACTAACTTTACTTACCTCTAATATACAGAGTGTAAACGACAGCCCTCCGAATACCTAAGGGTGTATTCAGACCATGAATCTGAACAACCTTCCCCAACGTAAATATTTCAGGAAACACCAAATAAAAATACTTCTGATCTTAATTTTGTATGGGAGGTGGAATTTATTTTGACCTGACAAATGTTCCTTGGAGAAAGTTGTGCAGTTTAATGGTATGCATACGCCCTATCATTATTTGGAGAGATGTCTCTTACACCCTGTATACACTTCTAGCAATGCATGGCAATTGTAGGTACTAAATTTTAATTTAGTATGTACACGAAAAACTAAAAAGTCATAAAAATTCAAATTAAACTTTATTTTGACGAACACCCAGTTTTAGCAAACATACAATACAAGTGATGATAGAACGTCGGTAAATCAAACCAAAGTTCATAATTATAAGGTTACATTTAAGTAAGTACAAATATTTTAAGGGTGGGTTATCGTGAAACTGAACAATTTTTAATATGTTTTCGAAATATGAAAAGAAAAATGGACCTCCCATACAAAAAGGTGCAAAAACATTTATTTTTTTTGGTCTAAATGTAATGGGAAATTATTCTTACAAAAGTTGTTCAGTTTAACGAATAGAACTCACCCTTAAAATATTTGTTCTTAATTAAACATAACCTAAAAATATAATGTCCTTAGAATAAGCAACCAATATTCTGAAGACTAATAATTGGGAAAATTGGCCCAAAAAGATTTTCGAAATAAGAAATCAGACCATTTCATATCAGACGATTGTCAACAGCGAAACGGAAACCGCCATAAAACGCAATGAACGAGCAGAGATAGGTACCTACTGGAATTGAAAATGAAAACTCATCCATATCGCATCGGTGGTGAAACTCGATTAAAAGTCCGCGAGAGACCTAGATTAGATAGGGTTGGAAAACAGTGACTTAAACTGACTCACTCGCTCGTCCTGTAACTGTTATCTTATCTGAAATAAATAAAATAAATAAAATCTGTTATCTGTTTGGACTGGCACTCTGTCACATCCAGTGCAATAACGCTGCCTTCATATATATATATATCTATATATAATAATACGGACGGACGTATCGTATAATCATAAATAAGAACAAAAATTTGTCATGTCATGATAATAAATCAGTTTTAACGCTGAACTGGAAAATGAGTATCGAAGCACGAAAGACAAAAAGTATTTTCATAAAATAAGAAGGCAACTGTTTCGCCTTCGATTCAGCTTGTTAGGTAAGAGAGTCAACAGTCGTAACTCATGAGACCGAGGCCTTGCAGATTAGTAACAGTAGTTCTTAAGGGGTTCAATGATGACTTTTATAATTCTTCAAATGTCATACCAGATTGCTTTGCGCCAATTTAAAAAATTTGATATTTAAGTCATAAATACATATTTTCGTCTATTTACATACGTTTCTTTGGAAAGAAACTTTTTCGGTTTACCTCAGCGCCATCCAAGTACACATAAAGATTGGCTTGGAAATTTCCCATTCCAAATGATTCAACTCATTGACTCGCACACAGCACCCCACTAACTTTAAAAGTGTTTCTCGCTCATATTGCGACACGCTCTTATTTCTCATCAGAAGTGCAACGTTTCTATCCTGTTTCAGATTCTGTCTCATTCCCGTTTGTACAGATTCAGATCGCTTTATTCCTATCGTGTGGAATATTGAATCGACGATCGACTCGATAATGAACCCTAGTGTCGAAGTTCACAAAAATATGTATCTAGTAGGGGTCTGCAAAGTAGTGTAGCTACCTACGTCACCTACAACATTCATCAACTGCATACGCGAGTATCTTCCTAAGTAAGCGCAAATGCAAGGCGATTAAACGTTACCTACAAGCTTATCGTCGTGCGTTCTACATGCAAATTGGGAACCTACGCGTGTGACGTCACATCTATCAAGCAAATACAGACAGGCTTAAAAGCAAGCGGCGAAGCGGCGATTGATTACCTACGCACATACATACTGCGCACTATCAAGCATGTACTACTTCATATCTACAGCTACTTACATATCAAGCACAAGCATCTGCAACTACATATCTACAGCTACTTATATACAAGCACAAGCATTTCACTACAAGACGTAATAGTTTCACTGAAACTTGTTGCCACTCCATGAGGGAACGGCAGATAAGACGCACATTATGAAACTTGTAGCTGTCCACTATGGGAGCAGCTGAACACAGACGTATCACGTGAAACTTATGATGGAGCTCTGAGAAGAGCTGTTTTGGAACACCAGCACACAGCATGCGAGCACCATCACAAAACACGGCGATCCACAACCAGCACTCCACTCCACTCGAAGATCATCATCTGCAAGCATCATCTTCATCTTCGAGCAACTTCGTGTCATGGCGCGGCGTGACCGACGGAGCTGCACCGACGTCCTTCCTCCACGGCGACCGGCGAGCGAAAAGAAAGCGCGGACGGCGCCGCCTATATTTATACACTCGGTGTCGCGACCTCGAAACTCCTTCCCGCGCGCCGCGGAATTTGCATATGTGTGCGCGCATTATTATTCATGTGTGTGTGTAGATTTCGCTTAGTAACCACTCGTTTTGTAAATAGCTAATTCAGAACCTATTTTTGTACATATAATTAGGCACTATTTTACAATAAATATACCAGTCGCCGCTCAGCAGCCGTCCCGCACGGTCGCCTACGCTCCGACTACCTGGCCGCTCCCGTGGCCCCGCCCCTCGCCGTCGCTCCGCGACCGACACTCCAGCCCTGCGTCGGACAAGCATCACTTGTCCCACGCAGCCTCCGCCGCCGTTTGTGTCTTTTTCAAGGCACATTCCGTGGTATTTTATTTAACTACGTCTTTTGCCCGAAAACCGCCGGTTTACGCGGTCCTTGCTCGGTGGATACCTAACGGTGCTCAACGATCCGAGCAGGGGGTGTAGACCCGATACACCAGCTTTGCCCCTTCAGGGCAACGCAGTCAATCGGACGGGTGCCAGAACCACCGGCCCTGGGGGTGAACCCAAGTCGACCCTGGTACCATCCTTTTCCCTGTCCGAGCAGAGTCTGTCTGGGAGAAGGGCTCCGGCCCCAACTTCCTCTTTGCTCGGGCCTGTTAGGAACCTCCCGCACAATAAGATCGGCGGAGGATACACTTTAGGGCTACATTAGTTAAGTACACCCTCCCTGCCTACACCCGGCGGGGAGGATCACCGGCGTCTTACCCTCAGGCTGTTCCCGCCTGAGGGCCGCGATTAGCATATTAGCTAGGCCGATTGCCGTGGAGTTCTTGCCGTTTCTCTCCCACGGAACGGGTCCGAAACGGCGGTAGCTATAGATTAGGCAATGGCTAAAGCTATTCCCCAGTCCCTTCTCCTGGACATTATTCGCGTCGTCCTCGAGGACAAAAATACCCGCGCCCACGTCGCGAAACTTCTTCCCGAAATCGGTAATTATTTCGACGACCCAACCCGCGATGAGTCATCGCCCAATCCCCTGACCACCGGTGAGTCAGCCCCATCCGCCGACGAAGCGTCCGCCGCTAAGTCGGCACCTGCCCCCTCCCCTGCGGTTACTCATTACGATGAGTCACCGCTATCCCCTGACCCATCGTCCCAAGTCGGCAACGCCCAGGACTCCGACCTAACCGTCGAAGTCATGGACATTGCCGGCCCCCCGTCCGATGACTCAAACCCCGAACCCGACTCCGACGACGACTACACCGTAGTCAGTAGGTCTAAGAAGCGCCAGCGTAAGGCTGCTCACTCAGATAGCGACGAGACTGCGAAAACAGTCCGCGTCGAAGGGCCCGATGGCAACCGCCGCAAGGTGGCCGCCGCCATCCCTAAAGTCTCTCCCGCTACAGAGCGCAAACCCCCCCCGATTATTCTCAGGGACAACGCCAAGTGGTCGTCCCTTTCCAGTCAGATGACCCAGAATAAGATTCCGTTCTTGACTGCCTCACAGACCAAGGACGGAATTAAAATTCAAGTCCCGACCTCTTCGGCGCACAGAGCGCTTACAAAATTACTAAACTTCCTCCAGTTCCCGTACCATACGTACGCACTGGAGGAGGAGAAACTACACCGCGTAGTAATTCGAGGCATCCCGAAAGAGATTTCCGAAAAGGAAGTCTATGACGACCTTATCGCCCAGAATATTCCCGTACGTAAAGTACACCGCATTTCGTCTCATCGCAATAAGAGACAATTCGACATGGTCCATGTCACGCTCGAGAGGAGCGAAGCTGGTAAGGCCATTTACGGTTTGAAATCCGTGTGCATGCTTTCAGGCATCCGCATGGAAGCCCCCAGGAAGACTGGGATCCCTGGCCAGTGTCACAACTGCCAACTTTACGGTCACTCTTCACGCACCTGTCACGCCGCCCCGCGGTGTGTTAAGTGCCTGGAGAGTCACAGCACTGCCCAGTGCGCCCGTCCTAAAAAGACGGACACGCCCTCGGCAGACAGCTCCTCTCCCCCACTCCCACCTAGTTGCGTCCTCTGCAACGAAAGTGGCCACCCAGCCAACTACCGCGGCTGTCCCCGTGCCCCTAAGGCGAACCCCAAAGTGCTTCAGCGCACCCTTGCGAGGCAAACGTATGCCGATAGGCTAGCTGGCTCTCAAAAACCAGCTGCGGTCGTTCCAGGTGTTGCTGAAAACACAAACTTCCCGCCCCTCAGGCCTAACCCCGCATGGGCCCTCAAAATGGGTCCAGCCCCCGCCCCCGCCCAAGTCGCACCAAAACCGGTGGTGCCCCCCCAACCCGCCCCCAAAAAGCCGGCGCCTCCGCCGCCTTCTCCTCCCAAACCCGCTTCCCACAGCAAGAGTGCTGAAGGCGACTTAGCCGACGCGCTCTCTGTTGTCTCCAATTTCACCAGCCTCTTCGACATCGAAGAGATAATCTCCTACTCTAAGGAGATCAGAGCCAACGCTGGTAACCCCAGTGCGCTCATCCAAACCGCCGCCAAATACTACCATCTGGTAGTCGCGTTCAAAAACTTCAAACCCTGATTATGGATAGGTCTATTAACTTAGGGATATCCAGCAGTGGTAGGACCAAGCCTCGGTCACTAAAATTAGGTTTTTTCAATGCCGATGGTATTTGCAATAAAAAGACGGAAGTTAGCCTCTTCCTGAAAGATCACGATTTAGACGTCCTCCTCGTACAAGAAACGTTTCTAAAACCCCATATGCGTACCCCGCGAATCGCGCAATACAACACGGTACGTAATGACCGCGTATCGGGCAGCAAGGGAGGCACCCTCATTCATTACAGGCGAGCGCTTCACTGCTCACCCATAGAGACCCCGCCCCTCTGCTATATGGAGGCTTCCGCTTGCCGCTTAAGCATGACGGGACACCAACCCATTACGATAGTGTCGGTATACCTATCTCCGAGCAATAATCGCGAGACAAAGCCACTTCTTAAAAGTGAGCTCGAGTCATTATTTAATCTCGGTGACTCGGTTATCATAGCAGGTGACTTGAATGCCAAGCACATGTCGTGGAACTGTATCGCCAACAACCCTAGAGGCAATCTTCTCTTTGAGTGGCAGGACGAACTGTCCTTTGACCTAGTAGCCCCTACAGAGGTAACTCATTACCCCCATACAGTAACTCATCGACCCGACATCCTCGACATAGCCCTTCTAAAGAACGTAAACCTTCGTTTAAGTTCTATAGAAGTACGCCACGAGCTCTGCGACTCTGACCACAGACCAGTTTTACTAAAACTTGACCCGCGAACCGACATCCCCGGCCCCTCAGGTCTGTGCGGCCCGACCAAAACTATAGTAGACTGGCCGAAACTAGGCCAAGCCTTGAACGCTCCCAGCTCTACTCACCTGGACCAAATACCGACTAGACTGACTACCGAAACCGACATCAACCTAGCCGTCTCTTCCATCACAAATCACGTTAGCAGCGTCGTGAACAGCTGTTCACGGACGGTTAAAATCACTGAAGACAGTAAATATAAACCTCCAAATGACCTTCTTGAAATGATAACAGAGAAGAACGCCGCGATCCGCGCTTACAAATCCTTCCCAATCGAATCTAACAGACTGTTCATGCGCGCCCTACAGAGGGAAGTAAGGTAGCGTGCAGCTGAATGGCGTGACGCCGGGTGGGATCAGCACCTTGAGGAGCTGAACCCATCCCATCTCGCATTTTACAAGCTGCAACGCTCGCTGAAATCTGACACCATCTCTGTGATGCCGGTACTTAACAGACCTGACCAGACCAAAGCCTTTGACGACGACGAAAAGGCTGAATGCCTAGCTGACAGTCTCGCAGCCCAATGCACCCCCAGCACACTCCCTTACGACTTGACCTTCGTCTCAACGGTCGACTCCGAAGTCGATCGTCTCATTTCACTACCTCCATCGGGCCCTCCACTCAGAGTCATCACTGAGATGGAAGTGCGCAACGCCCTTAAGGCACTCAAGCCCAGAAAGGCTCCAGGACCGGACGGCATCACCAACCGTGTCCTGAAGATTCTCCCCGATCACCTGATCAATCGCCTCACCCTGATTTTGAATGCCGCCATGGCTAGTTGCACCTTTCCAGCTTGCTGGAAGGAAGCAATAGTCATAGGCATTCACAAACCGGGTAAACCGGCGAATGAGCCCACTTCCTACCGCCCGATCAGCTTACTGAACCCTCTCGCCAAACTTTACGAACGCATGATTTATGCCCGACTCCGTGACCACGCAGAGACCAACAATCTCATACCTGACGAGCAATTTGGCTTTCGACAACAGCACTCTTGTACCCAACAAGTACACCGCATTGTCGAACACATCGCTCTTAAGCTAAATGTCTCGTCCAAACCGACCCCGACAGGAGCAGTCTTTCTCGACGTGGCGAAAGCCTTCGACAAGGTCTGGCACAACGGGCTGGTATACAAGCTACACCAGCTCGCTGTGCCTGATCGTCTCGTGCTTTTAGTACGTAACTTTCTGTCGGATCGAAGCTTTCGTTACAGGGTGGAAGGCACTCTGTCTTCCCCCCACACCATACAGGCAGGAGTCCCTCAGGGCTCCGTCCTATCTCCATTACTTTTCACGCTATACACTAGCGACATCCCCAAATCGCCCATGTCACAGCTGGCTATGTTCGCCGACGACACTGCCATCTACGCGTCCCACCGTAACCACCTAAAATTAGTTCAGATTCTCCAGAACGCTCTAGACTCCCTCGGGAGCTGGTTCCGTAAATGGAGAATCGAGGTAAATCCTGAAAAAAGTGCAGCCGTGCACTTTCGTAGAGGTTCGTACAGATTAAACGTCCCCGCTGTAAAGCTTTTCGGCCGACCCATCCCGTGGGTCAACGAGACCAAATATCTAGGAGTCACCCTCGACTCAAGACTTAGCTTCCGTAGCCACATTATGAGAGTCCGCGACCGCGCCGCGTTCGTTTTGGGCAGATTACATCCGATGTTGAACAAAAAGAGCAAACTCTCCCTTAGAAATAAGGTGAGAATTTACACCACCTGCGTAAGGCCTATTATGACCTACGCCAGCGTAGCCTTTGCTCACACCTTCGATTCACATCTGAAAATGCTGCAGGTCATCCAAAACCGTTTCATGCGCAAAGCTACCGGGGCGCCCTGGTACATGCGTAACGCCAACCTCCACATCGACTTAGGCCTCCCTACCATTAAAGCGTATATGAAAGAAGCGTCCCGTCGCTTCTTCGATAATGCTCCCCATCATAAAAACCCCTTGATAGTTGCCGCGTCCAACTACTTCCCCCATCCAACCTCGCGTTTTAAACACCGCCCGAGACACATCCTTACGGAAGAAGATGATGAAATCACAGTAGCCACTGCTGCAGCCATTGCGAGTAGATCACACTCCACAAGCTCTTCAAGCAACCGACGCCCCCGCCGGCGGGGGCGCGGAGGTCCCTCATTTGCTCCCCACTTTGGGAACTACCGGCACGTGCCGGGTAGATTCAGTCCAATACGTTCTCCCCAGAACAACTCGTAAGCCCAATCGCGCCCCAAGGGCGCGATTGAGCTGGTTGTTTGAACAACCACAAGCTTTTCCGGGTGAGCTCCTGCTCCCCACCATACAGTCAGGTGTAGATTGAAAGCCCCGGGGCTAAAAATCGTAGAGTCCACAACTAAATAAAAAAATAAAACAATAAATATACTATACTATACTATACCATTCAGTATTCATTGTTTGAATAATTAGCAGTATCCTCCTACCTAAGGTACAACCTAAAGCTAAAGTACTAACTGCTAAAGTGGTGACACCCTTCAGAACACTCTGCGACTCTGCTGCCCAATCAAGATCCTGTTACCCGGAAACTCAAGATGAACAACGACGGAAACAAAGAAGAACCTACCAGCAACCCAAACGAAGGCAACGGAACCGGCAGCGGCTCAAGAGCTGAAACTCCGAAGCCACAGCCACGCACCGAGCTCGCTGGAATAGCCCTCTCCATGCGCATACCAAAGTTCTGGCGCGACCGCGTCAGGCTCTGGTTCATCACCTTTGAAGCTGTCACTGCCGACACCAAGCGAGGGGAGAAAGAACTAGCCCAAATGGTCATCGCACAACTTGAGAAACAGGATATCGAGCAGATCGCGGACCTTCTCTATACACCATCCGCTACAAGACCGTACAGCGAGTTGAAGGACCGACTCATTTCAGTCTACGAGGAGTCAGAAGAACGGCAACTACAAAAGTTACTCTCAGAAATGGAGCTCGGCGACCAGAAGCCTACACAGCTACTTCGCCGCATGAAAAGCCTAGCACGGGGAAAAATAACGGACGAAACGCTACGAATGATGTGGATGAACCATCTACCTGCCCACGTTCGCTCAGTCCTCGTCGTGAGCGACAACATCAGCAGATCAACGGCACTCGACGACCTCGCACTAATCGCCGACAAAATGATGGAGCAACAATATCAGCAAGTCTCTGCAATTTCGAGCCCGTCAGAATCGAGTCCAGCGAAGCCGTCTGAAACACAAACCTTAGTCGACGAAATAAGAAAATTATCACTAGAAGCAGGCCTGCGACACTCGCCTATACCTACGGAGTTAAGTACCTACGCCGTCGTGTACCGCGACGGTACACTCGTCCAGAGCCGGATCGCGCTCGCTAGTGGAGCGCGCGCGCATCGATGCGGTGACGTCATTTCACTTATGACGCGTTCTTTAACGAGACAGTCGTGCAGGTAGTGGAATAAATTGTTTGTGCTGTGCTTCTTTACGAAATTTAAAACCAATCAATTTATTATGATGATGGGACAAAATAGGACTAGGTGTTCTGTGGACGGATGTCTTAATAAAAAGAGTGATTCCATTTTATTTTGGGATTTTATTTTTATAGTTATATCCTGAATCCGGCCCTGGCGTTTGAGCTCCCGTGTAGGTAGTAAGAGAACGCAAAGGATTTGTGCTCTTATGCTCGTGCATTTGAGTTTAATTTAGATAGCGCACGGTGTCTTGGATGTTACAAAAAAAAGTTTAGGCTATTAAAACGGCGGCTTTCTTCAACATCAAAGGAGTGTCGCTTCTGTAGGTACTACTATTATCTATTCTGTGCTAGAAGTCGCCGAACTAAAACGCCAACATCGTCCACGCGCACGTCCCCGCTACCGAGAAAAGTCCCCGCACCCCTCACTGCCCCCGCACCCCGCGCGGCACCGCTCCCGTTCGAGAGATACCTACTACCGTCCACACACCGATGGCATATGTTACTATCACTCCAAATTCAAGCAATACGCCCGCCGTTGCAACTCACCGTGTAACTACAAGAAAAATACCTACGAAAACCAGCAGCCGGAAAACTAGAACGAACGCTGGCAGCGGCGGACTCCAGTGTTCCAGATAAAGAATACCGCCTACTCATCCAGGACAAGAACTCAAAACTTACCTTTTTGGTTGATTCCGGAGCAAACATATCCGTACTACCTAAAAGGAAAGGATGTACCGCACCGCCGCTATCATTCAACCTGTACGCTGCTAACAACACGGTAATACCTACCTACGGAGAGAAATCGCTGGAACTCAACTTAAACTTACGAAGACCATACCGCTGGAAGTTCATCATAGCAAAAGTCAACAAACCCATCATCGGCGCTGATTTCCTTCATCATCACAACCTACTCGTCGATGTCAAGAACCGCCGACTAGTTGACGGCCGAACACTACTTGCCGTGAACTTACCTATCTGCAAGACGAACGAGCCACGAATCATGAGCATCGACGAACAACAGAGCTACCATGATATTCTCGCCGACTACCCCGGTATCACTCGACTAACTTCGATGAAACTCAGCCCGAAGCACAACGTTGAACACGTGATCGAAACAACTGGCCAGCCACTACACTGTCGAGCGAGACCCCTCCCACCTCACCGCTACGAACAAGTCAAGAAGGAGTTCGAAAACATGATGTCCCAGGGCCTATGCCGTCCAAGCAAAAGCCCTTGGGCCAACCCTTTACATGTCGTACCGAAGAAAAATGGAGATCTACGCGTGTGTGGCGACTACAGAAGGCTCAATTCTATAACTAAAGCCGATCGCTACCCAATACCACGAATCAAAGATTTTACCTACCGTCTCGCCGATAAGAAGATTTTTTCTACACTCGATCTCAACAGAGCCTACCAACAGTTACCGGTAGCACCTCAAGACATAGAGAAGACAGCCATCATTACACCATTCGGCTTATTCGAATTTCCCCGAATGTGCCCCGGTTTGAAGAACGCAGGCCAAACATTTCAACGGTTTATTCATGAAGTACTTCGAGGCCTAGACTACGTGTTCCCATTCATCGACGACCTACTCATCGCGTCGAATAACGAAACCGAATATCGAGAACACCTACGCACCGTGCTATCAAGACTCGATGAATATGGCATCACTATCAACCCGTCGAAATGCGTACTAGGGAAGAGCGAAGTCACATTCCTCGGTTTCACCGTGAACACTGAAGGCATCAAACCACCACAAGAAAAAGTCAACGCCATAGTAGAATATCCCAAGCCGACGACAGTCGAACAGCTAAGAAGATTTCTCGGCATGCTAAACTTCTACCGAGCAAATATCCCGAACGCCGCCACTCTACAAGCGCCATTATGTAAATACCTACACAATTCTAAGAAACGCGACAAAACAGAGATTGAATGGAACGACGAAGCAACGCAAGCTTTTACGAACTGCAAACAAAGCATCGAAAAAGCTGCCCTACTCTCTCACCCGCATCACTCTGTCCCGCTCGCACTCATGTGTGACGCGTCTAACACATCAGCTGGCGCAGTTCTACAACAACGCGTGAACAACAGATGGCAACCCCTTGGATATTTCTCGAAGAAATTCACAGAAGCACAGCAAAAATACTCTACCTACGACAGAGAGCTACTTGCAATCTTCATGGCGATAAAACACTTTAGAAAGATGTTTGAAGGCAGAGAACTCATCGTGTTCACCGATCACAAACCTCTAACCTACGCATTCAAAAAGATTGGTTCAGACAGCGAGACGCCGAGACGCACACGACAGCTACTTTTCGTGAGCGAATTCACAACTGACATTCGCCACGTTAGCGGACAAGATAACGTCGTCGCGGACGCCTTATCACGAGTCGAAGAAATAACCTGCCCGTCACCTATCAACTACGACGAACTAGCTAGTGCGCAAGAGCGAGACAGCGATATACCTACCTTAATTCAACAAGATAACATCAAACTGAAGAAAGTCACGCTTCCTACTACAAACCAACCGATCTACTGCGAAGTATCTACGAGCAACATTCGTCCATACCTACCACTTGAGTATCGTGAAATCGCATTCAAAGCAATTCACAATCTTAGTCATCCTGGTACAAGAACAACACGCAAGCTAATTCAAACTCGATACTTTTGGCCATCGATGAACGCCGACGTCAGCAAATGGACCAAGACATGCCTACAATGTCAACGAGCGAAGATAAACAGGCATACACAGAGCGCCGTATCTACGTTCCCGGCATCCGCAAGGTTCACTCACCTACACATCGATATCGTTGGACCTCTACCTACCACTGCTGACGGATACCGCTACGTCGTAACAATGATCGACCGAACGACACGTTGGCCCGAAGCTTACCCAGTGCAAGACATCACAGCTGAGACAGTCGCAAGAATCGTCTATGAAGGCTGGATAACTCGATTCGGATGCCCACACAGGCTAACTAGCGACCAAGGTAGACAGTTCCAGAGCGCCCTATTCACCTCACTCGCATGATGGGTATCGAAAAAATTCAAACTACCGCCTATCATCCGCAGTCGAACGGAATCATCGAACGCTGGCACCGATCCATGAAGACAGCATTCAAAGCTCGACTCACTACCGCCAACTGGGTGACCGAGCTACCTACCGTCATGTTGGGTCTTCGCACTGCATCACGCAGCGATACCGGTGTGAGTGCAGCCGAACTTACCTACGGTTG
This sequence comes from Tuta absoluta, assembly GCA_027580185.1. NCBI lineage: Eukaryota > Metazoa > Arthropoda > Insecta > Lepidoptera > Gelechiidae > Tuta > Tuta absoluta. Next base: position 4,069,978 of record JAQAHW010000046.1, read on the forward strand.
TACGATCCGATTACCCGGTGATTTTTTTATTCCAACACCACATGATGTCACTATGGACCACACCTACGTTGACCAGCTACGAGAAGCAATAGAGAAAATCAAGCCAGTACCTACAGAACCACATAGCAACAGCCGACCGATTTTCGTCCATCGAGATCTACAACACTGCAACAATGTGTTTGTCAGTGTTGGGTATTTGTAAAATAGTAGTGGTTTTTGTATGTACCCTCCTTCGGCCAATAAATCAGTCTAATTCCATGCCCGTGTTTCAATACGCCAAAACTTAACTGGCGACGATTAATTAGAGTTTTAGGCGGATTTAAAGTGCTGTTCGATAATTATAATAGTGTTCGTGAGCGTATAAAATCATGCCTTACGGAAAAATCGATGGTTTCGACTTGCAATCGCGTAAATGGTCAATGTACGTGGACCGCGTCAAACAGTTCATAGCTCTGAACGAAATTAAGAATACGTTACATGTTGCCACACTGATAACCGTGGTAGGCGAACCAACGTATGACTTAATGTGTGATCTCTGTGCACCGGCCAAGCCTCAAGATAAAACGTTTGATGAACTCGTAGAATTGGTTAAGAATCATCTCGAACCCCAACGCTCAGAGATTGCTGAACGGCATATTTTTCGACAACGGCGGCAGTTGCCTGGAGAGGAACTCAATGCCTACTTGCAACAGCTCAAACATCTGGCATCTACTTGTGAATTCGGCGCGAAACTTGAAGAGAACCTACGTGATCAATTTGTGTCCGGTTTGGCTAGCGATGAGATGCGTAGTCGCATTTTTGCCGAAAAAGATTTAAACTACAATCGGGCCGTGGAATTAGCTCTGGCGCTGGAGGCTGCGGAGCGTCATGCGGGAGCTAGTGGCTCTAGTGGCGGCGGCGGCGCGGCGACGGCGCCGAGCGCAAGCGGGTCTGGCTACAGGGATGGCGCCAGTGATGGGGGCGCGGGCAGTGTGCACCGTATCGGCGCGGCGGCGAGCGGCCGGCCGCGCGATCAACAGCCACCACGGCGCCCGTGCTGGCGGTGTGGGAAGCTACACCCTGCAGATAGGTGCCGCTATAAAAATTTCAATTGTGACGTGTGTGGTACCCGTGGGCACCTACGTGCTATGTGCAAAAGTGCTACTTCGTATCGTGCGTCTGGATACGGTAAGGAAAAGCGTAATCAGTTCTACATGGACATGGACTCGGAAAGTGAAGACAGCGACTTCTTTAACTTGTGTGACGATGGACCCGAGGATGAACCGTATGTAGTTAAAATTTTTGTTGATGATGTGCCAATCGAATTTGAAGTGGACACTGGTAGCAAAATTTCAGCCATTAATGAACAATTATACGAGAAATATTTTAATGCGTATGAACTTTTACAAAGTAAATTAAGGTTACGTGCTTATACAGGTGGTCGTATCCAACCTCGTGGTTATATTATTGTTAATTTAGCGCGTTATATGGGGACGGCGGCGGCAGACGGGGGCGAGCGAGTGGCGCGCGCGTTGCGTCTGTATGTTATACCTAAAGGCGGTCCGCCACTGATCGGTCGCACCTGGCTGCGTTGTTTACAACTTAAAAACACTTTATTGATGAATCATATCGCATCAGGCAAGCAAAATAAAATCGACTATATTGTCAAAGACTTAGAGAAGGAATTCGCTAATGTGTTTGCACCAGGATTAGGTACTTGTAGTAAACAATTTTCCTTGAAATTAAAAGATAACGAACCTATTTTTCATAAGGCGCGTAACTTACCTATAGCTTTAAAAGAACCAGTTGAAAAAGAATTACAACGACTGGTTTCGGAAGGCACGATTGTCAAAGTAGAGAATTCGGAATATGGCACGCCGATAGTTCCGGTAATTAAGAAGTGCGGAAGTATTCGAATCTGCGGAGATTATAAAGTAACTGTTAACAAAAAAATTAAACGTGAGCCGTACCCGTTGCCGCGTATAGAAGAGTTATTTGCTAATTTGAGCGGCGGACAAATATTTACCAAATTAGACTTGGCTCACGCATACGAACAAGTAATTTTGACAGAAGATTCAAGACCGTGTACGACTATAAGTACACACGTAGGAACGTTCGAATACATCCGCACTCCCTATGGTTTAAGTTGTATACCGGAAAAGTTTCAAAAATTAATGGAGGACGTTGTGAGAGGAGTTCCAAAAACAGTTGTGTTCTTTGATGACATCTGCGTGTCTGGGGTATCGGAAGAAGATCACCTTAATAACCTACGGGAGGTACTTAGGCGCCTGCAGACGGCAGGCTTGCGCATTAAACTGGCTAAGTGTGAATTTTTCAAACCTAGTGTGTGCTATTTAGGACACGTTATTGATAAAAGTGGTTTACACCCAGATGAGAGAAAAGTAAGAGCTATTACGAATTGCCCCAGACCTACTGATGTGCATCAATTAAAGGCATTTTTGGGACTCATCAATTACTATGGAAAATTTGTTCCACGGTTGAGTACTATTTTAAATCCTTTATATCAGCTTTTAAAAAAAGGTACCAATTGGAAATGGAGTGCTATTTGCGAGGAATCTTTTAAGAGTATTAAAAACATATTAACTAGTGATCAGATTTTGGCGCATTACGATTCTACCTTGCCACTTATACTTAGTGTTGATAGTAGTGCCTACGGTATAGGTAGTATTTTGGCGCATAGGTACCCGGATGGGTCTGAGAGGCCAATCTGCTGTGTGTCGAGGACACTTAACGACGCCGAGAAGTCGTACAGCCAGCTCGATAAGGAGGCTTTGGCTATTTTTTATGGTGTAGTTAAAAACCACCAGTATTTATACGGGCGCAGTTTCATTATCCGAACCGACCACAAACCCTTGTCGTACATATTTGGCGATAAGGTTGGAATTCCACAGACAGCAGCCAGTCGCCTGCAGCGGTACGCGGCGCGGCTCGCGGCGTACGACTTTAAGGTAGAGTGGGTGTGCTCGGCAGCCAACGCGCCGGCCGATTGTTTGTCTCGTTTGCCGCTCGCACGTAGCTCGGATGTCAACGAAGACAGTAGCGTATCATACGTATACCTATTAGAAAATAGTTTGCCTATAAATCATAAAGATGTAGCAAACGAAACCAAGGTAGACCCGGTCTTGAGAAAAGTTTATCATTATGTTATCAATGGTTGGCCACATGATACTGACGTATTACAAGAAAAACCTTTTTTCAATAGAAAAGATAATTTGTACATTGAAAACGGTTGTCTATTCTTCAATTATCGAATTATTGTACCACCAAAATTTCGACATTACATTTTAAATGAACTGCATGAGGGACATTTAGGCGTTGTAAAAATGAAGTCCATAGCTCGCAACTATGTATTTTGGCCCGGCATAGATGCTCAAATTGAGGAAATCTGTAAAAAGTGTGAAGCGTGTCTCCAGCAGCGCGCGGCCCCGCCACACGCGCCGCTCACTCCGTGGGAATTCCCAACGCGTCCCTGGCAGCGTCTACACGCCGATTTTGGCGAGTTTAAGGGCAGGCATTATCTTATTGTTGTTGACGCTCACAGCAAGTGGATCGAGGTTTTCTATATGAGTAGTACGGCAGCTAAATTTGTAATAGCTAAGTTTAGGGAGATGTTTGCGCGGTTCGGTTTACCGCTCCAAGTTGTGACAGATAATGGACCTCCATTTTCGTCGGAGGAAGTAAGGAAATATTTCGAAAAGAACGGAATAATTCACAGTCTCACTAGCCCCTATAGGCCAAAGGGTAATGGTGCAGCAGAAAACGCTGTTAAGACTGTAAAAAACTGCATTAAAAAAGCATTTGTCGAAGGGGTAGATGTAGAACAAGCCCTTAGCAAAATGGTATTTCAATATCGTAACTGTGAACATGCCACAACCGGCGTGGCACCAGCCGTTGCTCTTATTGGTCGTCGGCTCCGGGGCCGACTGGACGCGCTGCGGGGCGCGGACGTGGGCGAGCGCGTGCGCGCGCGCCAAGTGCAACAAGTTGAGCGTGCTGGCGGCACTCCGCGTCAGGTTCAAGTTGGTGATGATGTGCATATTCGAGGTTATAATAAGACTAAAGATAAATGGATTCCTGCTAGAGTTGGTAACCAGGTTGGCCCGTCTTCGTTTGCAGTAGAGACAGCACATGGCGTTACTCGTAGACACATTGATCAAATTATTCACCCTGGTAGAAAACGATATTCTTTATCTCGTTGTTCTCCTACTGCAAATGATAATAACTCAAATAAACTAGCTGATCCGAGGACGTGCAATCCTGATTGTCAATCTCCGGGAGGCACTGGCTCTCCGTCGGCTGGTGCTCAAGCAAGTACACAGCGTATTGAAAATGATATTCCGGTGTCTGATGAGACTAGTGACGCATCGGATTCAGTTCCTTTTGATGATGCTCTTGAATCGGCAGACGTTTCGCCCATGCCCAAGTTGACTCATACTTTGCGTCCTCGTCTCAACAGACCAAAATATAATTAGGATAAGTTTGGTAATTTAATGCCTATGTGTATACCCATTTATAATGGTTACTTGTCTATTTGTGGATTTGGGAAGGAGGTGTTGGGTATTTGTAAAATAGTAGTGGTTTTTGTATGTACCCTCCTTCGGCCAATAAATCAGTCTAATTCCATGCCCGTGTTTCAATACGCCAAAACTTAACTGTCAGAATCGACGCCGTGAAGAGACCACTCTCACCGCCATACGACGGACCCTACCGTGTGCTGAAACGAACGGACAAGTTTTTCACACTACAGTTACCAGACCTTCAAGCAACTATCTCGATCGACCGACTGAAGCCTGCATACCTACTAGCAGATTACGATCAAAACACACCAACGACAACCGCCGTACCTACGCCGACTGCAGTACCTACAACGCCTACTACGTCAGATGTACCTACAAGTTCGCCCGACGCTACTACCACGAAGCCCGTATCACAGAACGCCGAAAAGAAGACTCGTTCCGGCCGCACCGTCATACGGCCAGTACGCTTCGCTTGAGGGGGTGCACTGTAGCTACCTACGTCACCTACAACATTCATCAACTGCATACGCGAGTATCTTCCTAAGTAAGCGCAAATGCAAGGCGATTAAACGTTACCTACAAGCTTATCGTCGTGCGTTCTACATGCAAATTGGGAACCTACGCGTGTGACGTCACATCTATCAAGCAAATACAGACAGGCTTAAAAGCAAGCGGCGAAGCGGCGATTGATTACCTACGCACATACATACTGCGCACTATCAAGCATGTACTACTTCATATCTACAGCTACTTACATATCAAGCACAAGCATCTGCAACTACATATCTACAGCTACTTATATACAAGCACAAGCATTTCACTACAAGACGTAATAGTTTCACTGAAACTTGTTGCCACTCCATGAGGGAACGGCAGATAAGACGCACATTATGAAACTTGTAGCTGTCCACTATGGGAGCAGCTGAACACAGACGTATCACGTGAAACTTATGATGGAGCTCTGAGAAGAGCTGTTTTGGAACACCAGCACACAGCATGCGAGCACCATCACAAAACACGGCGATCCACAACCAGCACTCCACTCCACTCGAAGATCATCATCTGCAAGCATCATCTTCATCTTCGAGCAACTTCGTGTCATGGCGCGGCGTGACCGACGGAGCTGCACCGACGTCCTTCCTCCACGGCGACCGGCGAGCGAAAAGAAAGCGCGGACGGCGCCGCCTATATTTATACACTCGGTGTCGCGACCTCGAAACTCCTTCCCGCGCGCCGCGGAATTTGCATATGTGTGCGCGCATTATTATTCATGTGTGTGTGTAGATTTCGCTTAGTAACCACTCGTTTTGTAAATAGCTAATTCAGAACCTATTTTTGTACATATAATTAGGCACTATTTTACAATAAATATACTATACTATACTATACCATTCAGTATTCATTGTTTGAATAATTAGCAGTATCCTCCTACCTAAGGTACAACCTAAAGCTAAAGTACTAACTGCTAAAGTAGCTATGTACCATTTACTGATACCATTGGATTCTACATAGAAAGATTGAGGATTTCACCAAAGGATTCAACTGTTCACCTTCTGTTAGCGACCACTATAGCGGACAACGCGAAACGATTATCCACCAGTTTTGCCTAAATACGGGTACTTTTACATCACTTACTTATACCTAAATTGTCTTGTTGTAATTTGGTAGGTAGTTCATCATCATCACTCAGATAGATACTATCCGTACTTAATATTATAAATCTGAGACTTTGTGTGAAACCGCTTGACCGATTTGGATGAAATTTGAAACACAGGTAGAGTATGACCCGGAAT